>CM053400.1:73660761-73702143 GCA_028644305.1 Xerus rutilus | reverse complement strand
GGAAGGTATAGAGTAGCAGACATTGTAAATAAACTAACTCAGAGTGAACATAATTCTGAGGGAGTCTGGAAACCATCCAGTATGCATGATGGCCATTTTTTATAAAGTATTATTAGTCTTTTGTATTCTCTAAAGGCTGATGTAAATCTAGGTCAATTCTGCTTACATGTGGCCAGAATGCAGGCCATAGAGTACAGAGTAAGGGAATTACTGTTCTACTTCCCATGTTCTTGTTCTTACTTCTTTCAATTTACATTTCTGTGTAAAATATTAATGATGTCAACTATGTTGCAGGCCATTGAAACACAGGACAATGAGACATGTCATTATACCTTCAAGGGCCTTTCAAGCTGCCAAAAAATCACTGGGAATTAATAAACATTAATGAAATTTTATGGGTGCTCTGATAAGATATTTTATAGTGGGCACTATGATTGTATAAAAAAAGGAATTATTTTCATCTTCCAAAATACAGAGTGGTATCATGATACCTTCATAGATTTTGTAATACTTTAAAAGAGTTTTAAAATATAATCAGTAATTCTTGAAATATTAACACTTAGGTTGTTTCACCTTGGAAGATAAGGAAGAGAAAACAAGGTATTAACTTGTCAATGAGTGCTTCCCACAAAATACGTTTATCTCCACTTAGAAGGATAGTAAGCTGCACTAAGCTGCAGACGTTTATAGGCAGACTACGAAGCACAAGGGTATTCCCTTGTTCCTTGTGAGAGCAGAGACATCCTGTCGTGCTTGGTGAATATGTGTTAGGCACCCTGAAGCACAAAGAGGGACATAGGCAATGTTGAAATGTATCCTTCATTTCCCAATGCAGCAAACTCACAGTTTTCTTCTCTCACATGTCCTTCACCTTTTCGTAAGTCCATTCTGGGTCTCTGTGCTCCAAGAAGATTCTGCCATGTCCCTATTGCACTCTGGCACTTTCCCTTAAACACTCCTGTGTAACAGCACTTATTTTTTCTGTGTTTTGAACCTTTGTTGTGGAGGGAAGTGTGTCAGGCCCCTCTAGTCTGCCATCTTACTGTGAAGATAGGTTATTGCCATTTGCTGATGTTTGGCTTTGTAAATGTGTAAGAGGCTGGATAAAGCAAAGAGGAGAGAGTAGTTTCACAAAATGATAAAAGAAAAATTACAGGGATATATTCATTTGATCTGAGTGCTGTTCTCTCTGAAAATTTCTCATAGAGTTTTAGACCATATGGGCCTCATTTTTATTTTTTTTTTCACAGCAGATGTTCAAAGGCAACTTTCACTTGCCAAAGGCTGTGGGAAATGTCCAACCAAAAGGACACTGGAATGATAAATTTGTGACAGGTGTTTGGTGATGAATGTATTCAGACCAAAAAATACATTTTATACACTTAAATGATTATTTTTATTGAAAATGATTATTTTATTTCTTTGGAGAAAATATTTAAGGCATTATTTAAAACTCTAATATCATAAGTGCCTTTTAGTTGGCTAGTATCAACCCCTGCCAGTCATCTTAACTCAGGCTGTTCTGAAAACACTATAAACCAGGTCATGGAGTATAGATAGTAAATGGTGCTCAGATGAAAAAATGAAAAGGAAATCATAAAGCCTAAATGGGGGTTCCCAATTTTATTTCTAATGGAGGTGTCTTTCTCACCTTTGGAGGTTGAGCAATACAATGACACAATCATAATTCATAGGTCCAAAAGACTAATGCTTATTAACTAAATTTTAGAACTCCAATTGCTATTTCACTAAATAACACAGAGATTTGCATTTTAAGTCACTCAGGTATCTTCTCACCCAAATCAATTCAATGACAGAAGCAAAGAAAGAGAAATGAAAAGCTTTAAGGGAAGATTTTACTGATCCATGGTGAGGCCCTGTGAACCTTTCCTGCTCCACAAATGGTTCCACTTTTCCAATGAGTAAGTCATATGTTTGTTGGATGTCATGTCTGTTTTCTTTAGCAAGTGTTGGAGAACTACTGCCAGACTCATTCTCTGCTTTCCATTTGTCTATGACTCATGAAGATATTTCCACTTTTCTTAACACATTTTTTTCTTTGTGGAGATTTTTATCATCCAGAATTGGAAGTCACATAGTGTCACTTCCACAGTACGCAGTGTATGGAGGTGGTTACAGAGCTCAGCCCATGTTCACCAGGAGGGGGCATAGATTCAAATGCTCATCAACAGGAGCTTGAAAATCACCTTGTAAGACCTCAGGACAAGAAACACAGATGATGCCATCTTTGCAAATAGTATCTGCCATCATCCACCCTCTGGTAATGTTGCTCCCATTTGCCGAATACATCCACCCCTGCCCCAAGACTTCAAAAGTCTCAATCCCTTATAGCATCAGCTCCAAGTCCAAGATGTCATCATTTAGATCAGGCCCAGGCTTCTTGTGGTGCAGTTCCTCAGGTAGAGCTCCTTCAGTACAGCTCCTTCCAGTCTAAGGATATGAACGAAAAGAGACAAATCATCTGTCCTCCAGCTCCTCAACAACATGTAATTCTTGAACAGGAATCAGATATGCTCACAAAAATGTGGTATATGATGCATGCAATTCACTGCTTTTTCTCCTTTTCACAGAAACATGTTTGTGGTTTCAGTCGACAAAACTTGACAGCCTGTTTCTTGCTTGTAAAAGTTTTGGGTATAGAGTTTTCACTAAATTTGTGCCATCACTGCCCCTTTCAATCTATGATGGCAATACTTGCACCAAAACAAATTTCTTAAATGTTTTGTGAGTTTCTATGAGTCTCATTGAGGTTCACTCCAACAGACGAAAGCCTCAAGTACAAGTCTGAAGAGTTGCCTTTTTCTATCTCAGGTTCCCTGAAAGGCAACTAAATGACAAAACACTGACTGTTCTCACAAGCCCTGTACTTGGGTGGGAAGGATCTTTGAGACTTTCTCAAAAGTTTTTAAATTACCTTTCTTTGAAACTTTCTATGAGGCAAAATGTTAGTAATTTCCAATGTCTTAACAAAGGAGGGTATACTCTTTAAAAGAGTTTGATCTTATGCATGCTATTATCTTAATCTGAAAATCACTTGTCATCTGGACAGAATGAGAAGTAGTTTTATCTCCACACTTAATTATGTCTTGATGCCTTGATATTGAAGAAGTCAGGTGGCAATTTTAACATTATCCTGAAAATGTCCTTAGCTCTATCATTATGTCATGAGACCCATTTCCTAACTTTCACATTATAGCAGGCATTACTATTGCCAACATTTCTGTCCCCACATCACAAGGAACACATTCATATAGCTCCAATAGTATTTTATTGAACCCCTTACTACTTACATCCTATAGATTTTGAGACTCTTAGGTATCTGCTAACACTGCCCTCAAATCTGTTTAACAGTCTTAAACTCCTTTTAGCTTTTAGCTTCCATTCGCTGCTGCATCCTCAAACCAATACCACACGCTTGAGGTTTTCATTACGACAGCACTCACGCTGCTCCTTGTTACACAACAAGTCACTCCAAAGCATAGTAGATTAAAAACAGTCATGTTCACAATTCCAAAATTTGGACAGAGATAGCTTATTTTTGTTACCAAATCATGGTAAATGAAATAGCTATTCTCATGATAGTGTGCTCACCAGAAGCTGTTGTTTGGGGGCTCAACCAGGGTTGTAGGCCAGGAGCCTTGGTTTCCCTTCACATGGGTCTCTCTTTGTATTGCTTGGACTTCCTTACAGCATGGTGGCTGGGTTCCAAGACTGAGAGTTACTAAAACACATGGTAGAAATGTGATATTTTTGTAATCTAGACTCAGAAGTCACATAGCATCATTCCAGCTGAAATCCATTGATTGACAAATGTCAAAATCATATTAGAAGGGCATGTGAAATTGGAGATATTGTTACAACTATACTTGAAAAAAATAGCCTGCTGCAACTAGTATTGTTGAAAAAGTTTTCCTGTTTATGGTCTAGTTATGAGTTATCTATTCATACCCATTGCCTATTTTCTAAATCTTCATTGTTGACTTTTTTTGATATTTATATTTTATTGACTTTTTATTGATATATATTGATATTAATTATATTAATTTATTGATATTTATATTTTTATTGATTTATACATTGTATATTGAGAATATAAATTTGTTGTCTGCCATATTTGTTGTTCACATTGTTTTTTTCCCAGAACATTCCTTTTTATGTGGATTCTAAAGACTATTTAAAGGAACTGTGCTGTAGTAGCTATGCCCAGAATACATGCTGGAAGTGAGCTGTGACTAAGGTTTATAGGGATGTTCAAAAGTTTTGGCTGGAGGCTGGGGCTGTGGCTCAGTGGTAGAGTGCCTTGCATGTGTGAGTTCAATACTCAGCACTACATAAAAATAAATAAATAAAATAAAAGTATTGTTCCCATCTACAACTAAAAAATGTTTAAAAAAAGTTTTGGCTCTTTGCTATACATATGAAAATAAGCAAATTTATAAATTAAAATAAGAACATTATATTTTTCCTACAGTATCAGTAATAATATTCTAGCAAGAAATTTAAAAAGAAGAATTTCCAAGAATAAGTAATTAAATGCATATTTCTTTTATGCAAAAATTAGATAGTTCTTGGACCTTAGTAAGCGCTTGTTTAATGGCTTTTTTCTTTTCAAGTTCTCTTTCACCAGTGATGGCCTTAGTTTGAGTTCTTCCAAAATTATTCCCTTTAAGAAGGGCATGGGTGTAAGTATTTTATTTGGGGAAGTTCTCCAGCAAGCATATTGAGATACTGAGAAAGAAAATCAGAGAAGAAATGATGGTGTTACATTGGATTGCAGTGTGGACAAATGGGACTCAATGCATTGGGGCTCTTTCAAATGCTGTGAAAAACCTAAGAATAATCTCAACAAAAGAGGAAGCTGGGGTCTTAAGCCATCAATTCTACCCCTGCAGGGGTTAAGTGTTACTCCTGGGAGTAATCTAACCAGCCTTCCCTAAACACAGATGCTTGAGGTGAGAAGCACTATCATGTACACGAACAACTAACCTAGCTACAGTGACCTCTGTGCTGGTCCCAGGTGTTTGGGCAGGGGCTCCAGCAACTCTACCACTGTGATATATTCAATAATGGGAAAAAGAAAAGAAAAACTGTAAAGATCGTACAACAAGAATGAGCCAAGTAAACAGGAAATCCATTTATGGAGGAAAATTAATTTTCTTACAACTTCTAAAAGTTGTGTAAAAATCAACTACTTTTATTATGACTTTGGGAATCAATATAATTGAGAAGTTAAAAGTTTTATAATCACCTGATGATCATTTGAATCAGTACATTTCCTAGTTAAAAGTAATAGACTTTATCTGAGAATTAGATCGAAAGCAAAAATGGAACAGAAATCCTTCTCCCTTTCCTTCCTTTTTCTCCTCTCCCCTGTCCTCTCCTTCCTTCCTGTCCTCTCCTCTTTCTCTCTCCCTTCAAACAACACAAAGAGAACCTTGTTGAAAAAATGTATGACCAAATATAGATTTAGCCTTCCAAAACTTTGCCTTTAGCTTTTATGTCAACCTGGGATTTCTTAGGATAATGGCATTCTTGTGATTAATTGATGCCTATCATTTAGTATCTGTTTGATCCTAACAACACATACACTTTTAGATTAGCTGCAAGTCACCATGAGTGGATCGCCATTCAGTAAGATTTTCCCTGTGAATGATAATAGAATTAACAAACATTCAGAGTAAAATGAAATGTCAGCTTTGATTACATACTTTCCTTCCATCTGCCGGGGTGGTTTTAAATGCCAGCTCTAAAAAGTAAAGCGGCAACCAGCCGGCCTTTTCGTGGGGCTCGCACATTGCTGCCTAGGGCGCATGGTGTTGCGGATCTGATGCTGGCTCAGGGCACTGCTGAGCCCTGGCCTTGGTGGTGGCATTGGGCTGCATGAGACTGTAATCCCCTGTCCATCTGTGCCTCTTCCCTGCTTGGGATAAGCTGTGACGGTTGAACAGCTCTGTTTTGTCCATCTTTTCCTGAAAGTCTCTTGGATTCTGAATCTTGGTTATTGCATTGGCAGACTTTTCCTTCCTCCTTCAGAAGCATCCTGCATCTTCTTTCTTGCCTACCGCATTTGTTAACCCTGAGACTGCAATCTATGTTGCTATGACTGGGGGTTTGGTGGCAATTGTCTCTGAAGTATGAAAGCTCGCAAGGTGCAGAGTGGGAGGCTACCAAGAGTTTAATTTTTAAATTTCCCTGGATAAATAAGCAGCCTAACCTGGGCTATTATAACCCATCCCTCACAAAATAAGTACTTCTGTCAGATTACGCATCTTCACATGACTCAACAACTGCTTAGTATGTTTTCTTCATGTGTTTATCTCTATGATTCCATCAGACTGTAAGTTCAAGGAGTGCAGGGACTCTATTTCTTCTTTGCAGTTACCTTCCAGCAAACCTGGGCATAGCACAGCAGTCATTAATACATACGTCTTGAATAATCAAATGAATGCTATCTTGCTACTTACTTGATCCCACCGACTTTAAAATGTATTTGGTTAAGAATCTAAAAAATGGGCAAGAACTATGCCTTACCTTCCCAAGAAGATGTCACCTGCAGGGGTCACTGCTGATCTCTCTCTTCCTTCAACACTGTAGCCTAGAGGGAGTTTAAACCGTGAGCAAATCAGATGGACCAACTTATTCATCTCCTGCCAAAACACAAGTATTCTTCTAGCAGGTAGAACCCACGTTAACCTGAACCAGAGGCTTGGAGATAAAAGGTTGCGTTGCTGAAGGCCTGAGGTTCGTAAGTGGGAAATCCACAATCATAAATAAAGGGGGCCAGAAGGTAGTGATGCAGGTATAAAGTCAGAAATGTTGAGAGGGAAAAAGATGCTGACCAGAAAAGCCAGGGTTTGGAACTGCAAGCACTGGGGAAGGGAGACTTGGAGCTGGGGAAGTTTGCCAGGCACCAAAGGTGGTGCAGTGAGTGCTGAATTACTTGCTAACAACTGAAAGCAATATGTACATTCTGCTAATATGTACACTGCTACCACTAAAAGCACTGACACAGGCCTTCCCAGGCAGACTTGCTAAGGATCAGTCTTAAAACCCCGTTCTCCAGAGCAAGGTGGCTCTGTCAGAGTTCTGGTCCCATCATCTGCGAAACACTGCAATGCTTTCCACAATATTCTCCCAGTGTCCAAACAGCAGGAGGGCTTATTTGTTGAGAGCCAAATTCATCTTTGTAAATTTCTGATTATTAAAATATTTTAACATGTAAATATTTCTGTATGTTTTCTCCTTTGGTCTTAATCCTACCACATAGGGACTGATAGATCAAATCCTGTTCTTCTTACACATGACTGGATTCTCAAAATATTAGAAGACAGTAATTATGCTCTGTGCTAGTGAGGGTGATTAAATCCAGTCACAACATCTGAGAAACCCTGAAACCTCAGATGGCCAAGAATAAAGGCTTATTTAGTTTCTTGTGGATCAGGGTGCTTTTCTGAAGCTATGTTTTCTGGAATACAGAACTTTAAGATCCTTTGCCAGGGGAACAGAGCTGGAAACAACAAAGTAACCATTAATTATAGTGTCCATGAAGGGACACACATCTCTCAATCCACTGGCTAGTCATGAGGCCACAAACTAACTTGAAGGGATTCTGAAAAATTTAGAACAGTCCAATATTTGGTCAACTTTATATGTGTGTGTGCTATATGATACTCCCATAGTTTGTTTGTTTGTTTTTGGTCCTGAGGATTGACCCGGAGGTGCCTAACCACTGAGTCACATCTCTAGTCCTTTTTTATTTTTTTATTTTGGGACAAGGCCTTTCTAAGTTTCTTAAGGCCTTGCTAAGTTGCTGGGACTGGCTTTAAATTTGCAATCCTCCTGCCTCAGCTCCCTGAGCCCCCTGCCCTTTTATTTCCTTAATATTTTTTCAACTGGCTTGATTCCTCAGAGCATTTTTTTCTTTTCTTTTCAATTATTTTTTACAGGGCAGAATCCCAAGAGCTCTCATGTCTGCGGTAAGAATCATAAACTGCACTTTGGTTCAGTATTCTCTTCTACTATTGTATCCAAGCGTCTTTCCCTTACAAAGCTTACAGACTAGTGGTATAGGTAGATAAGAAATTAAAGTAGAATGTAAAAATTGAACTCATGATTCCAGTGCAGAGACTATAACGACACACATTAGGAATACCCAGCCTCAAGCCTTCCTGAATAAAGAGATTTCTAATGTCAAATCTAAGGAACTTAGTAGAGTCAGCAAAGTGGGAAGAGAGCTGACGGTGGACATGATGGCAGAGGCCCAGGCACAATAGAGAGTAAGATCCTTTTTAAAAATTTAATTTATTTATTATACTTAGGTATACATGATAGCAGAATGCATTTTGATTCATTGTACACAAATGGAGCACAACTTTTTATTTCTCTGGTAGTACGTGATGTAGAGTCACACCATATATGAAGCTAGAGCAATGATGACCATCTCATTCCACCATCTTTCCTGCTCCCATGTTCCCTCCCTCTCCCTCCCCTTTGACCAAATTTCCTCCATTCTTCCTATGTCCCCTCCCCCATTATAGATCAGCATCCACTTATCAGAGAGAACATTTAGCCCTTGTTTTTTGGGGATTGGCTTAATTTGCTTAGCATGATATTCTCCAACTCCATCCATTTACCTGCAAATGCCATAATTTTATTCTTTTATTGCTGAGTAATATTCCACTGTGTATATATACCACTGTTTCTTTATCCATTCATCTGTTGAAGGGCATCTAGGTTGGTTGCACAATTTAGCTATTGTGAATTATGCTGCTATAAACATTGAAGTAGCTGTGTCACTGTAGTATGCTGTTTTTAAGTCCTTCGAGGGGTGGGATAGCTGGGTCAAATGGTGGTTCCATTCCAAGTTTTCTAAGGAATCTCCATACTGCTTTCTAGATTGGTTGTACCAATTTGCAGTCCCACCAGCAATGTATGAGTGTGCCTTTTCCCCCACAACCTCGCCAACACTTACTGTTGTTTGTATTCTTGATAACTGCCATTCTGACTGGAGTGAGATGAAATGTTAGAGTAGTTTTGATTTGCATTTCTCTAATTGCTAGAGATGTTGAATATTTTTTCATATGTCTGTTGATTGATTGTATATCTTCTTCTGAGAAGTGTCTGTTCAGCTCCTTAGCCCATTTATTGATTGGGTTGTTTGTTTTTTGGTGTTAATTTTTTTTTTTATTTGGTACTGGGGATTGAACTCAGGGGTACTCGACCACTGAGCCACATCCCCAGCCCTATTTTGTGTTTTATGTAGAGACAGGGTCTTACTGAGTTGCTTAGCGCCTCACCGTTGCTGAGGCTGGCTTTGAACTTGCGATTCTCCTGTCTCAGTCTCCCTAAATGCTGGGATTACAGACTTCCGCCACTGCACCACTTCAGTCTTGATGGAGGATGTGATGGGAGGGGGGGCCAGACAGAGAGGTACTGGAATATCAGTGACCTGATAATTCAGAGACCTGTAAAATATACACATAGTTTTGACATTTTTATGAGTACAATGAAATTTATTGATTTTTTAAAATAAAGAACCAGAGGTGCCTAACCACTGAGCCACATCGCCAGTCCTTTTTTATTTTTTATTTTGGGACAGGAGATGAAAGGGTCAGGCATATTTTAGAAAGACTATTTTGTCTTCATTGTGGAGCTACCAGATTTTAACTAGAATGTGATGGATTTAAAAGCAGGTGACCATCATAATAATCCTGATTAGAATACACAGTGTTATGTTAAGGGGGGGAAATAAAGATGCTGGAGAACTTAGATGATAGGTTTTTATGACCTGCTTCATCCAAAACTAATCTTCAATGGGGTTTTGACTCAGAAGAAGCAAATACAAGAGATGTTCCTAACTCACCCAAGTTCTAAACAGCCAAACTTCCAGATTGATTTAAAAAGGACACCTGGATTATTGTGTATATTTATTTTTTTCTCTCAGCTAAAATTTGGGCTTCATTGGGGACCACATTTTATACCTTATATTTTATATTTTATTTTGCAATCTAGGTATAAAATACAATTTGATGCTCATGTAAAACCCAAGTGCAGCATGACATACAAAATATAACAAATTTTGGAATCATTATCATAAGCACGTCTACTGTCTCTCACATTGTTTCCAGCAATTCTATGACTTTACAATGTGACTCTGGAATATACTTACAGCTGAATATCTTTACTTACCACTCAAAAGAAAAGAAACCAAAATATGTATTAAATGAGTGATTTTACTTGGAGGAAGATTTGCATGTGATTATCTCTTTAAGCTACTAATCTGGCAAGGAGAAACATTAAAAATAACGAATTGGGTTCATCTTTGAAGATGGATTAAAAGTGCACCTCTCTGAAAGCAAATGAAGCACATTTGTCATAGGAAGCCCTGCAAATAGTACAGTATCTTTTTAAAAATGCAATTTAGTTTATGGACATATAGTAATTATATGTATTTATGGAGCATAGTGTGACATTTCAAAACGTGTACACGATATGGGATGACCAGATAAGGGTCATCGGCATTCCTGTCACCTCAGACATTTATCATTTCTTTGTGTTGGGAACACTGAAAATCCTCCTCAAGTACAGTCTTTTTGATGTGAATAGGGGAAAAGGACAAACACTTCTTCTGATTCGGCAGACCTCAAGGCATAAATGCTAACATCTAAACAGAAGATATTGTTAAGCCCACCTTAACTACACATGTAAAGCTTTCTTGGTCATCACTGAAGCATTGAGTTGCTACATATGCAAGAGGACATTTGTTAAAATTGCAGCGTGTGTATGTGGCACATATGTGGCAGCATCTTCCCACACACGTCTGCACAGGAGTTCCATTCACCATTTGCCTAACAAGGAGCCCTGTTATGCTCGCACAGTTAAAGCTGATCACTCTGTTTTGGCAAAGAAATGAAAAACTCAGTGGGAGATGAGCGCTGCCACAGAGTTGAGATTCTCGTTAAATTAAGATTATCCAACCCCACTGAGGAGGAAAATCCATTTACATATTTACACCCCAAGATCTTAATTTTCCAGACAGGCTGTAATAAGAGGGACTGTGTTTTATCCCAGAAACTAAATATTTATTGGAACTATTTATTACATTCATTTCTTTTTTTGTTCCCCACCTAAATGATAAATAATGCTGTGGCCACTAATATTCTGCAAAGGCTCAATTTCTAAAGTGTTTCTCTTTGAAAATACTCCAGCTTCATGAAGGCAAAGATCTAGATAGTAGTGGTCGTTGCTCTCTACATATCACCACATACAAGAAAAGTATTCAGTAAATATGCATGGAGTGAATATACAAACAAGTGGTTTACATTGATCAGTTTTATATTTTATCTACTAGACAGCTCTCCATGAAAGAGTTAATTTTTGATGCTAAGAATAAGTCTATAAAGCCTACATACACTATGCTTCATAATAGATAAAATACATGAAAATATTTAATCTTGAAATATTAATAGTTAATTATAAAAACAAATATTTTGCATAAATAAATGCTTAATAATGCTAAATGCCTCTGCCCTTGATATCTGGAAGAAATTTGTTCAGGAAAATGTTACTCTCTTGTTTTGTTGTTGTTACTGAATTGTACTTTGGTTGTTTACAATCTAATAATCCTTATCATGATTATCATAATTCAAAATGTATGTTCACACCTTTCCAAGATTATAAATATTATAAGGAGATTTTATGTAACAGATTCTCCTTTGATCTCACAGGCTTTGAGATTGAATGTCCATATTTACTTGTAGGGACCTGAAAGGACAAAATGTGGCATTCTTAGTTATAGGTTCTGTTTGGAGAAATCACAGTTCATCACTGCCAACTGAGCATTTAAAATTCAATCTGCCTAAAACGTCATCATGCCTTCACTTCTGCATCACTGATTTAGTAGCTAATTGGCATTAACTTTGTACTTTCAGTGCAAGAAAAGGAAACTCAAATCTATAAGCTATCAAAATAAACCAGTCTCTATTGAAAGTTATACTTACCAAGACATAATAATTATGGAGATTATTCAAAATCATGAGGAAGCGTATAGAATATAAATGTTAAGTGGTAAGTATTTTGTACAAAAATATAAATGCAAATAAATAAGGATTAGAAACTAATATGTACAAATCAAATATTTAGGGGCTAGAGTTACGAGTTACTATTTTTCCATTTATGAGTTTATATTCAAAACTCTTACAGCTTTATCTTTTTCTTTTTGAGAGTTTGAAACACTGCAGTCTGTACTGCTTATCCTTTATAATACAAAAAGATGATCCTGGAAACGTGAACACGCAGCTGAGGATTTCCTCACAAATGGATACAATGTCTCTGGCTCTTCAGTCTTCAGTGTTCCTAATAAGGTTTTGTATTTAGACCAGCTTCATTCACCTGCTGAAAAAGATTCTTCACTCGTGTTATGACTAAATCATTAAGTTCAGGTAAGTCTAGTTTTTACACTGATAAACAAAAATAAACTCTACATAATAGATATTCAAAAAGAGTATGAGACTAGAAAGGACATAACTGGAAATAATTACTAATGAAAAGGAAAAAGAAAATTTTCATATTTATATCTATTATGCAAATAAACACCAAATGAGGTTTTGAGATAATTTTTAAAGTTCCTCCCTAACCCACAGTTTCATTTTAAAATCTTGCATTTGAAAATGTTATTGCTTATGGTATATATATCAGTTTGTGCCACAGATATAATTCATAATATTTTGTGACATTAAGCTTCGAATTCATGTCTCTATACTGTTCAATGCATACTTAATTGCTAATGTGCAACAGAGAAAAGGTTAATAATTGATGTGTGATGGAGTATATTAATGGAATAAAGTTTCCTTTTCTTGAAATTTTATTTTTCTGAAACAACATGAAACAGCTACTAATGGGAAGCAAATGCAAGCTTTATATGTAAAATTACCTTATCATGTTTTCTGTTTTCTAGTCCCAATACAGATCTTTAATTTTAAGTAGCATTGCACTTCTGTCATCAACCAGAACATCAGCTTGACCTGAGCTTTCCTGCTCAGGAACTTCGCAAATCATCTCTCTGCCCAAAATGAGAAATTATTTCCTTTATCCTATAACACCAACTAACATCATATATTAAAGTTTCTGTTTGTTACCAAATGAGGGACAGTGTAAGTAGTTACACAAAGAACAGAGAAAAAGAACAACTGAATTTAATGTATAACCACTTAATCTACAGAAAACAGGTCCTACCAAGAACTCTTTTATGAAAAACATACACACCCTCCACAGCCAGTTAGAAGTATTGTTATTATTAGATACACAAGCATGCCAAATCTGCTCATGTAATACTAAGTATCAGCATAACATTCAGTGCATAAAAGATTTAGAAAGAGAGAGAATCATAGCTCTGGAATGAGCAGTCAATAATATGACAACTATAAAAGGCCTATTTGGAATTCAGAGATCAAAAAAGAGCTGTAGTTTCTGCAGCTCCATTAGGAATTAGGCCCAAACTACTTCCTTTTTTTATGACAATATTCAACTGTGCACTTTAGATCTTCCCAACAGAAAGCCTAATGAGCCCTGTGGAGGCCACACTACCTGCCAAGAAAATAATCCATTCTCCACAAGCCCCAGTGACAATATTCCTCAATGCTTAGAAAAAGTGTCGAAATGTTGTCATTCAGAAGACATTCTGCAAACCTCCTTAGCAATCCCGGAGAATCTAATAAGTAAAAGTTGAAGTACACAAAAGAGTCATTATCTCCAAATTTAGAAAAAAAAATAAAGTGCTAGAAGTCAGCAAATTAACTACTGTCAAGAATGACCTTCGTGAAGTGTGGAACAATTCCTGTCGTGGCTTCTCAAATAAGCCCAGCAGGAATGCCCGACAACCTAGAGGAGGACATTGCTTTGATTTACTGCCTTGCTAATGTGCAACCTGTTCCTAAAATCCTTATTGTCATTTCATTTTAGAGACACATGTTAAGACTAAATAATTCCTCTGCCAAGGAGTGAATCAAACCAGTAATGAGACAGTTACAAAGGAGAGATTAGTCTGTTTTCAATCTTTTTTTCCTTATCCCTTTCGCTGATTATTTTTTCTTTTCTCATCAAACATCAATATTATTTTTATTTTTACATAAAAAAAGACAGACTGCCCTCTAGGGCGTTTAGAAATCAACATTTCTGACTGATGATGAGGCTGCTCCTAGTAGATTTCTAGAAAAAAATGAACATGCCATCATGAGTAAAGCACCATATCTGCCCTACAAGAACTCACAATAATTACACAGACCTGAGTGCTGCAATCAAGCAGCAATAGAGATCTAAGTAATTACCTTGAGGGTCCACCCAGTTTAGTCTTGAGGATGTTCAAAATCTTTTGGAAGAAAATGTTGATTAAACTGACACCAGAAACAGAAGTAGCAGTTGCCCTCTGAATGCCCCGTCCTTTGATTGTACAATAAAGAACTTCAAAACTCAAGTTGTGACCTCAGCTGGCAAGGTACTTTAGTTCTGTGTCTTGCTTCTCTTTCCTGAAACAAATTTTACCAACCTTCTAAGAGTATTGTGAGGATCAGGATGACCGAGACCTACAGATTAAACATTAGTGTTGCCATTGTTTGACTGTATCCCCTAAAAATTCATGTTGGAAACTTAATCCCTGATGCAACCATGTTGAGGAATTGGCATTTTGAGAGATGTTTTGGTCATAAAATCTCCATCCAGATGAGTGGATTAATGGTGCTATAAAAAGGGCTCATGAGGACTGGGATTGTAGCTCAGCGGTAGAGCGCTTGCCTCGCATGCGTGAGGCCCTGGGTTCGATCCTCAGCACCACATACAGAGCAATAAAATAAAGACATTGTGTCCATCTACAAAAAAAAAAAAAATTAAAAAAAAAAAAAAGGGCTCATGAAAGTGGGTTCTCTCTCTCCTCCTCATTGGCCTCTCCTCCAAAGGATGCAAATTCAAGGTGCCATCTTGGAAGCAGAGAACCCAGGCCTTTCCCTGCCAGCACCCTGATCGTGGACTTTCCTGCCTTCAGAATTATGAGAATAAATTTCTGTTCTTTGTAAATTACTAAGTCTCAGATATTATAGCAGCACAAAATAGGCTAAAGACAACTACTCAGTCAGAATATGTTACTGTAGATCTTATTACTTACAAATGCTTATATGATGTGGTTTGCAACTGTCAAGATGGCCCCTAAAGATGCCTATCTCCTGTATTCACTCCCTGGGATGGTCTCTTCCATCTAAGTATGGCCTAGACTTACTGACTTATTTGTAACTACAGAATATGACAGAAGCAACAGGATGTCATTATGTCATTTCCAAAATCATATGATAAAAACACTATGACTTCTTATTGCA
The DNA here is from genome assembly GCA_028644305.1 of Xerus rutilus. Taxonomy (NCBI): domain Eukaryota; kingdom Metazoa; phylum Chordata; class Mammalia; order Rodentia; family Sciuridae; genus Xerus; species Xerus rutilus. The sequence goes on along the minus strand of CM053400.1, from coordinate 73,686,760 downwards.
GATTTTTCTTTCACTTTCCTGACTCTTTTTGACTGCCATGTCTATCCAGCTGCTATGTGATGAGGCAGTTTTACACAGAGGTCCAGGTACCAAGTATCCAAATTCTGACAATAACTATGGAAATGAATTTGGAAATGCATTATACTCATCTATCCCTGTACCCATCCATTTGAAGCTTCAGATATGACCACAGCCCTGACTGCAGCATCTCAGCAGCAATATGAGCTGCTAAGCTGAACCCAAATTCTGACAAGCTGTTAAACACCTTGAGATTTCAACTGAAATTCCAGAGGGGCTATGGATTAGAAGAAAAGAATATCACCGGAATTAAGGGATTCATCATAGGATTAAGAACAAAAACAAAATAGTTTCTAACAAAATATAAAGTGAACATCCTCCACACTATACAGGTAAACTAGCAAAAATGTAGCTACATGCTCAGATAAATCTCAATACTACTCAGAAATACATAATAGAGTGCACATTCTGCACAAATATCATTTACAGCCTTCAGTTAGCATTTTAGAAAATTACATACATGAAAAAGAACATAAAAATACAACAAGATATTAGGAAAAATTTAGTCAAGAGAAATATATCCACAGATGTTGAAATTAATGTCTCTAATATAATTATGATAAATATCTTAAAGCTTTTGAAGGAAAAAAATGGCATAAAGATGGAAGAAGTGGAAAATGTCAGGAGAGAGATGGAGTTCTACAAAGGAACCAAATGAAAATCCTGTGACTGAAAAATACAAAAAATTCATTGGAAGAAAGTTATACTAGACTGGACACATTACACACAGAAGAAAAAGAATGAAATTTTCTGCTCATTTTTCATCAGAAATGAGGACAAAAGACAATGGGACAACACTATTAAAAAGATCTCAAAAATAAACAACAACAACAAATCTTTTCAACTTAGAATCATATATACAGTGAAAACATATTTCAGAAACAAAGGCAAAATCACAAAACTATAAGAATTTGCCCTCAGCAGACATACAATACAACAAACATGGAAGAAAATTATAAAAGTGAAATAAGTGACACTGGATGGGAATCCAGATTCATGAAAGTGAGTGAAGAGTTCCAGAAATGGCAAATATCTAAGACTAATTGCATTTTGTTTTTGTACATTTTTAAAATTTGCCTTTTTTCTTACATTGCTTAGGTGTTGTTTTCTTACGTTATTTTTTCTTAAAGTGAATTAACTATTTACAAAACACTAAAACTAGCAACGTCAAAGAACATGAGGGGCTGGGATTGTGGCTCAGTGGTAGAGCACTTGCCTCGCAGGTGTGAGGCTCTGAGTTCCATCCTCAGCACCACAGAAAAATAAATAAAATAAAAATATTGTGTCCATCTACAACTAAAAAAAAAATTTAAAAAAAGAACATGAGGTTAGTATAAAATCAATTACTTTTTATATTTAGTACAAGTGAAATGTAAAATAGAATTGAAAATATCATTTTCAATACTATCTTAAACTATAAAGCTTATTATCAAAAACTCTAACCTGGGGGTGTAGCAGTGGTAGAAGTGTGTACTTGGTAGACAGAAGACCCTAGCGTCAGTCCCAGTACCAAAACAAAAAACAAACAAAAGAGTATAAGGTATTAGGAATAAATTTAGTAAAATGTCTTTAAGATCTTCACAAGGAAGCAACAAAACATTATTCAGAACTAAGGAAGACAAATGAAACAGTATACATATATGTGTATACACATGTATCATATTCATGGATTAGAAGACAATATTATCAGTTATCCTCATATAAATCTAGAGATTCAATGCCAACTAAAATATCTAGGAAGATTATTTTAGAATAAATAGACTATCTGATTACAAATCTTTATGAAAATGGAAAAAAAAGCTAAACCAACCAAAACAGTCTTACAAAGAATGGAACTGAGGAACTTATGAAATATCATATTTCAAGATTACCAGAGTTCATAATTCATACACTCTGAAATTAATTTAAGGATAAAACAAAGAAATGAATAAATACATAAATAAATATGTAAGTAAATAAAGTGACAGTTCAGAGATTCAAGAAGTAGACCTCTACATATAAGATCACTTACAAAAGTTCCAGAATAATTCAATTGAGGAAAGATAATCATTTCTACAAATGTTGATAGAACAACTAAAGATAATCATTTCTATAAATATTGATAGAACAACTAAATATAAATAAAGAAAACATTCTTTGACTCATACTTCAAACATACACAAAAATTAATTTAAAAATGTACCACAGACCCAAACATAAAAACAAAATCTACACCACTTCAAGAAAGGTTATGTAGAAGAATCTCTTCATAACTTTGAGGCATATATTTACTGTGCTACAAAAAGCACTAATTTGATTTTATCAAAATTAAAATGTGTGTTCTATAAAGTCATCATTCATATAATAAACAAGCTATAGACTGTGAGGAAATATAAATAATACATATATCTGACATAGAGTTAGTATCCAGAATATGTAAAGAACCTTTCCAATTCAATTATACAAAAGCAAAGAAGTCAACAAACGAGGGACCAAAACCTTGAACACAGCCTGTACAAAAAGAAATTATATTAATGGTCAACATCATTAGTCATAAGGGGAAAGTATAAGTTTCAATTATAATGATATACTACTTCACATGCATTAGAATGTCTAAATTTTAAAAATTGGTAATACCATTTGTTGGCAAATATGTAGAGCAACTGAAACTTTCATATATTTCTGGAAGTAGATAACACAACCACTTGAGAAACAAGTTTAGCTATCGCTTATAAAACTAATCATGCACTTATCTTATGGCCTGGAAATTTCCATTTGTATATATTTTTCCAAGAGAAATCAAAATATATATCCACAGAAAGACAAATATACTAATATTCATGGCAGTGCTATTCATAACATTAAAAAAACTGGACACAATCCAAATGTCAATATAGAGAAAAATGGAGAAAAAATGTGGCATTATCCTAAAGTATAATACAACACAGAATTAAAAAGAATCAATTACTGATAATCTCCATAATTTGAGTGAATCTCAATATATTTTGTTGATTGATAGACATCAGACAAAAAGGAGTCTGTAAGCATTCTAAATGAGGTTTTAACCAAAATTAGGCAACTTAGAATACAATGCTGAAATATTTAACTATTGTATTAGGAAATCATATATTCCAAACTGGAGCAAGCTTATTGATTAAGTCCAATTTCTTTCTCCTCTCTAGTTCCTTACTCTCCTCTTCCTAATTTCTATTCTTAGTTTTCTTTCTTTTTATCTGGTGAATAAAAGAAAGACTCAAGAGAATTGAATGTTTAATCAATCATCTACTTTATACACAAATTACTAAATAATTTGGACACATCCCAAATGACTCTGTGACACGATTTTCTGTGATTGGTGAAGCTAAGCTACAGTGATAGATATTAGAGAGGTAATTACCTTGGTGGATGGGAGTAGATCTACTGAGAGTGGAAGGAAGGTATTTTCTGTGGTGATGAAATATTCTACATCTTGATTGCAGTAGTGGTTACATGTGTGTATTGATCTAACAAAGATTTTACCCTTCAGAAAAAATAATGTGTATTTCACTGTGTGTAAATACTTCATTAAAAATAAAAGGAGAAATAACAACTATATATGCTAAAAATAAACATTTTAAATAAAAGACTTGAAATTTGCAACATAATTTTGTGTCAATCTTTTTAGGATTGTTTTATGCTGTTCATATTTTTCTATACATCTGTGTTCTCAAATTAAATTTTATTTTTATTAGCAGCTATAAATTCATTAAGCATTGAAAAAGATCAGAAGTAGTATTTATTAAAATTGTTCCTCTTGTGCAAAAATTTTGATTGTAACATCATAAAAAGTGATGCTTCTGAGCATTAGAGTTAAAATTAGAGAAGAAAGAAACAGGATTTAAAAGTATATATTAACATGTTTAGAAGGTGCACATACGATCAGCTGGAATTTTGAGTTTGGTAAGAAAGACACTTATATCCATGTCTATTAAAAACTATGATTAAAGTATATTCTAAAATTAAATGAGAAAATTAAAGAGATAGTTGCACAGTAAAATCTGAATAAAAATGCAAAGTTAATTTAACTGAGGATCATAAAGCGTGGTGGTTTATGAAAGGATGATGTGTCCTAATCCTGGGCTTGAAGCCTATTAGTTGTGGCTTTATCTGGTACATTCTCACAGAGAATGAGGTCACAGTGAGGGAAGCATTATATCTGAAACCACCAGTATACAAAATAGTTGACTTTTACTAATGGAAATTGGATTTCCTCGAAGATTTGCAGACCTGGAAGTTAATGAGAACAATGACTACTTAGCTTTGAATTGGATTGCCGCCTTCATGCTGAGTATAAAGGAATATGAGCTCGCAAAATAAATATTTGGTGTCATTTATGCAAAAAAATATATTTTTACATGACTTTGGGAGAGGAGCAGACAATTGCAACATCATGCTGAAAAGTCTCTAAACACTCCTGATGGGTGCATAATATTTGCATAATATTAATCTCCAGGTTTGAGACTAAGGACTTTCTTCTTCCTTTTAACCACTTTTTTCTGCAATTTTATTTATTTACTTTTTTTGTCTGGTGTGGTATGCCCATAGAAGAGAAGAAGAATTAACTTGTTACTAAACTTGTTATTGAAGTAATGTGGTGTATGGCTTTATCAAAACAAACAACTGGTTCTTGCCAGTATTTAAAAATCAAATATGTGAAGATTATCTGTGGGGAAAGATAACTACAGTGTCTTGCTTCTCCCTATGTTCTCCATGCTCAGCTTGCTAATAGGCTCTGAGCCAGGAGGAATCCACAGGTGCCTATCAAAAAGTTCTAAGTGAAGTTGTATCCACCAAACTATAGGAAGTAAGAATCCAAAGCTGAAATATTCAACTGCAGTCTTAGTATCCAGTGGAATGGACTTTATAGACTTTTTTAGGTCTATATACATTATAGATCTTCAAGTCTAATCTAGTTGCTTTTTTCTTTTTTCTTTTTTTTATTAGTGTATTTAATTGCATTTCAAGTCATAGTACATATATAGAGCTCAGTTTTTCCATTTCTCTGGTTGCAAACCAGAAGACTATACTTTCAGGGATCATTTCTATAGTATGTTACTAGTTGCTTTTTTCTAATGAAAAAATAGAGATCCAGAGAAGTTAATGATTTGGCCACAGTTATCCAGCCCTTCAAATGAGAGAACCAGGAGTTGAGGTTTGGTATCCTTGATACATAGTCACTCAAAAAATAATAGCAGCCAATTGAATAACATGCCTTTTGGAATTGTCTACAGGTTCTGAAGGCTTTTATAATTTGTATGTAAACTTTGGAGGTAGGACAGAATTATTGTTTTTATTTTACAGAAAAACTGAGGCTTAGATTCTTTTTAAACAACCTTACTGGGAAAGCCAAGGCACAGGTCAATATTTAATTCATTTACTGAAGGACTAAGAAGGATGAGGCATTGTATTAGGTTCATAGTTTCATTCCCAATACATATCAGAATCATCTGGGAAGATTTTAGAATTTACCCATACCTTGGCCACATCCCTAGAAAGTCTGATTTCATCTGACAATGTTTTTTTTTAAAGGAGCCCAGTGGATTCCAGGATTCCATGTAGGACCAGGAATTAGAACCACTATACTGTAAAAAAAAGTATTCATTCAGTGAATCTTTATTTATTTATTAAATGCTTATGTGTTCTAGTTACTAAACATCAGATAGCAAATACTACAAAATCTCTGACCTCATTGTACTTAACATTCTGGTGAGAGAGACAAATAATAAACTAATAAGTAAGCAACATAGATACTATTCCACATGGCAATAAATGAAATAGAAAGAAAAAATAAACAAGAGAGAAGGTAGATATTGTAGCTTTAAATAGGGTGACATTTGAACAAAGGTCAGAAGGAAATAAGAGAACTATTCTGGTATTTTGAGATAGAGCTTTTGGACAGAAAGAAAACCAAATACAAAATTTGTGGCAGGAGCATATCTGGTGTACTCTAAGCAGGTATAGCTCTTGTAGGGCTTTGTGATCATGTAAGAAATTTGGATTTTACATGAGAAAGATGGAAAACCACTGGAGTATTTCAAGCAGTAGAATAGAATGGTCTGATTTATATAGAAAATAGATGGTAAGCTGGATAGAACAGAAATTGAAGGCTCAACAGGAAGTTTTGCAGAGATCCAAGTGATATTGGTAATTTAGGCTACAGTGGTAACTGTGAAGATGGTAAGAAATAATTGGATATACTTTGAAGTCAGAGCAAATAGAATCAACAGTTTGGATAGGTGAAATATTAGCTCAGGATGACTCCAAATTTTTAGTCAGAAGGACTGAAATTTTCAGAGAATCTAATATCAGAGATGCAAAATATATATAATAAAACCTTATTAAACTGAAGGAATAAATAGACAAAGCTACACTATAGATGGAGACTTCACACTCTACTAACAATAACTGATAAAATAAGCAGACTGAAAATTCAATATTGCTACACACCTGTGCAAAACTATAAACCAACTTGGCCCAAGTAATACTTATAGAACATTACAACAAACAACTGCAGAACACCAACTCTTCCCCAGTGCACATGGAATGTTGACCAGGATAGACCATTTGGTGCATCATAAAACAAGTCCAAGTAAATTTTGAATGATTTAAATATTACAAGATGAGTTTTCTGACATTAGTAGAAAAATTAAAATCAACAATGGAAAAGATATCTAGAAAGTCCTCAGGTTATTTGGCAACAAATAACTGATTTCAAAATAATTTTGAGTTAAAAGAGAAACCACTATTTTGACATTACCCATAAAAATAAACACAAAACTTAAAAATATTTTAGAAAATTCAATCTAGCAATGTTTATAAATGCAATACAAAATGAAAAAGTGAGATTTGTTTCTGGAATGTAAAACTAAATTACATTTAAATGTTGATCAATGAAACTCACTATGTTAATAAAAATAAGAAAAAAACGATTTCAATACATGTAGAAAAAGAATTCAGAAAAATTCAATACTTACGATTTTTAAAATTGTCAGCAAACTAGAATAGAAGAGAATTTTATTAATTTGAAAAGAACATCTGTGAAAATTCTACAGCTAACATTATTTTGAAAGGAGAACTATCAAAAGATTTTTCATAATATCAGGAAAAATATATTTCTATTCAACATTTTATGGGGGGGGGACAGGGATCTTAGCCAATGCAATAAGGCAAGAAAAGGAAACGCAACTGTAAAGACTGAAAAAGAATTAGTAATGCTATCTTTATTTACAGATAATATGATTAATTATACAAACTGTATTTATTTAGACAATCAATATCCAAAACTAGTTTCTACACACAAGCACAATGACTAAAACCAAAATGTGAAGTCAATTTACAATTCTTCTATACTAGCAATCAATAAGAAAATGAAACAAAATGAATCTTTCATAAAAATGAAATACAAAACACTGTTTATAATAGTATCTAACAAGTTAAAATACATAGGAATATTTTTCATATTTTTAACATAAATGTTAAAATATATTAAATACTTATAAATACTTTAAATACTTTTAAATACTTATAAATATTTATTAAATACTTTAAATACTTAAATACATATATTAAATACTTATAAAGCCTCTGTGATAGAAATGAAAGCAAACGTGGACAAAAAATGTATTCATGGAATAGAAAACTCAATATTGTTCAATTTTCCTAATTGATACATAAATTCATTTTAATCCAAAGAAAATCTCAAAATTATTTTTCATAAAATTTGAGATGATTCTGAATTTTATATGAAAATAAATAGGACTTGAAGCCACCAAAACTTTTTTTCAAAAGAACAAATTTGGAAGATCCACACTATGTGGCATCAAAGACTACTGTAATCAGTGTATCTCAACATGGCTTTCATTATTGCATCCCCATTAAAACAATTAGATTTAAATGAACTCCAGTGAGAGAAATTAAACTGTAAGTAATAAAATTTTGTCAGGTATGGTTGAATTTTGGAGAGTCATACACTTCAAACCTGTAACATTCAAGAATTTTTATATTCCTGATAAAAATCATTTTCATTCCTTTTGGAATAATATCACCTTTATTGAGAACACACACTGTAAAATATGTACTAATAAGGATGGTATGATTCCTTGTATAGAAATTATAGAATACACAAAATTAATATATGTGAGAGTAGAAATAAAAAATAATGGTCCTCTATGATGAGTTGGGGCACAGAAAGATCATAATTTCACTTAAGAGAATATCTTTGTATTTGCCATTCCAAGAAGATATACAAACAAATTAGGCAATAAGTACCTTTGGTAAGATCTCTTTTATGTTATTCAGTGGCAAATAAAACCCTTTAATTTTGATTTCTAAAGTTTTATGAAGATTAAACCCAGGATGAAAAGATGGAATGATGAAAACAGATTTTTGAAATATGCCACTGTCTTTTCTTTATACTTGTGTGAACTGCCTTAAATTTTTTAAATAATAGGATGATGTCTATGTATAGATGCTATCTAAACACTGACCTCAAAACTTAGTGGATTAAAACAACCATTTCTTTATGTTTATTATTTTTTGGATCAGGAATTTGGGAGCAGCTTACCTGGACAATTTTTGTTAGGGGTGATGTGTCGGTGCAGGCATCTGAGGGATTGACTGATGCTCATATGGCTCATCCCACATGAATGTGAGGTTATACCTGGATCTTCACTGGGTTGTGGACTAAAGTGTCTACATGTGTTCTGTCTAGCACAGTGGTCAGAAGATCATAGTACAGGAGTAATAGCACTTCCAAACGTGTGTACCAGCGAACAAGGCAGAAACTCCATTACCCTTTATGAGGGTGTATTTGATGTCATTCAGAGTCATTTTTTCATCTTAATAGTTACAAGTTTTCCCAGATTCAAGAAGGAACACAGAACATACTCATCCATGGGAGCTGTGTCAAAGAATTCACATTTCTTAAAAATGCTACAGATGGATGGAAAACAAATGAATTAAAATGGATTATTTTGTTTTGATTCAGAGTTGAGATACATCAAAATCCAACCCACTCTAGCCTGACTGGAAACTATTTTTGAGATATTTAGATTTTTATCTAGAAGCTGAGATCAATGTTGCTATATTTCTATAATCTCTCAATAGTTTCACCTAACAAGTATCTCTTTCAATTAAGTAATTAGGATGGGATAATCAGGATTTAAGAAAAATTAATTGGAAATGTCTATTTTAGTTCAGCATCTTCTCAGGACTAGAGCTCTGAATTACATGTTAATTCATTTACATAAAAGCGAGATTAACTAAAAACAGAATTATTTAGGTTTCTTAAGTTCAGAGAACTTGAGGAATTTTTTTTTATTGTGTCTTATATAACAGACCCATTCATTTATACGTCACTTTTTATTCCCTTCTCTAGGGAGCAAAAGGAAGTTGTCTAATCTAGAATAGCCAAACTCTAGTTTTATAATTTCAGCTAAAATCAAGGCCCTTCTATAGGAAAGAGACTAGCTTTGAAGCTTTGAAAGCTGGCTGGTTACTACAAAGGATGCCTGTGAATGTACAAAGGACCCAATGATTTAGTGCTGACCTGTCATGCCCAAGAGAAAATGGTGAGCTCTCTGACACTTCAGCAGTTTTCTTTTGCCTTTGCAAAATCTCTTTCATCTCAGAACAAGACATGGGCTGAAGGCCAGGAGAGGTAATGTGTGTTATAGACATGTAGGTTTCAGTTTTCATTCATTCAGTTTGCTTCATCCTCTTGAAATATGTTGAATGGCAACGGTTGCAAAGGGGTGGGGGTGGAAATCTGTAAGCATAACCTATATGATAAACTTTGCTATTGATTTTGGAATGAGATATGAAAAGTATGTATTTATGACCACCTGGATTCTTCATTCAGGATGAATTTTGTAGTAGAATAACAATTTATTTCTTTGATTTTCTTGGCTCTGACATGATAATGCATTTGGTACATATGAAGTCATACTGCTTTAATATGCAAGAGAAAATTGATCTAACTTCAAATAATTCTTCCCAGATACATTTTTCAAAAAGTCTCCTGGTTTGGTTGAAAACTAATGACTTACACACTGCCAATGTGTGGGAAAATTGTTATTTTATGATTGAGTACAAAAGTAAATGAAATGTCATGTGAGCCAATCAATCAGCTCCGTAATGGATTGTCTGTTCTCAGTAATAAATGGCTTTAATATTTTGTTAATTTTTCTCTCTGTGATCTAAAGAGTGTTACTTAAATTCAAACCACAAAATGATGGGTGGGGCTAGCAGCCACTGCTTTTGAAATTGAATTTGGGGTACCAGATGTTCTTAAAAGGGCCAGTGATCACATTGTCCCTGACAACCCACCCCCGATGACTCTTCTTCTCTCATTTCTGGACCATAACTGCAGGGTCTCTGAGGAGATTTAGATTGCTGGTTCAACTGTAGCTTGAAGGAAGTGCCACTTACCTCTTTATGTCAATGAACCAGAAGACAGCAGTAGAATAACGAACTAAGAGGCACTGAGTGCTGGAGCAGATAGATAAGCATCATTTTCTCTAGCCCTTAGTTTTCACCTCAGCTGATGGAGGTCCACTATGTATAATGGTCATACATTGTATGTCTCTAGTCTCAGCAAACAATCCCTTTTTCATTGAACTTTTCTCTTTTTTACAAAACTTAAAAAGCAACTTGAAAAGTCAGTGATAAAATGTGTGATAATCATGAAACTGTTGTCCTTACTTCTCTATCATTTTCAATTCCTGACTCCTAGTTTTGCATTCTGAATATGGGGAGCTCTTCAGATTAATTATTGATTATGGCTCTCATGAGTGTAATGACAATTTTGTTTGTTTGTTTTTTTGTTTTCCTTCTTACTACTGATTGGAATGTTTATTCCTGGACCTTATATTTTATTCCTTGTAATTTATGATCAATCGTGAAGGTTTTTGTTATTAGTAAAAGGTCTTTCTTTTCTTGCCCTGGAAATGTTTATTTTTCACTAAATGCTTGGACGCAATTAGGAAGTCTCTGGCTTTATTTCATGAACTTGTATCCTTCTAAGTACGTATGTATTTGTTTGTTGAAGATAGTACTAAATAAATTAAACTCATCATCTCATTTGACCTAGCAAATAGAAGAGCTAGCCATTTTATGCAAATTCAGAAACATTATTTCCACCAAGTAATTGTCTCACACTATAATTATTTTTGATATGCCTATTCTTATGTTTTAGTAGGCATCTTTTTGTGCTAAATTATGTTAGTATTTTCTTTCACAAACTTTAATGAAATATTTAAATAGTTTTGGAATTTATATCAATACCACATATTTTCTAGTGGCTCTACCATTAAATAAATAAAAGAAAAACATAGAACTTTCATGTTTTTTGGAGTAATATTTTCCCCTCAACCTGTATAACATTTTATGATATAATTATTGATGTCTTTTTCTTTTTTGAAATCATTACATGCAAAAAGTCACATTTTAAGAGACACAAGTAAGGAAGCTCTTTAGTTAGAGCAAATGTATGCCATACAGGGATACATACACTTCTTACTGTAGATACTTTAAAAGAAACAACTCTACATTGTGAAATTGTATAAATAAAAAGCCTACCTATGAACCAAGGGTAAGCTGTCCTGTAATGAGAACATAGCTTTTAATATGAAATTAATATGAGTTATTTTCAAATTGAATCCAAGTCTATTCAAATCCTTCAGCAAAGCATTTCCTATTGATTCCCTTAAATGCAGAACAGTTGGCTCATACATAAATTAATGCTGGCTGGCACATATTTCCCTTTGGATAGCCTCCCCAGTCTTCCCCATTACCCCTACCTCCCCGGAGCCTGGGATCAGCCACGGGCCATTTGGTTGAGTTTATTAGTTGTTAGAAAATGTTTTCACAACCTGGCAGATTTCTTACAAATCTGCACACCATGTATTGCATCTCAATGAATGGCATTTTCAGTGCTTGAATTTTGAGTTCCTTATTGTGCAATAGGAATTGTACAGTAGTGCTGCTGACCTAGCTAATTTGGGGAAAAAGCCTTCCCCAAAAGCCAAGTGCTGTTACCAAATGTTAACTTTGTTTTAACAATCTTCTATCAAGCAAAATAACAAAAATCAGAAAATTTAACCACCTATCAACAGGTCAGACCAATTACATATAGGGTTCCATGTGTGTTATTGAAGACTGGCTGCAACTGGCATATATATCCCATTTGCTTTATAGCCTCAAAGCATCAGAAATGTTGAAACTCTTCATCCATAAGCTTAAATTATTTCTTTGGAATACCACTCTGGAGACCTACACTATTAACAATATTCCTAAAATAGGGATTAATAGCATTTCCCCTCATCCTTATTTCTCTCCCTTGAATATAATTTTATATTGTGGATTATGTAACAGACAGTGAGTCTTAAGTGCTCCAGAACTAGAGTTCCACTCTGGAGCTTTGTGAATAGCTGGTTTTATACCTAGAATATGCTCTGTACATCTTCTCCATTCTGTGTTCACTCCATTTTGTCACTGGCTAGGTTTACCTCCAGATAGGGCCAAGTTATATCTCCTCCTTTCCTAGTGCAAGTTTGGTTGTTGCTTGTAGTCTTACTGAGATAGGGACTCCTCTTCTAGGCACTTTGACATCCTAGTTAAATGGTTTCCATTAATGGAACATGAGAAAATATGGGGTTATTTTTGGATTTAGATCTTCAAATATAGTTATGCCCTCTCCAGTGTCTCTCACACACTCTTTTTTATTCTAGCTGAAGGTAGAGAACTCAGGGCTCCGGAGGGAACCCAGTGTCAAGAAGGAGCTTGGTTCCTTGAATCTCTGTGTGAAGGAAAGGCATACCTGCCCAACAGGAGCAGTTACCTTGGACTTTTGTGCAAGAAATAAACTTCTACTAGATGTGGCCATGGAAATTTGGTATTTTATTTGTTATGTCAATTACCATTTCTTAACTGCAATAGTTTCATACGCTTTTATGCATTTTCTAAAAAGTAAATCCTTATTTGACTTTAAGCTGACTTGTTCATTTTTGAAATTCCTTACATTCCCAGTTTCCTCTATGGTATTCAGTATAGTATTTTTATTCTCAAAAGGTTAACAATAAAACTCTCTTATTGAACAGTTGCTATATGGTAATCACTATGCTAAGAGATTTTCTTACTTTACACAATCATTTTTATAACATATCCCAAAAGTGTTACTAGGAAACATAAAGAAATATAAGTTCTCCAAGAATTTGGAGAGGTTATGTAACTTGATCAAGGTCAAACAGGGAGAGTTTAAACCCATAACATCTAATTTTAAAAGATATTTCTCACACTAAATAATTTCTCTGCAAATTTCACTTATGGACAGCTTTTTCTAGGTTAACTTTACATTTTGCACAGATCATCATATTTAATCCTCTATATAAGCATATGTGGAAAGTACTCAATCACAAAAGAGATAAGACTATTTTATAGTTTGTGTGTATTTAAGCATCTTTGAACACTGGCACTGTGCACAGAATTATGATATGTGAAATCCAAAGAAAATAGATTTGCCTACTGTTTTACTGAGTGGGTAGGTAGCTAAACACTGATATAAATCTAACTGAAGGATTTAAGTAAATTATACTAGAACATTAAAATCAGGAAAGCATGAAACTTGCATCAGCAAGACTAGAAAGATATTGTATTCATCTGCTATGGCTTGCATAACAAAGTACCATAAATTGGGTGGCTTAAACAACCGAAATTTATTATCTCACAGTTCTGGAGGCTACAAATCTAAGATCAAAGTGTTGGCAGATGATTTCCTTCTGAGAACTGCAGAGAATCTATTTTGTGTTTCTTACTCAGTTGCTGGTAGATTGCTGACAATCTTTGGAATCCTTGACTTGTAGAAGCATCGTCCCGCTCCCTACCTTCATCTTCACATACTGTTTTCTCTGCATGCTGTGTTTCCACCTTGTAATTTCTCCCTTTTTATAAGGACTCTAGTCCTCTTGGATTACCCTAATGACCTCACTTTAACTTGATTACCTTTCTAAATATCTCCCTCAAAATGAGGTCACATTCTGAGGTATTTGGGGCTTGGACTTCATCGCAAATTTGAAGTCAAAACATTAAAGTCCCTTGTATACATTTACAGAATCGTTTAAATAAGTATTTGAATAAGCCGGGTACAGTGGCACAAGCCTGTAATCCCAGCACTTAGGGAGGCTGAGACAGGAGAATCACAAGTTCAAAGCCAGCCTCAGCAACGGTGAGGTGCTAAGCAACTCAGTGAGACCCTGTCTCCACATAAAATCACAAAATAGGGCTGGAGATGTGGCTCAGTGGTTGAGTGCCCCTGAGTTCAATCTCTAGTACTAAAACCAAAGAAACAAACAAACAAACAAATATTTGAATGAGTAAAAAAAACATAATGGATATGATACAATTATTTATTGAATATATAACACTGAATCTCTATAGGATGCCAGTCATTGTTTTAGGTGCTGGGGCAGTAATTGATGAACAATGAAGATGAACCATGTACACCGGCTCTCTGCCTTAATCCTAATGGCATATGGTCTCCCTACCTGCCTAGTCTACAGTGCTACTTACTGCAACCCATTGGACCCCTCATGAATTTCCTGGATATGCTATTTTGACAATTAAATCTAATATTTTTAACAACCAGAAGCAGAAACACATCTGTCCTCTTTGAAACCTGTATAACAAATAATTCAGCCATATTGGATAGATGAATTGATTTCATCTAGAGGCAAAGTTTGCAGGTAGGAAATCTATTGATTTTTCTTAGGTTCCCAGCATGACCCTTAGTGAATTAATTTTGGCTCTTTTGTCAAGTAACATAGCGTACAAGCTAAACAAATTGTTATTTAACATAACATTGGTTTGTATTAATTTTTAATTTCTGAACTACTAAAATGATTTGTACACTCCAGGACTATATGTTAGTGAGTGTTTCAATGCTGCAACCAAAATACCTACCAAGAACAACTTAGAAGGGGAAAAGTTTATTTTTTGCTCATGGTTTCAGGGGTTCAGCTCATGGTCAGCTGGCTCTATTGCTCTGGACTTCAGACAAAGTAGAACATCATGGTAGAAATATGCAATAGAGGAAAGCTGCTCAGCTCATGGTACTCCAGAAGCAGAGCGAGTACCTGGAGCTAGGGACAAACCATAATCCCCAAGGATATATCTTCCAGTGACCTACTTCCTCTTGCCATGTCCCACCTGCCTATGGTTACTACCCAATAATCCATTCAAATCATCAATTCATCCATTGACAAAGTTACAGCTCTTATAATCTAATCATTTCACCTCCTAATATTGGTACATTAGATATTATTTTTCTAACATATTGGCTTTTCAGGGGACACTTCATGTATAAACCAGCTTGATACTTCTGGAGTTAAACAATTTGCAAAATGATATACTAAGTGATTTTTTAAAATGTTCCCACCACATCTGCTCTTTGCCCAGATGTATGAGCCTAGTGCTCATACATAAGCACTAGAACTTAAATAACATTAAGTTCTGGTGAATATGAGGTTAAAAGAAAAGGGACTGTGGGGAAATTCATACTGGCAGAGTTTAGAGGAAGGAGATTATCATGGACAAGAGCTAACAGAAATTTTTGTACAGTATGAAAAGATAAATATATTTTAGCGGTTTCCCTAGAAGGGATCCAGAAATAGGTATTTGAGGTAGAAAGTAAACAAATTAATATTTTGATGCCATAGATGTCTGCCCATATCTTGATAAAAAAATAATTTAAAAAACTCCTTCAGATGTCCTTCTGGACAAGTAAGACTCAGCACTGTGTTGTCGGCATCAGGGCAGTGTCTATGGAATATGTGTCAATGCAAGCGTAGGGGATATTCCAACTGTACTGAAACATTCATGGAAGCCTAGTCCCAGCCCCTTTTATTCCTTCTTTTGAACATCTTGCCTCATGCCCATCATCTATTTGCTTTGCTAACTTTCTCTTTGTCAAAAGTTGACAAATTTGACTTACCACCTTTGAGAAGTCTTCCTTGATGTTACCAATTCTAGATTAGTGTCCCTGCCATCTGATCCCCTGACTTACTTTTACCACAGACTTCACCATCATCAGCTTTTTCACTACTGTAACCAAAAGACCCAACAAGAAAAATTCTAGCAGAGGAAAAGTTAATTTGAGAGCTCCTGGTTTCAGAGGTCTCAGTGTATAGACAACAGCCAACTTCATTCTGCAGGGCCCGAGGTGAGGCAGGATGTCATGATGGAAGAGTGTGGTGGAGGAAAGAAACTCAGGCCATCACACCAGGAAGCAGAGACTCCACTTGCCAGATACAAAATTTATATCCCAAAGGCATACCCTCAATGACCTACCTCCTTCAGTCAAACCCACTTGCCTACAGTTACCATTCAATTAATCCCTATCAGGGGATTAGCTCACTGATGGGGTTAAGGCTCTAATAACCCAATCATTTCACCTTTAAATCCTCTTGAATTGTCTCACACATGAGCTTTTGGTGGTCACCTCATGTCTAAACCATAACACCATTCTTTAGGGCAAGTGGCAACCTACTTATTCTTCAGTTCCATTATAGAGTGAACTTATTAAAGCTAGGAATTGCATCATTTTTACTATTGTCAATCCAGTGTACAGTGTACAGTGCTCAATATAATTTTTTCAAAATAAAATTTAATAAGAAATTTAGTAAAATTTAGCTGGCATGGTGGTACACATCTGAAAATCCCAGCAACTCAGGAAGCTGAAGCAGGAGAATCAAAAGTTCAAGACCAGGCTCAGTGACTTAGTGAGGCCCTAAGCAACTTAGTGAGACCCTGTATCAAAATTTTAAAAAAATGAAAAGGACTGGGAATATAGCTCAGTGTTTGAGCACCTCAGGGTTCAAACCCAGTATCTCACACACACACACACACACACACACACACAGTGAAAAAGAAGAAAGAAACTTTAGAATGCTAAAATTTTATCTAGTTATTTTTCTAATAACGAATTGTTTAGCTTACACTAGGAAAGCATGACAGAAAGTGAAGTGTTGATAACTTAATGAATAAGAGATTTTCTGTCACTGCTCTGTCATTCATAGATGACACTTCAGAAATCAACCTTGCTGAAACTTGGGCTTTTCAAGAACAAAATGTAAAAAATAATTACAGTCTTTTCCACCTCACAGGGGTGCTGTGAGGATCCCCTGAGATATATGTGAAGCATTTTGTGAAAAGCTATGGGAAAAGCTATGCAAGCGTTAGGTCTATTATTAACACTGAAAAAAAAAAAAAGTCAGTGCCATAATTTGAATCACATCAACCCACTTATGGAAAGGATAAATTCCCAAAGATCCCTTAATTTATTTTACTATTAAAAATGCATTTGGTGAATTTAGCTCTACATTATCATCAACCAATATTTACTCAGTTCAAGTTGGAAACAGAATTTGTTTCCTTGCCTTAAAAATATTTGGGTTTTGGGTGAAAGTGCAGGAGGCTCAGCATTATCAAATATATTTAATTAAATGATAAGAGTCATTTGAATATCTTAATTTTTCAGATCAAAGCTTTTGGAAAGCATTTGTTCAGAACAGAATCTAGTCATATTTTACACTAGGCTCAGGCTCAGAGAAGCTTTTGTAAGATAAAGTGATGAAATCAATGGCTGAGTTAACATCTTTTTGAGAGTTCTTTTTTTTTTTCCTTCTTTGTGGAACAACATTAGGTTGTTTTAGTTTCCTCTTACTGCTTAACAATTTATCACAAGTTTAGTGGCTTAAAACAAGAATGTTATTCTCTTCCAAATCTGCAGGCCACTGAAAACAGGTATTGCTAGGACTCTGTTCCTTCTGGAGGCTTCACAGGGATCTGTTTCTTTGAGTTCTCTGCATCTAGAGGCTGTTTGTATTTCCTGGATTGTGTCTTTTCTATTCATCACTGTAACCATTCCCTTCCCCTATCACTTCTTTGATCTCATCTGACTCTCTTGACTTCTCCTCAAAAGGACCCTAGTGATTATATTGGGTCCACCTGGATAAATCAAGATAATATTTCCATCTCAAAATCTTTAATCTCGTCTGCTCTCATGTCATGTGAGGTAACATGTTCACAGGTTCTACAGATTTAAAACTCTTTGTGCTCTAATGGACATCTTTTGGAAGCCATTATTCATCCACCACAATGCAAAGAATCTTCTTTATTTTTGTTTGTTTCTTTGTTTGACTGTTGTTTCTAAAAGCAGTAAACTCACTATTATCTGAGATTATAAATGATCAATTTTTTTGTTATTTATCTTCATTAGATTGCATTAAGTAGCTTTAATTGCTATATAACAAACTGCTCCAAAATTGTATTGCTCACAGCAACATTAAACTTCGTTATGCCCCAAAGCTTCTGCAGGTTAGAGATTCAGTAGAGGCTTAGCAGGTGGTCCTGGCTCAGGGTCTCCTGAGATTTCAGCCAAAATTATATCAGACCTGGAGCGTCTGAGGGCTTCCCTGAGTTGTAGGGTCCTGCTCCACTCCAGCTCACTCACATGGACGGCATGTCAGTGCTGATCATCAGGAGAATTCAGTTCTTTACCAAATGCACTTCTGCATAGCCTCCTTAAGTGTCCTCAGGGCATGGCAGATGACTCTCCCTAGAAAGAATAACCCAAGACCTAACAATGTGAACACTACAGTGTTTATGACCTACTCTCAGGTGTCATACAGTCAACTTGACCATATTCAACTGTGCACCCAAGCCAGTCATGGCTCAGTGTATAGAGGACTACACAACAGCATGAACACCAGGAGGGAAGAAACTTTGGGGCTCATCATAGGACTTGGTTGGTGTTCATTAACTGAATGTTCTTTCTTGTGCTTTAATGCTAACCACCTTTGAGAGTGTTGAAGATATTGCTGCATAAGTGATCTCAGTAAATGAGCTATACAATATCCTAAGATGAACTGATAAAAGACAATTATGAGCTTTGGCTCAGATAGAGCTTTATTTTTTTATTTTTATCTTTTCAGTTGATAAAAATAGATTCTACTGTAGAATCTATTTTGATTTATTTATATAAGCATGGAACTTATTCTAATCAGGAGCTTTATTTTTTAAGCATTTCTAGTTATATATATAGTTTTAATAAATCTGGATTTAAAGGCATAGGAATTGAGTTCAGGGAATCAATATTCTCAATGTACTTCTGGAAAAAATTGGTCTTTATATATTTATTAAAATATACATAAAATATACATAAATCCTTCTTGAACCATGTAGTTTATTTTTTAGTTATACATTGACCAAATTGTTTTGTTTAAAAAGAAAAGAGTTGAACAAAAATATGACTATTCCTGAAAAACTGGAATACATGTTTGCCATATAATTAATAGCAGTTTTTTAAGGCAGTGGTTACAGTTAATGTGGTGAGCAGTCCAGTGACCTGTCACCATAATATTTGCTATCTGTTGGCTTTGGGATGGTTGATTTTCCACACTGAAGAGAAGGCCCTCAGGTACATTCACTAGTGAGATGATGGTAAGAGTGAAAACAACGAACGAACTTAGAGCATCCATTGGTAACAGGAGATGGTGGAGAGTCCCAGAAATCCTGAGGTGGCTTTTATTCTTAGGATTCAGTAATGTGAAATTTGCAGGATACCTTAATAAATCTAGTAATATTTAAGGTAAGTTCTCAAATTCCTAGAGTTTTCTTAATTTCTCAAAACCTGAATTGAAAAGTAGTTAAAAGATCCTATGGAAAATAAACACTTGTTCCTTGAGGAAGTAGTAAGAGTTAGTGGTTAGTTAATCACATAACAGGAAATTGTTTGGTGCATTAAAATTGATAGTTGATGAGTACTTCAAAGATTTTAAAGTGCCCTCCTATATATTGGACTTCTATGGGTCTGAGATTGCAGGCTAGATTTTTTAAAAAATATTTTTTAGTTGTCTATGGACCTTTATTTTATTTATTTATATGCAGTGCTGAGAATCGAACCCAGTGCCTCACACATGCTGGGCAAGTGCTCTACTACTAAGCCACAACCCCAGCCCTTGCAGACTAGATTTGAAACAACTAAAGCATAAGGTGTTTATCATTTACCCAAATCAGGCAGGCAGGCATTAAGTATTTACTGGCCACCTTCTCTGCATACTTCTTTATAGAAGTTGATGATATGAGCTCCATGGCTTCAGAGCAATTTTTGTCCTGTGGGAAAAAACACATGAAATAAATATGTACAAATGTGTAGGCTTACAAAGGACTCAAAAAAGAGCTTCAGAATGCAATAGGAAACAATAACAGGAATGATATTTATACTTGAGGAAAAAAAGAGTTATTTTAGAAAGAGATGTTAAAGCTGAGACAGGAAGGGATGAGTGAGGAGTTGGTCACTTAGCAAAAGATGTGTTTGAGCTTTGACATTCTGATTTGAGATCCAGTGATCTTATCACTAATGCATACCATATTAAGAAAGAAAATTTACTGAATGGCCCAATGCAAGTTATTTTATTTTGTTTCATAAAATAAATGTCTCAAATTTATCCCTACCTGTAGTTTAATAATCTAGTAAATTAATCCTAAGAATAGTTTCCCTCTGCTGAAGAAAAAACTTAAAATTATTATGCAGGGTCATGAGGAGGCTGGGCATATGCCCACTGATAGTTTTTCTTCCTTCATAGTGTCTTCTGACATTATCCCAGCTCAGAGGGCTTGCTTTTTCAGAATCCTTTCTGGTTGCTTTCAGGATCTATCACTTCTCACTTAGTGTTTTAGAGAGTATCAACTAATTGCGTACTTCAGTTTTATATTTAGTGATTTTTGGGTTCTATAGTTTTTTTATTTTCTTCTTAACTGAAGCCAAGTGTTTTGAACTATCCCATCATTTTTTCACTTATCCTCCTCTCCAAAAAAGCAGAAGGAGAAATTGGGGTGATAAAGACAGGAAGGGGGAGAAAGCGAGAAAAAGAGTGAGAAAGAGAGAGAGAGACTGTCTCATCACATGGAAACTAATTTTGTTATCAACAGGTGTGAAATCGTCAAAGCTGTCAGTGGTGTGGAGTTGGTGGAGACTGCCAGAGAGGCAGCAGTGACACTTTCCTACAGCACCATCGGAAGTGTCAAGACAGAGCAGACGCTCCAGCAGCCAGAAAGCAGATTTCGCGACAGCTATTCTTTCCTTTCCTGGGCTATTTATAGAGAATAGGATTGTTCTGTCATCAAGAACAAGTTTGAAATCAGACTTTTTTCAGAGGGCCATCCCTCTAATGATTTTGTTGGGATGGCTGTTTTCCCTCCTGCACTTGTACGTCAGGTCCTAGAGGTGAGGTAGGAATAATCCTTGATTGTCGTCTTTTCTGGACCATTCTTTTCTAAGTCCTACCCACTATGTGTTAATCTCATGTCAACAGGTTACACCTGGATGCAGCACATTTCCCAGATCAACTCCTAACCATTGCTGCCCTTGAAGCTATTAGACCCTGGCATCCTGCCACTCTCTATTTACTACTCTCGTCATAACAGAGGGTGATTACGATATTTACATAGGTTATTTTTCCAAATCCTTAACCTCTCAGTTCTTTAGCTGCTTTCCTCCAATGATTTTTCCTTATAAACTATCTCTGACACTGATTCCATTTCTACCAGCAATACCAATAACTGAAATCTTTCCATAATCCTAAATCCATACATTCTAGTTTCTTGAACAGCATCTCTTCCCTTTTCTCTTAATTACTATTGCTCTGATGTACTGCTTTAACTCTCTTTGTGAATTAAAATCCATTGATTGTACCAGGTTTTTAATCATGCTCATCCTCCCTTCCTTAAATCCATTATCAATCATTGTAATCACTTGCTTGAATACACCTTTACCTTTCTAATACTTATTTGGAAAAACCGAATCCTAATTAAATCTAACTTTATGCCTACTTTTTATCTGTAACTGCTCAGGTGAAAGTCTGGATAAAACAGGCAACTATAGTGACTCACAAGTTCACAATCAACTGGGTCCTTAGGGCTGCCCCTCAGTGATAATCTGTCCCCACTCCATGCATTTCCCTATTTTCCTAGATGGCTGATTCATGCCTCCTTCTCTCTCCTGAGACTTCAAGTATCCATTCTGTCTTCACCTTTTTCACTTTCTTCATTTGCAGCTGATGAAGCAATCAAAAGAGAATTTCTCAAGTTCCTATCATTTCTAAATGCCTCGTATTCTACTGTTAGAGAAGAGCTACCCTGAGTGAAGGTCAATTCCTTTCTCTCTTTCATGTTAAATCCTACCACCTTTGCCAACTTAAGGAGACTATTTCGACCAATTCTCTTCTTTTACATTTGAGTTGATAGTTACTTTCTATCAGATTTTCTTCATTAGTATAGAAAAATGCTATTTCTTTCATCTTGAAAAACCACTCTTGACCCTACTTCCCACAGCCACTATCCTATTTCTCTTCTTTTAGAATAGCTCTCAAAATGGTGGTCTCTACACATTGCTTATTCTCAGTCCCTTTTCTCTTGATTTCACTATAATCAGGCTTATACTCCCACTATTCCACCACTAGTCTTTTCTAGTCACCAGTTGGCATGTTCTAGATCAAAGATCAATTCCCAGTTCTCATCTTATGTAACCTATAAGCAGAAGTTAGCAAATTTGATTCTCCTCTCTCCTGTGAAACACTATCACTTAGCTTCTAGAACATCACACTCCCTTGTTTTTCCTACTTTCTCATTGGCCATTCCTAAGCTGTAGTTCTCTCTAATCTGGCTGGCCTCTTAACACTGAGGCACCTCAGGGATAAGCCTCTCTTACTCGATTAATGATCTCAGTATGTAAGAATATAATATTTAATGTATTTCAAGTATAAATCACATAATATGTGTGTATATGTGTGTGTATTATAAAATTTATGTGTCTTATTTTCAGCCTCTCCCCTGAATAATAGGCTTATATTCAACTACCTACTGGATATCTCTTAAGGGGATAACAAACGTTTTAAATTAGTAACTGTGGTCAAACTCAGCTCATACTACTTCTCCTCAAAACCTGTTTAACTTTCAAAAATCTTTCTCATTTCAGTCAGTAAACATCTCCATCTTTTGCATTTCTGGCCCAAATCTCAAATTAATCCTTGACTTCTCTTTTTTTCTCTCAAATCTCATTAATACATCTTAATGTCTATATCTTCAAACGTATTCAGAACCTGGCTAATCCTCACACTTATAACCAGTCAGCCATACCAACATCATCTGCCACCTGCATAAATGTAATAGTCATTATGTTATAAACCATAACTGGTTTCTTGTTTTATTCCTTTCTTCTTCCCTCTTTTTTACTCATATAACAATTAGAGTTATAAAATAGCAATATTTAAACATTTCATTGTAATTTATTCTTTGATGAATAGATTGTTCAGAAGTGTGTTATTCAATTGCCATATATTAGGAAAATTTTCTAATATATATATATACAGATATATAGATATTTTCTGATATATATACACACACACACACACACACACACACACACACACACACGAGCAGGGGAGAGAGAGAGAAAGAATGATCTCCCTTTACCTTACTGCTTTCACTGAGCATAATGATTTTCCATTTATCTGTGTTGTATCAGTAATTCTTCCCTCTTTTTGTGGCATTATTTCACATTGTATAGATCTACTACAACTGCTTTTTCCATTTAACTGTTGATGGGCATTTAGATTACATGTAGTTTGGGGCTGTGACAAATAAGGCTCCAAATATACACATCTTTGAATAGACACGCGCTTTTGTTTCTCTTGGGATAGTGTCTGGGAACGGAAGGGCTAGATGCATGGTGAGTGCATCTTCATGAAACTGCCAAGCTGTTTGCCAAAGTCATGGCACTATTTTATCTTCTCAGCAGTGATGAATAAGAGCTCCACTTAGCCCACATACTCAATAACATACGATATAGCCAGGCTTTTAATTACTTCTTAAATGCTAATTATTCTAAAGGGTATGTTTTCTCATCGTGGTTCTCATTTGCATCTCCATTTCCATAAGGAAGGTCCAGAGATGTGAAACCATTTCTTTTGTACTTATTTGCCATTGACATATACATTCTTTTGTGAGTAAAGTGTATATTCAAATCATTTGTCAGTTTTTAATTGGGTTGTTTGTAGTTTTCAGTTGTAAGGGATTTTTCTACATTCTGCATTCAAACCCTTTTTCTTACATATTTGTTCCAAATATTTTCTCGCAATTCTAATTTTACTTCCATTTTCTTAATGTAATTTTTCAAAGAATAAACTGAAGCCTCGATAGGTAATTTGATTTACTTAAAAGTTACTCAATTCATATGTATCAGATCCGGAATTTGAACTCAAGTCTTTATTTTCCACATCCCAGGTTTTAGTCATTATGCTATAATTCTAAAAAATCTTGAAATAGTTCACTTATTTATGCTAAAATATTTTAAGACAATGTCTGTTATTTGATAGTTTCAGTTCTTGAGTATCGAGTCCACATAAATGAGCAACACATGATTCTAGTGCATTTATCTATGAAAACAGAAGAAAACCAAAACTCTAAAAAGATATGATAAATGTTGTTATGAAGATAAATAGCACAGGGAAGGCAGGGACTTACTTACTACCTGATGTTATTAAGGACATAATCAGATAGAACAGATGATTGCTCAGAGTCTGAAAGATAGATGAGTTTAGACAGCAGGAAAGAATGATCAGAGATACCACACAGTGTTAACATGGAAACATCAGAGTAGTT
Source organism: Xerus rutilus (assembly GCA_028644305.1). Classification (NCBI taxonomy): domain Eukaryota; kingdom Metazoa; phylum Chordata; class Mammalia; order Rodentia; family Sciuridae; genus Xerus; species Xerus rutilus. The sequence continues at coordinate 73,661,950 of CM053400.1, read as the reverse complement.
CATAACTAGAGCCAATAAAGAAGCAGCATTAGGACCCCTAAGGGATGGAAAAGGAGTTGTGCTTATTTATTTTGAAATATCTAATGAGAAGTTTTGAGAAATGCCATCCTTTTCCAATACTCTTTTCTTTTTCTTTAGCATTAAACTATCCACCATAATACGTAGTCTTCATTAATGCTGTTTGTAAGATGTATGTGTATTAATAAAGTCTTCTAATATATTCTCAGAATGGAATCTTATAACTAACCCTGGCTTTAATAGTGGAATACTATTAAAGCCTTGAGTTTTAGATTTGTTTATTCTTTCAACAAATATTTCATTCCTAAAGGTACAGCAGCATAGCAATAGTCAAGGTTTTTTCTTTCTTGTAACTTCAATTCTAGTGAAGAAGACAGATCAATGATAAATGCTAATCATAAACAAATGAGTGATTCTTCACCTTGATAACAGCTATAAAGAATAAATGGGGGGGGCTGGGGTTATGGCGCAGTGGTAGCGTGCTCGCCTAGCACGCGGGAGGCACTGGGTTCGATCCTCAGCACCACATAAAAATAAAATAAAGATATGCTGTCCACCTATAACTAAAAAATAAATATTAAAAAAAAAGAATAAATGGGTTATTAGGATGGAGAATTATTAGGAAAGGGATCAGGGTAGGCTTCTCTAAAGAGTAACATTTGAACTAAATCTCAAATATAAAGAGTCATCGTGGGTGACAGTAGAAACAGAAAATGTAAAGGCAAGAAAGATCTTTGCACACTCCAAAGGCAGAATAAAGCCAAGGAGGCAGACAGTAGCAGGTAATTATGAAGGAGACATGTTTCTTAAATCTTATTTCAATTTCCTTATTGCAAAAGGGAAAAAAAAGAACAGCTCTTTTACTAAGTTATATAAGCATTCAATATTATAAAGAAAATATTATTAAGCATTAAATATTATAAAGCAAAAAATATTATACATATTCCTCTGGCAGATTATGGAAATTCCTGGGAGAAAATTATTCTTGGGAGAAGGAATAATAAACATGATTCAGTGTGTAATGAAAAACTCCTTCTTAGGAGAAACAGGGTCATATCCAATTCACACCTGACCACTGTGGGTATATAAAGTCATGCTAGCATTGAGTCCTAGGACAGCTGAGCTGCAAATAAAAAGCTAAAAGTGCCACAGTATTAACTTTTGCTTAGAA
>CM053400.1:73571057-73660261 GCA_028644305.1 Xerus rutilus | reverse complement strand
TCAATCCAATCAGTGTTTCTTAAGTGCCTAAGACTGAAAGCTTACTTTCAAAATTTTGAGGTGAAAGAATTAGAAGGAAAAAAAATATTTTGGCAGGGGAGAAACTGTGGCAAAGGACCCTAGGCAACTGAGATTATAGTGAAATTATGAAGTAGACCTAAGGAAGGAAACTAGAAACAATTTAATCTCTTTCATTATTTTGTCCAAGTACAGCCCTGTGTATAGGTCTTTGCTGCACTCTGGCTCTAGAATTAGAATTTCCAGTCTTAAAGAAGACATAATATCATTGGAGAAAATCATGATTTCTTGAAGATGCTCACCTGGTGCTGGGGAAGGTGGGTCCACCTGACTCCCAGCCTGGACTGAGTCTCACTTCCCTACCCACTCAGGGTTGCTGAGTTCATTAAAGCCATCTCTATTGAGCTTCATGATTTTACTCTCCCTGGTGTGTCTCTGGGCCTCAGAAGTGTCCAAAAATGAGGACACTTTTGGTTCTTGGTTAAAGGGTAATTTTTATATCTATACTTTTAATTTTCCTAATTTTGAGTCAGATAATATTTGCTATTAAAAGGTCTTATATCCTCTTTCACGTGATGGCATTAGTTGAGGACTTCCTCCTCAAAATGAGAGAGATTGACTAAATAATTTGTGTGTGAATGTGTATCACATTCAAATACTTTTCAAAATTTCTGCCAGATTGATTTAAAAAAATTAGCTTCAGGCTGTTGTATATATTTGACTTACATCAAAGGGTTTACTTAACATTCCCTGCCTTTCACAATCATCAGCAAGTTTTTAAAGCACACATTGATTTACATGATGAAAATGCCAAGGTCTTTTATCTTTTCCTCACCATCCTCCAATCCCACCCTCATATTCCTGTATATGTTTCTGATTCACTTTCACAAATGCTGACTATATTGGACTCTGTGTAATGTGCTTTTTACACTTATAAATAGATCCAACTGCTAAAAAGGGCACCACATTCATCATTTCAAAAGTTGAGCCACTTTTTGATCTACTTTGCAGACTTTATCTGCTCTTAGCCTCGGGTTCAGCATACTAAGAACAGAGACTGTGACTTGACTTTGAGTTTCAACTTTGTTTCTTATCATCTGTGTCAGCTATGCTATTAAATTTAAGTGTTACTTATATATAAAATGGTTGATGATAATAATATTAATTATGCAGGTTATTTGTAGGGATCATATGAGCAAATGCCTGAATAATGCTAGCACTTAATGAGTGATTAATAGGTGCTAGCCTTTTTCCAATATCCTCCTCAAAGACTGTATAATCTTCTTAATGAACTACCTATGTTCTCTGCTTTATACCAGTGTCTAGGACCATCCTGATTTTAACTGCCTGCCCTCTTTTTTCCCCCCTTTCCTGTCCCTCTCCCTTTTCATTATCTTCCCTCCTTCTTCCTTTTTTTCCTTCCAGGAAGACTTTATTAAGGGCCTTCTATGATCCAGTACTATCTTGGGCATTGAGCACAAAATGGGCCCCTCATGAGAATCCAATGAATTCTGAATCACTTTAGAACAAGCCTGACACAGAAGTGCTCCATAAGTGCTCATTAAATAAATTACAAGCAAATCTGAGTTGTTGCTTCATTTCTGATGCCTGAACTCAATATTATGTTGCATCCCATGCCTGCGCCCCACCTCATATCTCAGTTAGATCTACACTGTTGACAACTCACCCACCCAGCTGTTGTCATTGAAAGAGGAATAAGGTTTATTTCTCTTCAATGATCTTCTTTCTCATCAGATATCTCAGAATGTCTACTTCTTAATGAATATGTACATGAATATTCATAGAGTCTGCCAAGTAGATGTAAGGAAATTTTTATGCATAATTCACAGGACACAATAGGTGAAATCTGTCTTGTCTATGACATCAGAACAGTAGAGAAGAAGATATCCTAACTAACCTCTGGGAATAGTTTTTAAAATTTTAATATTATACACACTTCCTTTAAGTAAATCTAATCCTTAATTTAGAATAGGTTTGAATTTACAAAAATATTGTTAATATGATATGAGAGAATTCTCTTACATCTCAGACTCAATTTACCTATTATGATCATTTTACATTAGCATGGCACATTTTCCACAGCTAACGAAGTGAGTGATTCATTATGATTAACTAAAGTCCATTCTTTTTTTTTTTTTGGTACCGGGGATTGAACTCAGGGGTACTCGAACACTGAGCTACATCCTCAGCCCTATTTTGTGTTTTATGTAGAGAAAGGGTCTCACTGAGTTGTTTAGTGCCTCGCCATTGCTGAGGCTGGCTTTGAACTTGTGAATCTCCTGTCTCAGCCTTCCAAAGTGCTGGGATTAAAAGCGTGCGCTGAGCTTGAAGTCTATTCTTTATTCTATTCCCTTAGTTTGTACCTAAAATCCTTGTGTTCCAAGATCCTCTACAGGATACCATATTTCATTTACTTGTGTCTCCTTAAACTCTTCTTGGCCATAACCATTTCCCAGACTTCTTGTTTTAAATAATCTTGAAAGTTTTGAGGAGTACAGGTCAAGTATTTTGCAAAATGTCTCTCAATGGAGATTTATTTGATATTTTTTTCATGATTACAGTGGGTCTTTGGTTTTAGGAAGACCTGAGTGGTGAAGTGCCTTTCTCATCCCATCATTTCATTGGTAGATACTATACATTATTTATGACTTGATATCAGTTTTGGTCACCTGGCTGAGGTAGTGTTTGTCAGGTTTCTTCACCACAGATCACTTTTCTACACACCGTATCTCTGGATGGAAGACACTACATACAGACCACACATTAGGAGCAGGGAGTTTATAGCTTCCCTGAGGTTGGTTCATTTCATCTAAATTATTCACAATTGTTCTGCACAATTTGCCTATTCTTCCCTCTATTAATTTATTTATTCAATCATTTATTTCCATCATCATGGGATCATTAGCATTAATTTTAAACTTTGGGTTATATTACAATACTACATTATTTATTTTGTTGCTCAAATGCTTCTATCTTTAGCCACTGGGAGCTCTTTTAGTTGGGCCCTCTGTCCCTTGGACATTCTGTCATCATGTGTTAAGGAGTTCAGAATAGAGTGCTCCAAAATAGGACTTAGGCATTTGAGAAAACAGCAGAAGCAGAAAGGTCTCTCTTACCCTCCTCTTACCCTTTTCTCCTGAAACAGGTCATAAAAGCTTCATCCGGAGGCACTCTTCCTAAACCCAGAGGAAAATATGGAGATCCCACGAAGAATCTAAGCAAACAGGACTGGCTGGGCTCTCCTCAGTTTATTATCCCTGATCACCTACCCTTTGTCCAGTCGAATTTCTCCAGTACTCTACACTCTTCATCAAGCCTAGATTTCCCTCTTTCTTAAAGCTCTCAGGTCATGTAAAACCTAAATTAACTTGTATGCTTTTCTCTTGTTGATTGGTCTTTTATTATAGGAGCCTCAGGCAAGAAACATTTCAATGAGTAAAGAAAATGCAACACTTTTTCTCTGGTTCCTATTTGTTTATCACTTCTTTATGTCTGTGTATTTCATACCCCCTTCCTAGAAATCAGCCATTTCCCCAAGGATCTCTAAAATGCAGATACTTTTATTGGAGAATGGTATTAAAATCAAGATACAGTCTCTGGTGGTGCTTAATGTAACAATGAGATTCTCTTCTATGATTCTTTTCCTTTAGCCACTAACTAGACACGAGGGAGCTAGCTAGCCCTGAGGGTTAATCCCAGCAGTTGCGGTGCAGAAATGGATGGGTTATATGTCACTTGGCACTGGATTGAACAGAGGTAATGTTTATGAGTAAACAATTGGAGATGGCACCTAGATGGTCACCAAAGTATTCTGGGCTTGTCTGTAGTTAAAGCGAATGATTCAGACAATGGAGAGATTCAAGAGATAGGAAGAGGTCAAACAACTAATCAAGGAAGTTTAGGTCATTTTATCTGGAAAATATCAGTAAAGAGGCATTATTTTGTTATAGTTTTTATTACTGTTCAGTGGGGAAACATAATGAACTAAAAATGACAAAATACGGATAAGTTATTGGTAATTGTCTTGGCTTTTACTTTTTTCATAAACAATTCTAAGAGATTTTTCAACTATCTGTGGTGATAATATTTATATGGTACATTTTAGCTTCTTCAGAACTACCACACTATGTTTCCCATTTTATTCTCAGAACCATCTGTGAGGTGAAACAAATACTATTTACTTCCATTTTACAAATGAGAAAATTGTGGGACAGTATTTAAGTGGCTAGCTCAAGGCCATCCTTTTTAGCAGTGGAAATAAAACTTGAAGTTTACTGTCAATCTCATGTTCTTCCCAGGGCCTAATCCAAGTTTTCTCAAGCTGAGTATGCTGGACATTTGGGGCCTGATGATTCTTTGTGGTAGATGTCGCTGAACAGCTGTCCTGTACACTGTCAGGTTGTTTATTAACCCCTGGTCTTTACCTGCAGGAGGCCAGGAGTACACTTCCCAAGTTATGACAATAAAAAAGTCCCTAGACATGGCCAGTTGTCCCTTGGGAGAAAACATTGCCCCATTAGAGCACTACTAAGCCTAGTTCATAATCTACTTTCAAGCAATGAAGATGCAGATACCTCACCCGCAAAATCCAGCAATGTAGGTATCAAATATCTGAAGATCTAAAGTTCATATCTTATATAATTTGTGAGATGTGTTATAGCTGATTATTTTATTCACTAAATTTCAAGAGATGTTTGTTTAAGATATAAAACCTCATTTACAACAGTAATTTAATACAACTATTACAAAGGTGCTGATTTTAGGATTATAAATTAGAATAGGATGAGGTTCAGTTAGATTATATCATAGGACATTAGGAATTCAGTCAAGGTCAAATCCATTGTGTGGAAAGACATTGTTCTCCATAGGGCCATTTTAATTATAATTTTGAATTCATTATGTAAATAATATCATAGATGTACTTGTTAAATATTTGATAGAGGTAAAGGAATGACTGAAATATATATTTTAATTACCACAAATTTGCACATTCTACATTTCACTTTTCCACATTCTCTTTTAACACACATTTACATATATGATTTTTATGTAATAGTAATCATAGGGTATAATTTAAATCTTTTTTTAACTTTAAATTATATCATAAAGATTTTTCTCATTGCTACATAATGTTCATAATTATAATTTAATGACTACATAGTATTCTGTATAATTGGTAAGTCATAATCCATTTAACCATTCCCCTATTGCTATATATTCAGGTTGTTTTTTGCTATCATAAACAACACTGCAACAATCATATTTGTGATTATTAAATTATATTACTTTTGGAGACAGATTCACAGGAATGAAATTACTGAGTCAAGGTTATGAGCATTTTGGTGGTTCATGAAATGTAATGCTAAATTGGTTTCTAGCAGATTTGCATTGCCAGCAGAAATATAGGTTTGCATTAGTTATATTACATCCTTTTTAGAATTAAGTATTTTAATCTTTTTCTTCCTGTGTTCTATGATTTCATCATTGTGAAATTTACTTTGAATCTTTTTTTGTTGAGGCTAATGGCCTAGGGTGTTGGGGAAAAGAAAAGAAATATTGGATGCTCACTCTGGCCATCACTGCATTAGGAAATTTGCATTCATTGCCAAAAACATTTACCCTGCCTCTACCTCTTCAAGCCAGTGTCTCTCAATGCCCTTACCTTGCTTTACATTTCTTCATAACATTCAAAAGTAATCCAAACTTACATTGCCCATTTATATTGTTCTATAGTTTGCTGATTCCTATAGTAAAATTAAAACTTAGCAGAGATGAGAGCTTTGTTTTGTTTTTTTTCATAGCTGATTTCTAGGACAGTACCTGGCTCATAGTAGGAACATTGTTGAATGACTATATGAGGGATTTAATTAATTTTGATTTATGACCATATCAATTCTGACAGATGGTCACTGAGGCTATTTTCAGATGTCTCTCCCTTTCCTTCCCCACTTGATTGCATTCAGTAGGCTCATGCAATTTGCTTTGGTCAATGAAAGGTGAGCAGAAATGATATGAGTCTTTTGGGGGATGTACTATTTAGGAGCCAAGCATATCTCCACACTGATCTTTTCTCCCTGCCAAAAAGTTGCAAAAAGTTTCTCCTTTGCCAATCTAGAACTCAATTTAGGATGGATATCAAAGAGATCAGCGCCTCTGAGTGGCACTAGAAGGACATGCAATGTGAATCCCAAATAAACACTACTTGGGGTTGAGATTTTGGGGTTGTCTGTTACTATAGCATAATCTAGTATGACCTCCCTGCTACAGATTAGTAAATTTGAAGAATGTGGTCTAAAATCACAGAGCTGGCAGTGGAGAAGCCAAGATTAAGACATGATTCTGGGGGCTGGGGTTATGGCGCAGTGGTAGCGTGCTCGCCTAGCATGCAGGAGGCACTGGATTCGATCCTCAGCACCACATAAAAATAAAATAAAGATATTGTGTCCACCTACAACTAAAAAAAAAATATTAAATTTTCCAGGGCTGAGTACCACAAATTGGGTGGCATAGACAACAAAAATTAATTGTCTCACTGGTTTACTCAGCTTTCTTTGCTGCTGTAACTAAAGGACTCTACCAAAACAATTGTAGAGGAGGAAACATTTATTTGGAGGCTTAAGGTTTCAGAAGACTCAATCTATAGATAGCAAACTTATTCTTTGGGGTTTGAGGTGAGGTAAAACATCATGGCAGAAGAGTGAGAGAGAGAGAGACAGCTCACATGGTGATTAAGAAGCACAGGGAGGGCTGGGATTGTGGCTCAGCGGTAGAGCGCTTGCCTCACATGCAAGAGGCCCTGGGTTCAATCCTCAGTACCACGTACAAAGCAATAAAATAAAGACATTGTGTCCATCTACAACTAAAAAAATATTTAAAAAAAAAAAAAAAAAAGAAGCACAGGGAGAGGGATTCCACTTGCCGGATATGAATGTATATCCCCAAGCCACACTCCAATTCCCACCTCCTCCAGCCACACCCTACCACTTCAGTTACCACTCAGTTAATCCTATCAGGAGATTAATTCACTGATTAAGATTCTTACAACCCAATCATTTTTCCTCTGAACTTTCTTGCATTGTCTCACACATGAGGTTGTGGGGGACACCATGCATATAAACCATAACACTCACTATTCTGGAGGACAGAATTTCAAAATCAAGGTGTCAGCAGGATTGGTTTCTCCTGAGGACTGTGTTCCATACCTGTTACCCAGCTTCAGAGAGTCTATTGATATCAGTCTTTGGCATTCTTTGATGGTAAAAGATGTCATAGAAGTTTCTGATGTCAATTTTTAGACTTCATCTTCACTTGGCTTTCTCTGTGCGTGTGTGTGTGTGTGTGTGTGTGTAGTGTGTGTATGTGTCCAAATTTATATGAGGATGCCAATTATAATGGTTTGGAGCCCACCCTACTACAGTGTGACCTCATCTTAAATAATTATATCTGCAAATACTACTCCATTTCCAAATCAAGTGACATTCTGAGGTACTAAGGATTAGGACTTCAACATATGAACTTGGGATAAAGTTAAACATAAAATAGGAATAAAAGTGCTCGCTTATTCTATTACTCAGAATAAAATCATCTATACACATACAGTTTGAATATCTATCTATATATATGCATATACACCTATGCATATATATAGATAGATATTCAAACAATTTAACCATAAACAAGGCACAATGAGTAAATGTAGGATATTAACAGTCTATAACATTTATGTGACAACATTTATAAGAGAATTTAGCTTACTATTGCTTCGGATATCCTTACAATGTTCCTGGAAATTTGTGGAATTAGAGATAGTCAGTGATAATGTGAAAAAACGGGAGTGAAAATAGTAATGTTATCTTTTGAATATATATATTGTTAAAATGAACAGTGTTGGAGTTTCAATTGATGATGGCAGCTGTTGTGTACATATGTCTTCAGTATTTCATGATTAGCACTGAGCATTCAGAATAAATATGAAGGCGTCTGAAATGGTATGGCTACAATCCCAGATGCTGTCACCATATGTCTTATGAATTTCCCATTTAAAATTACCAGGTTCATATCATTTGACTTATTGATCTAATATATAAATTGCTCACCTACAACACAAAACACTGAAATTCAAATAAAGGAAGGTAGCTAAAAGAACTTGAAATTCTCATAGCATTGAATATGCACATTCAGTCACTGCAATTTAGAATCCCCAAAGTTCAGGTTTATTTTTATTTATATATTTATTTATTTATTTTGGTACTGGGGATTGACCTCAGGGGCACTCAACCACTGAGTCACATTCCCAGTCCTATTTTGTGTTTTATGTAGAGACAGAGTCTCACTGAGTTGCTTAGCCCCTCGCCGTTACTGAGGCTGGCTTTGAACTCGCGATTCTCCTGGTTCAGCCTCCCAAAGTGCTGGGATTACAGGCATGCACCACCGTGCCCGGCTCCAAAGTTCAGGTTTATAATAAAACAGTTTTAATATTAATCCATATGGTAATATCATTTTACAAGAGAGCAAACTTAATTATTTGGGCTCCTTTTATAAGGGATCTTCCAGATTTTGCTCAAACAAAGCATTCAGAAATCTCATGTTTCCTATTTTTACTTTTAGTAGTGAGAAAAAAATACCCTACTTCAAAATATACTTACCCAGCAGATACATAATCATGGCCCCATGTTGGATGATCAGATGACTTTGGTTGAATCTTAAATGGCCATGTGGAATCAGAAGTATTACATATAAGTCACAGTAACAGCAGCACAAGCATTTATCACAAAGCCCAAACATTTGATTTCCTGAGAGGAGAAATGTGCACTTAACCCTAAGTGACTTAAATTGGCATTGTTATCTGTGATCTGTTGGCATCTTTTAGTTCTTCCATGGGACATGACTATAGGAGATGAAATTTCGAGACAGGGTATTTATGTAATGAATGTGCCCTTCTCTGCTCACCAAAATTCATGCATTCAAAGCCACAATCTCCAGTGTGACTATGATGGGAGGAGGAAGGACCTTCAGGGAAAAAAATAGAGCTCTATGAAGTCATACAGGTGGGGCCTTAATCCCATAAAATTGGTGTGTTTATAAAAAGAGGAAGAGACACCAGATATTTTCTCTTTCCATGTGCACATGGAGAAGGCAGTTGTCTGCAGCCCAAGCAGGGAGTGTTGCATGAAACTGTGACTGCTCATACTTTGAAATTGGTTTTCCAGTTCCAGAACTGTGAAAAAATAAATATCTATTGTGTAAGTCAAGCAGTGTGTTATATTCTGTTGTGGCACCCAAGCAGACTAATGCCATGGTAGACTGGAGGCAGGTGAGGAAGTTTCTAGGAGAGACAGTTTTCAAAACAAAAAATAATGAGAATAAACAGTGGAGGGTAGAGAATGTCATAAGAAGGTGAATAGTGAAAAAAATAAAATAACCACATCTTCTGAGATTTCTTTTTTTAGGTCAGGGGAATAAATTCCTTCATATAGCTCTTTATAACTCCAAAAAGCTTTAGTTTATTAGTACCAAAAGAAATTATTCATATTTGAAAGGCTGGGCTGGCTAGATTCTACATATGTACCTGTTAGACCAGAACGTGAGCAATATCATTTTAAACTGTTGCTAAGTATTAACTAATTTGGGGAAAAAAATTTCTCCTGATTCCCATTCTTTCCCTTTCAATGAATTATCTGAATAACTGAGATGATACTCTAATACAAATACTTCTAAACTAAGATAAGACCAGTATCTCTTAACTTGGCCATAGAAAAATAAGTGATCAAATAAAGAAAAATGAAATTATGTCATTTGCAGGTAAATGGATAGAACTGGACAATATTATGCTAAGCAAAATAAGTCAATCCCAAAGAACCAAAGGCCTAATGTTTTCTCAGATATGTGGATGCTAATTCACAATGGGAATGGGGGAAGAATAGAGCTATTTTGGACTAGACAGAGGGGAGTGCATGGGAGTAGGAATGATAGTAGAATGAATTGGACATTATTACCCTATGTGCATATATGATTACATGACGTGTGTAACTCCACATCATCTACAACCAGACAAATAAAAAGTTATACTCTATTTATGCATGATGTGTCAAAATGCATTCTATTATCATATGTAAACTAATTAGTTCAAATACAAATATTTAAAAATTAAAAAAATAAATCTAATAACAGATGTGAAGTCCTAATTGTTCTGTATTAATATAAAATATAGATAATATTTCTTTAAAAAATAAATTGTATGTCCATGTGAGGTTTTATACACACGTAGGGGTGTATGTTTTATGTGTGCATACAAACATCTCTATATATACATATAGAGCAGTCTTCACTTCATACAGTAGTGTGGGACTATAAAAATGACCACACAAGCTGATAACATGCAAAGTGATCCTACTAAGCAATGGAAATAATTATAATTAATCTGTTACCTTTAAAAATTTTGTTCAAAACTTTAAAAACTCTCTTATTGACAGTTTTAAATTTGGAAAATGAAAAAAAAGGCTATTATTTATTTGATACACTTCAACTTAAAAAATAGGAACATTGAGAATTAAACATTTCATTTCTTTGCCTCCCAAATATTGATTAGTTCTGTTATAGATTTGATGTTTGTGCCCCTCCTTCCAACTCATGTTGAAGCCCTTATCCCCAGTGGTGTTTGGAAGTGGGGTATTGGGAAGTAATTAGGTTTAGGAGAGTTCATGAGAATTCAAGAGAGTGTCTCTAGGAATGGAGCTAACACCCTTCTAGGAAGGGAAAGAGACCAAAGTTTAAGTGCTCTCTGTTTGTCTCTCTCCTTTTCTTTCCATCATTTGAATACATAACAGAAAGACCATCACCTGAGTTCAATTATGCTGTCTGGCACCCTGATTTTGAACTTCCAGCCTCCATAACTGTGAGAAATAAATGTCTCTTATTTAAACCACATCTTTGGCATTTTGTTTAAGCAGCCCAAGCTGATGCAGGTTGGAACAATGTTTGCTGCCTTCTTGTCATATAACTTACAATATGGAGCAAGTGTCTTTTCTATTCCTTGGCTAATTGTCACATTCCTCTGTAAATTCAGATCAGCTACCAGTGTTTTATCCCTCACACTTTGAGTATTGTAAAGAGTTTAATTAATGGAAGTTTCCTTCAGACTTGCTTACTGGAGGACATCATCCTCTTGTTCATCATGGCCCCTTTCCTCACTCACATCAATTAGCTTTCATGTTTCTCTGGCTGCATTTCAAATCTTTCAGATAGTGGTGATAGTGCCAACATTCCCTTGTTCAACTGTGTCTCCTAGAAATCTATGTTCTATTCCAGTTTCATTTTCGGCTTTATCACTTTTTCCTTTGCTGAGGTTCTACCTTTGTTGATCAAGTCCTTTTATTTTTTTATTTTTTATTTTTATTTTTTTTTATTATTTTATTTTTTTTCCCAAAAGTTGCATTTTAATACATGTTAGCAAACATAACAGAAAAAAACAAATTATCAGAAGCTGTACACACTATTCGCTGAAAACATTTGTTGAGGCAAATAGAAAAAAATTGTTACAATCATAATTTTTCTAACTTTGCACAAAATTATATTGCTGGTGGGATTGCAAGTTGGTGCAACCAATCTGGAAAGCAGTATGGAGACTGATCAAGTCCTTTTAAATCATGCACTTTGTAAAATGTCATGGGTTTTGTACTCCTAGGAGACAAGGAGTCAACAAAACTACATTCTTTGCTGTGTGAGTGTGTGACCATAATAATAAGTGTTCGGTGATCAATCTGAAGTCATGTGATGGGTCAATAATCATATGTACACATATTATTTATCTACTGATTAGTACAGACTGAAGAGTTGGTAGCAGAGTTTTGCCTTATGCAATTAACCAGTTATGATACCATAACTAAAATTTGAATCCTATTGTTGTAGAAGTGATAGTTTTAAATTAGACTCTGGTAACTGACAGCTCTGGAAATCAGAGTTGCACAAATCAAACATGCATACACATACACCCACGCTCACACTTCAAAGCATATGTATTCTTGACATCACAGCCTTATATTTTACTTTCTTATTCTTTCAGCCTAGATGTTTTCTTCTTCTTATTTTATTTTTGCATACAAAATTATGTCTCCTCCCCTTATTCATGCATATAGGAGAAGACTTAGGGAGTTTATTTTTGAATAAAAGCCTCAAAAAGTTCCCTAAGACTCTTAACACTGAATACATAGTGCCCTAGCCAGTCTATCATGAAGGTATCATGAAGCTGTAGCTGGTGACTGGTGGTGTGGTCATCATTACTCACATGTCATAAGTCTGCTTTCTGTAATCACTTGTGGATTTCTCACGTTTACTAGATTCAATCAGTACTCAAAAAGTTGAGGAATTCAAGTTGGGGACAGTACTTGAACATTCAGCAGCAGTCAAAGTTTGTGATAAATTTGATATGAAAATACTCCTGGTGTCCTCTACCTATTTCTATATTCACCCCTTGTAATGAGACTGTAGTTCCTCTCAGTCCTCCCTCAGCCTTGGGACTTGCCTTGGCCAACTGATGAGATAGCCAAGTGGTGGTGTGCCAAGACCTTGTGTACTTCGGGTCTCTCTGCTCACTCTGCCCAGGAGCTGTGCTAGTCCGATGAAGAGGGATTACATAAAGAAGAATCCAATTATCCCAAGCAAAGCTATCCCAGACCAATAGACAGCCAAGTGAATACTATGTATGTGAGAGAGTCCAGTCAATATCAGCCATAGCCACCAACCCAACTGTGAATATGTGGATGAGTTCAACTCACACACACAAAATGAGTTAGCTGAAGTATAGACTTGTAAAAGATAGTAAGTGCTTATTATTATATAGCATTTTAGGGCTTTTAAATTTAGCAATCATTGGAAAATACAATGTTGTTTATGGAGCCAGTGCTTCTTTTTTAATCTTAGCCATTGCTCTAATCTATAAAAATGTCCTTTGCTTAGTCCTCAGGTTAAGGAGCAGGTTAGCCTGCTCTCACTTTACCTTTAAATAAACCTTTTAGAGCTTCCTCTGGAACTTGAAAGAACTTCTGAACCATATAATTTGGAAGGGTGGGGTCATGCCTGTTTTTCTAAACACATTGCATATTATCTGGTATACAGAATCACTCAAAAAATGTGCTAAATGAATGAAAGCTAAAAGTTCTTATTGATAAAGAGCAATGCCTCTAAGGAAACATGATTGATACTGAAAGTGTCTATTGTGGAAAGTTCTCATTTTTAATGAAAAATAATTGAATTAAAATACTTTTTATTTTTCCTCTTTAGGAGAAAAATAACTCCTCTTTTCTATAAGTTATGGTGTTTCAGTAAAAAACTTAAAACACAAATACATTTATAAATGCAGCATCATTCTTCTAAAGAATGACATCTTTAGAATGATGTCATGAACTTGGAGTTTTCATCTGACTGCCAGATGTGATTGTATGTCCATTCCTCTATATTTCTTGTTTGTAGCTCTTTGTGAACAAGGGGACAGATTTGAAAGATAGCAATCTGAGCTTAGAATTTAGACCCTATGACCATTCAGGACTCACAAGAATTGAGATTGGAGGAGCGGATATGTTTCACATAAATGCAGCCATGTTTTGATGTCCCACTGGACTAACACCTATAATCTAACCTGAAAGGAGCAGAAGAGAAGAATTTGAATACCTGATTTTTCTTCTTCAAAGAGATTCGCTCGGAGCTGAGGTTGTGGCTCAGTGGCAGAGCGCTTGCCTCCCATGTGTGAGGCACTGGGTTCGATCCTCAGCACCACATAAAAATAAATAAACAAAATAAAGACACTGTGTTCATGCATAACTAAAAAATACTTAAAAGAGATTCACTCACTTATAATCTGTAATTATTTTCCTTAACTGATATTTTCAAAGAATTTTAATTCATAAAATATTAGAAAGACAATGCCAGGTAAATTGTGAGGTTAATGTTTACAAAGTATAAATGAAACCATTTGGTGTAAGTCCAGGGCAACTTTCTAGAACATACAATCAAAATTTAATAAATGGTGCCCTAGAGGCAGGTCATGATATTTTACATTCTTTCTTAGTGCTTCGTCATTCATAGGAAGTTGATTATAGAGAGGATTATATACCTGCCCAGTGACTCAGAGTTTCCTGAGATTTGTGATTTTTAAATGAGGAAGTTAGTAAGATGCCAGGATGGCTCAAGGAATCAGAGGGCCATTTCCCAAAGAACTAGTTTAATCTGAGCCTTTGTGAGCCATTTCCAAACCCTGTCCAGTTAATCTGAGGATTCTGACTTCCATGCACATTAGCAAGCGCTCTTCATTCCTCCAGCCCTAATGATCATCAACACACGAGGAAAAAACTCATTTTCAAAATTTTATTTTTAAAATTTTATTTGAAAAATACAATACACAGCAGAGAATTATTTTCTCCCCTACTGCTCTTTCACAAAAGAAATTATATGGTAAATGTAACTGAGATATTTGGCTAGGATAGATCCTGAGAAAGAGAGGCCCAGCTAGAAGTGGAATAGACAAAGTCTGTCAAAGAAGGTTCACCTCTCTTTTAACATAAAAGAGCCTTTTAAGTTATCTTAGGAATCAGATAAAACATGTGCAGAATTTCTGCCATGCAAACAGAGATTACTGAAATTTTCAGGTTGACCAATTTATACTGACCTGGGCCCCAAGTAAGTAGAATATAAAGGAAATGTTTTTAATCTGAAAGATATGTTGGTCTGCTTTTGCTAGACTATGTATGTACATATTTACAGATTAATACTTTCTTATATGTACTTTTCATTATTCTAAGTAATAGCATCAGGTTAAGAGCTCTTTTCTGGCCTTTGCTCTATTTGCGTGTACCTTTTTTGTTCTTCTGTTTTTTTAATTTTATTTTTTAAAATTTTTATGACAGAATCATTCATCACACACTCATGGGCCTATGCTGTATAAATATTAGAAATGACCTTACTCTGATTCTGGGTTATATCAGAGTGTTTTGAGGAATTTATAACTCCTGCATTCAGACAGGTTTAGCAAGGTGCAAATATACAATACTGACATACTCATATTGCCAAGGCTTCCACCAGAAAAACATGCCTGCTTGGAAAGCTAATGTGGAACCAAAGGAATTGACCAGACTCTGGAAGCCTTGCTGGTAACCTTGCTTCTAAAAAATTAAGACTATCCCCCTCACTTCCATTCCCAGTAAGTAAATCTCCACTGCCTGCTATTGCCTAAGTCTTTGAAAAGGGTCAGGCATTTAAAGGTGTTCATGTTCTAAATTTCCAACAGAAATGAATCACTACCAAGATCTAAAATTGGTAAAAATAGAGATTTTTCTTTATTTGGTCCCAGTAGAAGTGTTTTAACTCCTGCAATGTTGGAAATGGGCAAGTGACATCCATTTCAGGAACAGTGAAAGTCTTTGATTATACTTATTTGCTGATTCTGTTGAATTATGTAGTAAATTAAAACTCACTTGCTTTCAAGATTTGCTTGAGCCAATTCAATACTGCTCAAGTGAGCCAGAGTAATTCAGGTTAGCTTTAAAGGCTGTGAACTGGCTGCCAAGGAGCTCTTCTTCCTTAGATTATGGTGATATTCACCCTGAATTCCACATGCTCAGTGTAAAGAATGTCCTGGACACCTGCTCCTGAGTGGGGCCTGGGGCCTGTGGATGAGGGTGCAGGAGAGACATTGATTCAGGCTTCACATTTATGAAGAACCTGACATTTGTTTTAAAATAGGCTACTGTAGAGTTGTTTTTGAAAAGTGTTCATTCTTAAAAAGTAAACATTTAAAATAGGGCAGAGCTTTCCTAACACTCTTTTGGCCTATCCACATTTTTATTTTTATATTTTTAAATATTTATTTTTTAGTTGTAGGTGGACAGAATATCTTTATTTTATTTTTATGTGGTGCTAAGGATCGAACCCAGTGCCTCATGCGTGCTAGGTAAGCATTCTACCACTGAGCCATAACTCCAGCCCCTATCCACATTTTTAAAACAGAGGTTGTTGCAAAGAACTCTGCTGACCTCTGAATGGATTCAGTGTTCAAACTGGCATGGCAGTGGTGGCATATTTGAAAGGAATATAAATTTGGGGTCTAAAAATCTGAATTTAAGTTTTAACCCTGCCTCTTTCTAGTTGTGTGCAATTGAACATATTGTTTACCCTGTCTTGGCTTCATTCCTCTCATCTATAAAACAAAGCCATACTTTTAACATTTACATAGTGATATTATGAAATTGGATAATTACTGTAAATGTATTTTTGCATTATAAAGCACTACACAAATGTACACTACAATATGTTAATCATATTTCTAAAGAATTTATATCATTTAAATTGTGTGCCAGTGTGTGGTTCTTTCCTATTTAAATTATGTGGAATCTTGGCCAGCAAAAAATAATCTAAGGAGGGAGTCTATGACCACATGAGACTGTTAGCAATGGAAAATCACTCAGTAATAAGTTATCAGTGCTGGATTTACTCACTTAGGCTATCCTAAATACTACCTGCCATCAAAAACCATAAGTCAACAATTAAACCACAACTGTCAGGAGAAAAAGTCCAAATAAATAATTTTTAATTATGATACATTACTTATTACAGTAAAAATTGGCATTTTCCCCTTCAAAAGCAGAAGCACCAGTCTTAGAATGTATGCATGAATGGTATTTTAAGTGAAATATAGTATAATATAATGTGCAAACATTATTTTAGTATAGGACATACTTTCTAAAAGTAATTTCACACACTGAAATCTGTTAGAATGGAAATAATGTCATGCTGAATAATAAAATAAAAACCCCCATGACTTTCAAAGTCCACTTCAAATTAAATATGGTATATCGCTGAATAGATATATGAAAAATTAAAAAGCTTAACTAGCTCAAAATAGAGGTTTTTCTTATACAAATCTGACTCATGTAGAGGTTTCTTTTTCATATAGTCGCAGAGATTCTTTGAGAAACTAAAGTGAATATTTTATTTAAGAATTAATTTTTTCATCTGATCATCTCATTTTTATTGAGCACCTACTCTGTGCTGCTAGGCTTTGTTGTAGATGTTGGGGATACATAAAAGAAAGACACAGTCCTGCCCTCGAGGAGCTCACAGTCTAGTGGGGGAACAGATAGGTTGACATTGATTTTAAAATTATAAAAATTATTAGACAACTTTATAAACTTCTATTGTAATCAAACAAACTTTGGGTGTTATGAATGGATGGTAAAAAGGGATGATGTCCAATGCAGGGAAAAACCATCTGCTTCAATATCATGTGACTTCTGCGAAGGCGGTGATGTGGTTCTGCAAAAAGAAGCAATTACAAAGTCAGTCTTGGGAAAACTGGTTCTGTAAAATATTTAGAGCCTTTACAAATCATCATTAGCCTAATACAAAACTGCAGCCCAAGGATGTTTAGCTTGCCAAAACATACAGTGTTATTCAACTAAAATCTGTGTATTATTACGTAATTTATCTGTTAATTATATATTTTATTCAATATTCTTAATTAACTGAATAGATTAAAATGTTATACCTGCTTTATTCAAAATTAACACTGAAACTTACAGAGATAAAAATGGCAATGCCAGACATGTTAATATTCTGCTCAGTGTTAATGGAATTTTAATGCTGCCTGTTGGAGTTTCAGATTAATTGCTCCCTGTGAGACAGATGGCACAGAATGAGGTGGTGAAATGCTCAGACTGAAGTGGCATTTGTTAGTTGACAAAAATCTACTTAAATACTTTATTTTTGATGCTTGAATTTAGATTCCAGACTGCAATCTCTGTTTTTTTACTTCATCCATAGAATTCTTTATAGAACTCTTTTTTTTTAAAAGCAACAAATTATAGGAATTTGTTCAAACCTAAGGAATGACTAATATTTAAATAGCATCAGGCATGCAATAGGCCATGTCACGGCTGCTGGAATATTGCAGTGAAAATTGATATTACATAATTAATCCTGCCACATTTGGGATTATGTCAAGATCTAACAGGAGTGACAACCTTTACAAATAACAGCACCATGACAAAAGGGCTCCACCATCACATTACCCATTTGGAATATTTTTAATAGTAGTTGTCACATTGGCTTTTTATAATACAATGGTATCATAAACAGGATTTCATATAATGAATGCATGCCATGAAATGTTTTCAGCATAAATGTAGTTCATTTCCAGTTAAAGTGTTTTAACCAGTTAAAACATACTTAAAATATATGTGAAGAAATTATACTTTATTTTCATTGAATTTAGGCATATTAAACAAAACCTAGAAGAATATGACTGATCATAATTATTTTATTTTCTAGACTTGACCCATTTAATGTTAGAGAAAAACAATATTAGCAGAACTAAGAAGTAAGCAGAGCATGCTGGCTGCTTCACTGATGCCTGATAACATTTTGGAAACTTTAATTTTCCATTTAAAAAATGCATGATCAAAAGGTTGGGAAGTTCAGCAATTTATTGCTGTGTTTTTTTGAGTTTTCCTTCCAAAAAATGCAGGCATGACTTTGGGACAAGAAAGACTTATCAGAGTTATATAATCCACTAGGATTGAATAAAAACCACCTAAGAATTGTGGAAAGAATACATTTTCGTTTTATTTCCAGTGTCCCTGTGGGAACTTGAAATCAGTGAACTGAGAAAATACAATGTGATATAGAGTGTTTCAGTACAAAACTGGCATTAGTGTTACACCTCTGCACAGGACCCAGAATGAAATAATTGCTAGAAAGTTAAGATAAAAATTGAAGATTAATCAATCAGTAGCAAATGGTGGGTACAGGAGGAGTAAAGAAGAGATAATAAGAGAGAGGAAAGGAGCTAAAAATGAGAAAATAGTGCTCTGAGGCCACTGGTATAGGTCTTAGTGTTCCTGCTGTTGACCCAGATAAAGAGGGGACCACAGGCTCATTAAAATTGCTGAAGATAATTCTAAGTGAAGGTGACAACCAAGACTCTAGTGGGTAGAATTAGATGTCTGGTGATCTTAATAAGGCACAGAAATCGTCAGAAACAAGCTATTGATGAGCAACGCAAAGCCTGACAGAAGCGGAGAAAAGCCAAGTACTAGTGTCAGTGTCACACACAGGGTGTGGCCACTGTAGGGGACCCCAGGATTTATCGTTTAACCTGGATGTAGGGAAAGCTAAAAGGGGGCTAAAAATAAACAAGAAGAGCAGATCTAAATTGGGACCATCTCAAGAAAGGAATGTAAAATCATATTATGCTATGATTTGAATGTGTTACCCAAAAAAATAGGAGTCGGAAAGTTATCTTCAATAGAACTGGGAGGTGGAGCCTAATGAGGTAATTAGGTCACAAGGGCGAGGCCTTTATGGATAGATTAATGCCATTATTGTGGCAGTGAGTTGGTTATAAAAGGGCAAGTTCAGACCCCTTCTCTCTCCTCTCTCTCTCTTTGCTTCCATCATAGAATGAAGCCATTTGAAGGCCCTTTCCAGATGCTGGTCTCCTGATCCTGGATTTCCCAGCTTCCAGGACTGTGAGCCTACAAATTTCTGTTTATTATAAACTAACTAGTCTTTAGCATTCTTGTATATATGCCTTAGTAATGAGGTATTGAACATACAATTGTAAGTCTGCTATTGAGATCCAGAAAATGCTGGGATTCGGTGTTGTGATTTAAAATCACATGCTTCAGCGGCTATTCCAAACCAAGGAATATTATCCTTTTCCCCATGCCAAGCCATTATCAATTTAAACTACAAGGGTAACAGTTTATTTCCAGACTAACTAACTATATTTTTAGATCCCGGGGTTCTGGGGGAAACTCTTACGCTTTCTTCTTAATTAGCACTCTTTCCATTTCGTATCACACATAAGTTTTAACATCTGAGATGATTTTCCTATTTGACAGGAATTAGAAGGATCCCACTTGGGGCTCATCATTTAAGTTGGCTGTGGTTAGCAGAGAGATAAACAGATGAAAATAAAACACTGAAGAATGCATGGAGAACAAAGGGAAATTGAATGTTACAGTACATACAAAGAATGCACAGAGAGGACAGAGGTCTCTTTATTAACTTCATTGTGTAAGAGTAAATGAATCCATAGCCTAAAATGAAGGAGATGGATTATCTTCTTGTTTATTACAGGCTTTTAAAAATAAGATTATTTTTCTTCTAGCACAAGGGTGATTTCCCCTGAAGGTATCTAGAGAAGGGACCAGATTATTATATAACAAGAAAATTATGTTACCATCTTTAAGACTGTGATTTTATATTACACAATATTCACTAGTAAGGTATGTAAATGCACACTTTGATGTAATATACAGATGTAATAATTCTTAATGAAAGAAATTATGATATTGCTCACTTCTCCAACAATGTTTTTCTCACTAATAAAAAAAAAACCCTAAAATGACGTTTAATATTTTCACATCATGTACCTTGAGCATTGGGCTCTCTCTGAGGCAAGCCAGGTCACAATGGGTTTTTCCTTTTGTGTGAATTTTTTTTTTTTTGGTACTGGGATTTAACCCAGGGGCACTTAACCACTGAGCTACATCCTCAACCCTTTTTATATTTTATTTAGAGACAGAGTTGCACTGAGTTACTTAGGACCTCACTAAATTGTTGAGCCTGGCTTTGAACTCACGATCCTCCTGCTTTAGCCTCCCGCACTGCTGCTGGGATTATAGAAGTGTGCAACCATGCCCAGCTAAATTTGTGTGAAATCTTAATATGCAATACCAAAACTTATTTCCAGAAGATAGTACAAACAAGCAGTAGGCAAACCAAAATCTCATGCATAGAAGTAAGTGGTCATATAATTTATCAGCACAATTCCTGGTGCTATCCATAATTACACGTACCAGAGGCTTAGAGTGGAGATGACAGAACTGCAGCCCAAGTAGGTGAAGTCTGGAATATGCTACATGAACTATCCATTAGAAAGTGTTCACTCAGATCAACAGCAAGCATGGAGCAAAATACTGAGTCCAGTCCTTGAGTGCAGGGATCCCATGCAAAAGCAGGCATTTCATTTCTAAAACATCTTTTGGATTCATAAATTTGGCAAATTTCAAAGCCTATAAACGTGTCCATTTTTAATGCTCTAAGTTCTACATGAAAATCTTTTTTACTACTTATTTTGTCCTGCTCCCTATTTGCAGAAATTATGCTCTGCAATGAATTTCAAATGCTATTTAAACCAAACTATCATTTATTTATGGCATGAACAATTGCTGATGATTTGTCACCTGAGATCTGCCACTCACCATTTCCCTTTAAAAAAACAGGGAAAATGTGGAGGGTGGGGGGATAAAAGCATTACTCTAGAAAAGCATGCAGAATTAAAGCTATAAGAAAACAAAATGCAAAAAGCCATTATTAAGGGGCTATTTAGTTAAGAAATGCTAAATTTTCATTCATAAGTGAAAAATGAAAATATTTGAAAAATTAACAATCATTACAAGCAATCTATAGTTTCCAGACCCCTTTTGGTTGTAATGAAATCCTGCACAGAAGGACACATTTTTCCGTATTTGCTTTGGCTTTGCAATTCAGCTCCCAACCCCAGTGCGCTCTAGCGCACATACGTTTATTGCCTTAAGTGAAGGTGTTCACAGTGGCTTACTCCTATTATCCAGGTGAAGAGCCTGGCCAGACAGTCTTTAAAGGACCTTCCCTGTGAACTTTCTTCTTGACCATTCTCAGAAGGTTGGTTTTCAGACACCTACAAAATGTGTTTTACATATTATTTAAACATTTACTTCTTTATGTAAGACAAGCACCAGTTTAAGTTCTATGTTGTTACACTGTTAGATCAAATGCTGAGATTAAATATTGTTCCAGTTCCATGCTTTCAAGACGCTTCATTAAAAAATGATCGGATTTTGTGTTTTAGTAAGAGGTTGCCATCAATCAGACTAGGTTTTTAAAATAGGAGCCATGCATATAATGTCTTTAATTCAGTGATCTGTATCTTTGACCCCATTGGTTGGGGAGCTGTGTCATACGGGCATTCTGCAGTCAGGTAGTTTGACTGTCCAGTGTTTGGATGTGGCCTCCAACACTGAAAGTTTTCACAATCAGTTTAACCTTAAGAATCAGCTTTCTCATATGCGAAATAAAAGATAATCCTATTTGAATAGATTTTTATCCTATTTGTATAAATAAAATTTTATACAAATTGATACTTGTCCTTACTCAAATATATCCACCATTCATTTACAATTTATAAAAACCAAAGAAATAAGCTAAGAAAAGGAAAAAGACAAAGAAGAAGAGGAAGAGAAGGAGGGAAGGAGAAGAAGGAAAGGAAGAAAAAAATAATAAGAGAAATCAAGAATTTAAAATGAAGAATTGGCTGAAATTTTAGAAATAAAATCACCATTTGTTCATTTGACCGTATAGTCTACAGTTCTACAAGTTTACATTTCTAATATCCAAGCAAAATTTAAAAGTCAAATGTTTCTTACAAGATTTGGTGCAAACTTAATAGGTAGCTAAGCAACTGATACAAAGCAATTTATGTTATTTTCCTGTATAAATTGCCATCTTTGATTATAAGGTGATACTCCAGACCCTGTTTCTGTAACAGAATATAAAAATATTTGATATATAAAATATATCGTACATCCTGAACAACACCTGAGGATTTAGGATAAGGAATCACTGTCCTGTAATGAAACCAATCAATGATTCTGATATTATACAGATGCAGCCCATATTTTGTCAGGGACGATAGATATATAACATAGTTCCAAATATTGTTGCTCTTTATTTTTCTATTTGCTTCCTTACTTTATTTGTAGTGTGGATGAAGTGGGCACAAGAAGAGAGATCAGAAAAAGCACTTTTACTACTTAGAGTACATAGAGTACATAGTACTCTACGACCTGACTTTGTCATGTTAAAATTTCCTCTGGTACACTGTGAAATTG
The DNA here is from genome assembly GCA_028644305.1 of Xerus rutilus. NCBI lineage: Eukaryota > Metazoa > Chordata > Mammalia > Rodentia > Sciuridae > Xerus > Xerus rutilus. The sequence goes on along the minus strand of CM053400.1, from coordinate 73,637,300 downwards.
ATGGGAGTATTTCAGTAAACAGAAATAGAGACAGGTTCATGTAAGAAGAAACCATTAGTGAAATTCAGACTTAAAGCTGTGAAATTGGTTGTAAAATTCATGTTAAGTAATTTCTTGTTATTTGAAGAAGTTGGGGATATGGAGACATAAAAACTAAAATGTGACAGAACAAGAGTTTCCTTGGAAAAGAAAACTCTTTGGAACCATTTCTCTCCATACAGTGGTTCTGTTTCAGTGCAGAATTTTGTATTAGTTCAGAGCTTTATTTCCATTCAGGAATTTCCTTTTGTACTCTTCAGTGAAAGGGGCTAAAAGCTACTTTCTGAGAGAATCGTTTCTCCCTAGAGAAGGAAGAACTCTCTAGGCGGCTTTCTCTGATAAGCTAATTAAGCCAAAGGTAAGCCCAGTTTTTACTGGAGCATTAGCTACAGATCTTATAAAGTATTTTCCAGCCCTGAGAAGCCAAAGAAGCAGAGAGCTTTCCACACCAAATCTTTAGAGACACTGGTTCTCATCCACGGCTTCATGTTAGAAGCTTTAAGAAAATAATGATGCAACTCCCAAGACTTGGATTTAATTGGTCTAAGGCATGGCATGATAGCTAGAAAAGGCTCTCTAGATGATTCTAATATGTAGCCAATATTGAGAACCACTACATTAGGAGCTCTGCTGGCCCAGCTGGATCCAGGCCAAGTCTGGCTCCATATCCAACTCACCCGAGTTGCCTGATACATTTCAGATCCCCAGACCCAAATAAGGGCCCACTAGATCAGATTCTCTGGGCTTGCATCCCCAAAGTTGGACATACTTGCAAGTACTTATAAGCAATGGACTCCCCTTCTTTCACATGAGTCTAAGTACCACTGCCTGAAGGTGTAGAAAAGTGATTGGTTAATGAAGTAGCCACTGCCAGGCATATAAAATCAGTTCTTTTAAAAAATGTAATCATTGTAAAAGAATACTGCCTTTAAAAAGCAGTAATAGTGAAAGATTCTAAAAAAGTCCCTTGTGTTCAAAACACTGGAGACCAGCTGCACATCACATGGCTTGCTCAGAGTTTCACAACACCTCAAGGTTGAGAGGGCCTGCAGCGAAGACCACTGCTTCATTTCAACTGCACATTTTCCAAATGCACTAACAAGACATTTCATGTGAGTCCATTAATACTCATGGGTTTATGCTATTGATACATGTGGATACCAATGTACTCTGACTTCTAAGTTTCATATATAAGTATCTTAGGTCCCATGGCTCCCTTTTTAGCCAATAGCCCTAGCTGTATTCTCAATAATCAATCATGTTAGGAGTGAAAAATTCCAATTTACGTCCTGTCTGACCTGCCTTACCCTACAAAGTTTCCTTGGCCATGTGGATATTTCCTGACTGCTAATTTATCCATCTGCTTCAGTCTGTCCTGTTCCTTATGAATTCCATTTCTTTCTCACTTATTCTGGACCCCATGCTTGATCATCTGAAAACTCATTATCAGCATCCTGCCAAACATAACCTTTGCATGAGTTGGTTTGTCTATTTGGGACATTCTTGTCTCTCCTACTCATTTGCATAACAATCCTTGAGATCTCCCTTTAGTTGATATTGCAAAAATTCTTTTCAATTTATTTTTTAATTAATTAATTTTACAATAGAATACATTTTGACATATTGTACCCAAATGGAGTACAGCTTCTCATTCCTCTGGCTGTACATGGTTCAGAGTTACTCCAATAGTGTAATCATACATGTATATAGTGTAATAATGTCTGTCTCTTTGACCGTCCTTTCCACCCCACGACCCCAACCCTCTCCTCACTCCCTTCTACACAAACCAAATCCCCATCCCCCCGCCCCACTATGGATCAACATCCACTTATCAGAGAAAACATTCGGCTTTTGGTTTTCTGGGAACAACAACATAAGCCAATGTTGCAAGCATTCTAAATTTAGGTAAGTCCCCTGAATTTGCTTCTTTAGTATAGCCATCATCACAGTCTTCTGTATTTGCTTACAAAATGGTATTTCTCCCCACTACACTGTAAGCTAATGAGTTCTGGAAAATATATCTCAGTGTTTCTTATTCTATGCTTGTTTCATTTATTACAAAACTGACTACATACAAAATTTTGCCATACATAACAACTGAAGATAAGTTAACTCATTCATAAATAGTATACAGGCCTTGTTTTATACTAGTATTTAAAATAACTGGATTCTTATTTATTTTATTTCACTTTGGCTTTTCAAAATACTTTCAATTTGTTAAATAAGCAGCCCAATGTTATGTGACAGAGAAGAACTGTGGAGGTGGCTAATGGAAGAACTGCATGATAAATTCTTGCATGACCAGGAACTTATTAAAATTCCTTATTTAAAAGTTTGCCTATTTTCACAAAGACGTACCAATTCAGTAAAAATTCAGACAAGCCAAATCAAGATACATTTTAGAACCATTCCAAACCACAAGGGCTCTCATCTAAGACAGTCCATAAAATCTTTTTTAAAGATAAATATACATTTACCATGCAAACCATGTAATTCACCAGTGCTATATACCATATACTCTTAGGTATATACACAAAAGAAAGAAAAATAGATTTTAAGACAAAAACCTATACATGTGTGTTTGTATCAGCTTTATTCATAATTGCCCCAAATGGAAAATAATTCAAATGTCTTTCAATGGACTAATGGATGAATAAGTTGTGGCACATTCCCATGACAGAATCCTATTCAGCAATATGAAGGTGGGAGAGGCCTGTTGATGTATGCAGGACAGTCAGACTCAAAACGCCACATGCTGTATCAGTCCATTTTTACGACAACCTGGGACAGGCAAAACTGTAAGAACTGAAAATAGATCACAGATTGCCAGGGAGAGGTGGTTGAAGGAGAGGCTAACAGCAAAAGGGGAAAAAATGTTTTGGTGTGACAGAAATGTTTTATAACTTAGTAATGGTGATGATTACATGATGGTATATGTTTGTTAGAACTCATTGACTGTATACTTTTTAAAAAGGGAACTGATGGCATAAATTATGCTTCAATGTGCCCAATTTTTAAAACACTAGGATGGCTAGTCAAGGCCCAATGGTGTCTACAGTTTGGTTTGTCAGTTATTGAATTGTTGTTTCAACACCTGATTGTTCACAAAAGAAAATTATAAAATAAATTTATTGGAAACTATTCAAATAACATCAATTAAAATGAGATACCTCAATTATTTTTGGTCTCTAAGACTGGTGAAGATTATGAAGAACAACATTCTCTATCGTTGGAGAGGACATAAGCATTTGCATTAAACCAAAAGTCTTAATAGTATGCATATTGTTTGTTTTAGCATTTCTTCTTTTATAAATTTATCTTAAATTATTCATTGATTTACAAATATAAATATATTAGGGCTGTTTACCTTAGTATTTGTATACAATTGTAGAAAACTGGAAGTGGAAGAAATCTTTTATGCCTAACAAAAGTAATGGTTGTATGATTTGATATGGTTTACAATCTTTTTCAATGTATTATTGTGTAGCAAATGAGTGATTATGAGTTTGGGATCCAAAATGACAAAGATGCAATATATTTTTATGAAATGAAAAATACAGACTTGTATTCTTGCTTTAAAACACAGACTGGCTGTGTGACCTCGGCCATGTTACTTAACCCCTTTTTGTCACTTTGTAATGTGGAAGAAAGAAGCACTCGTATGATTTCTACAAAAACTTGAAATATTTTATGGGTGAGGTTCTCTGTAATTTGAGACACACATTGAGCTCTAATTGAAGGTTAGCTTTTACTGTTATGCTTGATATGATTATTATATTTACTGATCCATACTATGGTGTATTTTTAAGCAAGTAAAAGCAGGCTATGAAAGAGATCTTACAGGGAAACGCTGGTTGTACACAAAACCCGCACCCAACTCACAGGTTCTTGAAATGTTAAGAAAATGTTTCCAGTGATTCCTCTGATGAGATGTAGGTACTTCCCATTAATTTTTTGTTTTGCTTATTGAATTTTATGTTTTATTTTATTTTTTTTTTGTGATGCTGGGGATTGAACCAAGAGCTGGAGCATGCTAGAATGCTGGGCAAGCACTGTACCACTAACCTATACGCTCAATCTTGAATATTCAAATTTTAACAATGACCCAAATTGTTTACTCTTTGATTCCTTCTTAACAACCACAAAAAAACCAAATGGTTGGTTCTTTCATAAGACTGGTCATTGTTTAGTTTATTTTCCTAGTTTTGGTCAACATTTTACATTTCCACTACAGAAAGTTTTCATAGTATTGCGGTGCCCCTGATTGATTCCTGAAGGCCTCTTGGTGATTCTAGGATGGTGCATCCTGAGGAAGCAGATGTGAGAGAAGAGGGGATGAGAAGCTGGGAGCAGTTTCCTGTGCACATCTAATTATGTAGGCATCAGGAATGATTTTTCAATCCATCATTGCTTATTCCTTCCTTAACTAATGGCTGAATCATGTCACTTTAAGATGCAGACATCAACTCTCTATTTATTCACACAAATGAGATGAGAATGCTTGTTGTCTACATTCCAAAGTAAATTGCTGAAATATACATTTATAAAAGCCTGTTGGATAACTGGGAAAAAAATCTGGCTTTTATTCTTCGTGTAGTACATTCTGATTCATAAATAGTGTGAAAAAAATAAATACTAAATATATGGGTGCACAAACTAGAAAAATGACATATGGCAAAGGAGTAACTAAATGTGCTAGTATTTTTAACTCAAAAAATGTTAATGCCTTTTGGAATCTTTAAGCTTCCATTTTCAATGTGCTGTTTTAAAGCAAAATTAAATTTAATAAATGAGAACAGAGTATGGCATGTAAATGTTGATTTACTTCAAATATTTTCCATCAATGTTCAGAGCTTAGATTAAGGAAAAATGCCTAAAATATGAATATATTTAGTTCCGCTAAATATTCCAATAACTAATTACTAATAAAGTTGTTTTGACATGATCCTGTATAACATTTATATTACAGTTCAGCAGCCTGTAAAACAAAGATTTATATCATAGGAAAGCAACTGAATCTTAAATTGATTGCCAGAGTTATTCACGCACAGCATTCTAAGACTTCAAAGAAATTTATCACAGCATATTTGGTAATGTATGGTCAGATTCGTCTTGGCAAGAAATCACAATATTGTTTGGCTGTTGCTATGGCCTTAATGTATGCAATATTTGATGCTGGAGTATTTTTGACCACATGTGCTTATGTATGAAACAATCTGCATAAAATTTAAATTCATGAAATATGTTCATAAAGGTATCCTAGTCTGAAGTAAAACAGAAATCCCATTAACAGAATTCTTAATTTTTGCATGAAGGAAGGTGTCTAACTCCACCTACTTATTACATAGAAGAACTGGGTTACAAACCAAGGATTTCCACCTGCTAAAACCTAGCTCTTTCTACACCCTTCCCTGACTAAATTTCAATTCTTGCTTCTCTTTGATTCTTGAAATCCCATAATCTGCAAAGGAGAACATGTAAAGGTCAATGTATATGGTTGCCTGCGTCATTGTGAGTTCACTTAGAATTTTGTTATCTGTATAATTTGACTTTGCAATTGCCATGGGAATCAAATATGGTAATTTCCATCTGTAATAGTACATATTCATTTTGACATTTCTAGATTTTTGGAATTGTCATTACAGCCTACCACTTTCGTTTAGTTAATGCTTCAGTTAAACAGGGTATGCTTTTACGTGATGAGCTTCATTGGCTAGTGGAAAGCCCCTTATCCTAGGTATATAACTAAATGCAAACTGTTCTATTGTAAACTATTCCTATCATTATCTTCTGTTGTTGGCTAGAGGAAATTCTCTTTGATTCAACTGATTAATATCACATCAACCAAAGAAAATACAATGCTTGGGTTTAGATGAAAAAAATATTTTCTCAAAAAGCACTTTTTATCCTTGGATCTACCCACTTTAGCTTTCAAAGTTATTCTGTATCACCTATGAGTGCCTATAGTGGCCTGCAATAACTGCCTTAATAAAATAATATGGATGTTAATTGTTCTTAGGTCTACTGGAAATATTCCATTTTCTTTCAAATCCTATCCTTTTATTTAGTTTTAAATATTTCTGTTCCTCTGCCAGATAAAATGCCCTTTCCCTTATATTTTTGATGGGGATTCAGTTAAAATCAATCATGCATACATCATTTTACATGTGTTTACTTATGCTAACTTGAATGTCAGCATCAGGCTTCAGAGTGACAGCAAGTAGGAACAAGAGAGTGAGAAGGTCTCAATGGTTGACAGCAAAGTGCTCACTACTTTTCCGCTGGGATGGATGCAGTGTGACCCAGGAGGCTCATTGGGGAGGGATACCAATGTACACCTTACCCATTAGAGGTGTGAAGCAATCTCTGAAAAGAGGACAGAAAAATGCCACAGAGGAGGGATAAGCATGCTCTTTGAGGTAGGGGAGAGGTTCTTAGTGATTCCCTGGCTCACAGTCCTTTTCTACTGTAAATCATTAGGACAGTTAGAAAACTCCTCTGATCAGAATCAGCACCTGACTGAAAATGGACTTTGCAAAGTGATACCTGGACAGTCAAAATGACATAGCATGGCTTTATTGACATCTAGTCCACATCATCCATAGCACTGAACTGGACTTTTACAATACCCTCAGAGATCTCTTTGTTTTTTATTTTTACTCATTGTTGCTCTTCTTCAATTTACTCTCCTTCAGTTTATTCTCCATTCTGAACATGATTACTTCCTCCAATTCCTTAATGGATATCAATTGTTCACAGGGCAAGACTCAACTGTTTGATGTCACATGAGAAACCCTTTATGAATTTTCATCCAAAATCACAGAATGCTTTCTATGTATTTGACCCCCAATGATCTGCCTATTCATGAACTTTACCCGTCTTTCAATTAGCATGTTTTATATACTAAAGACATCAAACTTTCAGTTTATGCATTATTTACATTATATACTTTGTCATCAGGCTTTTATAAATTGTTTTAAACAACTCTTGGTAACTTCTGTTTTTCAAAACACTGGAATGTTTTTCTGGTTAGAATGCCAAGAATAAAGCAGTAATGGATAGTCCTTCCGTATAAAACCCAGACATGCTCACATTTTACACTTTTCTAGTACTACCTAGGATTCTGTTTCATTTTCCCATTGTTATATTATCTTTTTTTTTGTAAATCTTATCTTTAAATAAATTTTAAATTTTATATTTTTACAATACTGTTACTGTGTTTTGCCATAGTTAATTCCAATTAATTCTATATGTCAATAGCTTCCACTCTTTCTGCTAAGCCATTCATCTCATGACTTTCCTTATTCAAGAGCTCTGGACAGTGGTGCATTACTCAGCTGGTGAACATTTCCTAGTAATTTTTTATGAGAAGCATTATTTGCAAATTCTGATGAAAATGATATTTTATGGTTATCTTACCAATTAAATGACCTTTTGGGTAGGAACAGAACTCTTAGTCACACACTTATTCCTTGAAAACCTTGAAGACATTACTAAATTGATTCTAAATCCAATGTGGGAGAAGTCTGACCCAGCCTGCTATTAGTCTTGGGAAGTAACTAACTCTCTCTGATTTGGTGTTTGCGTGGTTTCACTAAGTATACTTTATGACAACCTCAAAAACTCAGCAGCTCTCAAATATTTATTTCTGACACCACAGTTTGACAGCCAGGTTCTATTACTTGTTTAGGCTGCAGGTTGGATGCTGGTTTGCTTCTGCTGTCTTCCTATTCTGGGGTTGAGGCTGAGGGAGCAGTCCTGACCTAGAAAGTAGCTTCTCTGGAGGAGGGCATGGGATCAGTGCCTCTGATGACTCTGTGAGTGTCTGACTGATATGCTTCCTATCAGTTTTATGCACATGTCAAGTCCAAAGTAACCAGAGCAGGAAGAATGTTTGCACAAAGAAAGAAGTAGTTAGTAATTGGGAATGATACTATCCCTCAGTATTTAGAGGATTCTTCAGTATTGGTAGCCAAGAATCTCAGTGAGAAATATCTCATTTCTGATATGTATTTCAACTTAACCTTATATCTGAATACAGTTGCTGCTCCATTTATCCTCTTCTTTAGGACATACAATGGCCCATGTTAGGTTTCTGTGTTATGTTCTATATCTACTATCTTTTCAGAAACTATTATCTTTTCTGAGATCACTTATATTCTCTTATTCTTTTATTGCAAAACCCGTCTTTAATGTAAGTGCTTTGGGTTTCTCCAGGGTGGATTTTCTTCCTTAAGGTTTCTAGAATTGATTCGAATCCTTCTGTGACATTAATTTTTTCTTACATTAATTTCTATTTGTACAGTTATCTTTCCCCTCTAATTTCATGTATTCATTAATTTCCTTGTCTGGAAAGGAGATGCTATCTACAATAAATGTAATTAAATTTCCTATCATGAAACATTTTTTAAAGATGTGTTTTATCTTTCTTCTGTGTCATGAAATTATTTTAAGAGATTTAAGTTCTTGTCCTGATTATTCATGCTTGAAGCAGGATAGATTTCACTCAGTTTGTTTTCCTAAAATTAGAGAGAAAGGATTAGTGGATGATCTTTTAGGAAATCCTCCACATGGATTCTGAGTAAAGGAGCTGGACAGTGTAGTTTTATGTCATCATTTTGATGATGTACAGCTTGAGTGAATGTGAAAAGAAGGTGAGACCATAGACATTTCCAGGAAGAGAGATTAATTTCTCTACAATTTCATTTCTGTTTGTTGAATGCACCAGAGACTACTGTTGCATGCAGCCCAACTTCTATTCGAGGAGAGCGTGCAGGCCCTGGAGGCAAATGTTCTCCATTTGCTTGTTGTTTGTTTGTTTGTTTTATTTTTGGTTTTGAGAGGAACATATCTGTCCAGCTTTAGAGTAAGCATTCAGTGTAGAAAAGGGCTCCTTCATCTGGCATGAGCCCATATTACTAAGTCTGATCAGAGGAAAGCTTCTTACCCAAAGGATGTTTAGGGATATGTTTTTGCCTATTTACTAACTCTGTCTCCCAGTGGTGTGGGTCTCCAAGGTGTTTAAATGGGCTTTCAATGAAGTAGAGTCCTTGCTCTCTTAGAAGTTCCTATTATTTCTCATCCTTGTTCCTCAAAATTTTGGATCTAATAGAGAAACATCATAGGATTTTAACCACTCCTGTATTATTATACATCTTTAATGTCAAAGAAATAATTTAACTGGCTTTTTGGGGAATTTCCTCAAACTGGGTTTATTATTTATACTGTCTGGTAGACATTCTTAACATTTTCCTCTATATAGTTCTTCCTCTTAGTTACACAGTTACTAAGACATTAATTCTTATTTCATTCTTACTAATGTAGGAGACTAAGGACAATGAAAGTGTAAATGGCTTCATTTCTACTTCCTAGAAGTTTCTTGGACACCTAAGGGAAATTAATAGATCTTTATGTTTTTGGAAACATCCTGAAGCCTGCAACACTGAAGATTTTATTTGGAATTCAAGAGCTCTTGAAGGAGGAGGCAGAAAAAAATGGTTCTAAAGTGGTGGTGTTACCTATGAGAAGAGTTGGCTTCCTCCTGGATTCTTTGATGGGTGGAAACTTTATGGATCCTGCAGATGGAGGCACCTGCACACAGTTCACATGCAGGGCCTCAGGGGTGACAGGACATGGGATGGAGATGACTGCAGGTGTGCTAAGGACCCTATGTGTGAAGGCGTGGGAGTGACAGCCAAGATTTCCATGCTTAATTTAGAAGAGAAAAATAATCCAAACACTATCAAAAAGATCATGTGAGTCATAGAAGAAAGAGCACAGGCATTTATATTACCATGGAGAAATTTTTTTTCAAGGGACTTTGATCAATCTTAACATGTCAATCTAATGAGAAAGCATAACCAGGACCTCCTTAGAAAGCAGGCTAAGAAACCTGAATCATAGTTTTAAATTGGAATTATTTTTAGTTATATAATTATTTTTAAATAGTATAGTATTTCATAGGAAGGAGAGAGAGAGAGAAAGATACAGCTAAAAAGGGAGGAAAGAAAAGGGAAGGGACGAGAAAGGAAGGCTTAGGAATATGCAGTCATGGTCCATTTGTCTCAATCTTCTCCTTAGGCTTAAGCATTGCTCTGATTGGTGTCTGGTTTTTTTCCTTCTTTCTCATATATATGAGAATATACTCATATATAGAATATATATATGAGAATATATATATATATACTCCTTTCTATCTTAATAGAGATAAATATTTTATGTGGTATTTTGAATAATCAGCTTCATTATATACATGCTCACATTTTACATGTATAAAGTTTTTTAAAAAACAACTGGAAAACTTCCCACATCTTGATTTACATGCTCCATTTTAACTGAAATAGTAATAATAATAATTCGCAATCATTAAGAGTATCATAGGTAACAGATGCTGTTCTAAGTACTTTACTATTACCTTACTGAACTCTTATAACAACCAATTTATGAAAGAGTAAACTGAGTTTAGAATTGCCCAAAATCCATATACCTCCAGGACTTATAAACAGAAGCACCACACTATAACATACTAGATCCCATGGTAGGATGTAGCACCACTGATTTAACAATTCACTGCTGATATATAATTAGACTTAACATCTGAGTAACAACTATAATGAAGTTACTGGTAACTGAAATATTTAGTGGACATTGGAATATGATGGACCAGTTTCCACAGATGACTAATTCTTTTCATAAAACCAAATGTAATGAAAGTTCAAATTTACTTAGCATCCAGAAAAATCATGAGTTTTTCTCATAAACGATGGTAATTAACCATATGACAGATTCCTTATAATTAAGGGATAAATTACTGGCATAAAAATAAAACATGATCACATACTATAATTACTCTGTAGCTTATAGTTTATCAAACACACACTCTGAACATAAGAGGTTATATAAGTACATAACTTCTGGAAGAAACCCTGTGCTTTTTCCACATGAAAGTGACAACAAGAAAATGACAGTTTGGTGTAGTAATGCTAAAACTACTGGACATGTCTGCAGGACACACTTTAACACAAGCTCCCTATCTCCTCAGAGAGCCCATTTTAAGAAATTAATATATACACCATACAAATATCAATTATTTGTATATTTGTTACTATGCAAATATACAAATGATATTTATATAGTGGTATTTGTCACTATAAAAATATCAATTATTAAAATCAATTACTGAGAAGAATTTTGCTTTTTTTTTTGGCCAATGTGAACAAAAGTGAAAAGTGATATATTTACTTCATTTATTCCTCATCACAAAAAGAAGGGGCAGCTACCCTTCAGTAATGGTCTTGCTCTCCTTCTGGCTGATCAGCACAAATGCCTGTCCTTTTAACAGTTTCAGAGGACAGCATGAGATATATTCCTAGTTTATCCCTAGCACCTCAACACAGATCTTCTGGTGTTTACATGTCTATGTAGTAAAAGAACAAACTGGGCCCTCTGCAGTAATATTCTGCCTGGGAACAGGAAGAAAAAGAGCAGAGACAGTGTGATGCACAGACACCCCAGTGAGTAAGGGGAGAACTGAATCAGCTTCAAACCATCTTTATTCCCCAACCACAAACAAAAACAAAGTACATGGATTTGATATGGACAACAAAAATAATAATGAAAGAAAGATATTAACAAACACTCACTCTGGCAATTCACAGAGTTTCATATAATAGTTTTGCTTTTACCTTTTGATATTTTTAAAGGCACTGTAAATAACAATGAATTAACAAAATCGGCAATAGGAATTTCCAATCATTTTATATACAGAATGACACGATAATATATAAGAATATTTGCAATGCTAGAAAACTACTAATGAACTCCCATGCAAACAAATATGTCAAACAGCAGAAGCCTATGATGATTACCCATGGTAATTTCAGAGGGATAAACAAGTGAAAAAACTCTAATTGTTACCCTGACCATTTTCTTCAAAATTTAAGATTTTTTTTCTCAATTCCATTGTTTTCTGTCTTTATGAAGTTAAACAAGATAAAATTTTGTATATATTATTTGTATGTATTATTCATTTTTAAAAATGTGTACTTATTTATGTAAGTATGTATCTCAAAACATGACACTATATAATGTTTCTGTGTTGCTTATCAGTGATGTGGACTTTTGTGGATGAATTCAATTTCTTAACTGTAAAATAGGAAAATTTATTATAATAAGACATCAACTAAATCCCTAGAGAATAGAAATTAAAACAATCCAATGACTCAGAAAGCTGTTTATTTTTTGGAACCATCTAGAGTAGAGGGGATATGTGAGCTTTGCTCCACCAGGTCATCCTGGGACACAGACTGGCAAGGTTGATTGGTCAGCTTAGAAAGTGGCTTCCAAGATTGCTCCAATCTTTATATTTTCCATTTGGTGAGAAGGGGTAGAGAATGCCCAGGGCAAGAGTCTTTGAAGAGATATGCTAGAGGTTGCATTTATTCCTTCACTCATATTTCATTGCTTTAAACTTGATCACATTCACCTAACTGCAAGAGAAGCTGCAAACCAGAGACTGAAACTGGCCAGCTATGGATGTAGCAAAAATTGGGAGATTCAAAGAAGAAAAGAAGGGGAGAGAGAATATCGGAAGACTCCTGGCACCCTTTGCCACTATAATGAGACCTCATTTAAAAATTGTTGTGAGGACTAAATATAGTTGTAAAGCATAGAAATGTTTTGCAGAATTTATAAAAAAACATTAGTACATGGGGCTGGGGCTAAAGCTGAGTGATAAAGTGCTTGCCTTGCACGCATGAATCACTGGGTTCGATCCTCAGCACCACATAAAAATAAATACATAAAATAAAGATATTGTGTCCATCTACAACTAAAAAAATATTTACAAAAACCCATTAGTACAACACTTGACACATACTAAGGATTATTAAATAGTAGCTGATATTATTATTATTATTTATTACCTCTAACCTCACTTAAATACTTCAATTCCCTCCACATTCTTGTAGGTAAGTGATTATTTAGCTATTCTGGAATCCTCATAGAAAACAGAAATACCCTCTCCTAAGGTAGTCATTCTATTTTCAGAAAGGATTTCCTCTTTCTGGTCATTGTTTATGTTCTTACACCACATTCCTTTCGTTCTCCCTACTTGTGATCTCTACAGAACCAATCTTATCCATCTACCATCTTTCAGACACCCATGGGAAATGATTGTTTCTTTCATGAGTTTTCTTTGTCCCTGATTGTTTTTTGCTCCAAAAGTCTCTCATTGTCCATGACTTTGAGTCCACTGACCATCCTGGACACATTCACTCACTTATTTAATGCTTATTTTGGGGATGCTGAATATTCTATTTTATGGTCTCCACCTTTGAACTGTGTTGCCACAGGCTTTGCACAATATTCCATGTTATCCTGACTAGAGATGAGCACGGCAAATCATCAGTCCCCTCAGTCAGGATTTCATTTTCCTTCAGTGAGACTTAAAGATCCTATGAATAATTCTGACAGTGGTATCATGCCGTTGGCATAAGCTTTTTTCTTTTGTGCACTTAAACTAAATGCACCCTACACCTGAACTACTTTTTAAAAAATTCTAAATACAAAACATTTTATTTCTATCTAGTTTATTGTCTTTTCTTACAGTTTCTCAAGACATTTCATTCTTTCACCCAATTATCACTCACAGATTCATACCCTCTCCACTCCTGATTAGCATGTGACTGAACTTTTCTAAGATACTGATCAAAATGTGAACGTGGACCAGACTGAGGAGAAGCCACTAGTAACTCTGAGCGATCAACTAATTACAAATGCACACAACTGCATCAACATTTAGGAAATATTATCCTATCTGTTTCACAAGAATCTCAAGAGCAGCTTTTCTTAAAAACCTGGTTTCTATGCTCACTGCCAGGCCTGGTGAGGCCTTGATTTGCTATTCAATGTTCTTTGTAGTCTGGCCGCATTCAGACCAGCCTGCCCTCAGTGCCTCCTTTCAGGAAAGCACGACTAGTGTTGTTCTCCTGCCAGAACTTTGAGAATGAGATTCAACACCCATTTATTAAGACCTGATTATGTGCCAGGAATTGTACACAGCACTTTCTCATAGACATAGAGTATGAAAGGAATGGAACATAATTTATGAAAAATGTATTTATTCTCAAGTAAAAGTACCTTACTACTTTGCCTGTGTGTGAGACCAGTGCACAGCATTCCTTATATAGAAGCTATAACAAGGTACTGAACAGATTCCATCTAGAGGTACTCAGCTTTTAGCATGAGGGATACAGAGATACTTGAAATGCAATATGCATTTTTCTAAGATGATCTTTTCAGTGGCTAACTTCTTGCTAAACACATTAGATTCTGAGGTTAAGTAAATCAACAATAACTGTGCAGGCACTCTGCAAACACACACACAGAAATAATTATTAATTGCTGTAAATAACAATCACATTTTAGAGTTTAAATAGTGAATTACCTGTACAGATGGTACCTTTTCCAAAGGACTTTCTACTCGTGGAATGCTGATCATTGGCATCTGGGCCAGATTATCCATGTGGATATGCTCATTTTCTGTTTGTCTTCCTTTGAAATTATTTACCACACACACGACCTAAAATTTTAGAAAACAGTTACAGTTAAGTAAAACTATATATCCTATGACTATTCCCTTTTGAGCAGTTTCATAGATCCAAATATAATAATAAAGATTTACAATAACTTAAACATTACGTGCATAAAACTTTATACCCAGATTTATCTCATTCAAATTTTAATAGCTACTCCAATACAGATAGGTTCAAGAACATTCATCAATTCATATGTAGTTCAATTAATAATGATAATTTATTATTCCAAGTTTTTCATTAAAGTATACTTAATGCTCAAATCAATCCAAAAATAACACCATAACCTTATAAAAATTCATAACAAGCTAACCTTTCCCTAATGTGGCTAACCTACAACTTAATTTAAATGCTAATTATTTTCCATTGCTTCAAGATTATTGCATTCTTAATAAACCTTCTACAATTGGCACTCTCTAATTTAGTAACATCCTTTTAATTAACCTCATTGTCTATCATTTTGTTGCATATATACTTGGCATTTCAACAATAGCATACTGGGGCTACTACTGAAATAGAAGACTCTTTTCATAAAGTAAATTCACCCTGGTTTCAATTGATTAGATCCTAGAGATAAAAGAATTTGAACTAAACTATAGGTTCTCATATATTTTATGCCTAAGAATAAAGTTCTGGCACTGTTAAAAATGCACATTCCTAAGCCTGCCCTTAAAATTTCTGAAGTAGAAAGTAGATGAAGAAGGAGGCCAAGGAGCTGGCATTTTTTAACATGTTCCAGAATTTCTGGATACAAGTGGATCATACTTAAGAAGTAGTAAATTAAACAACACAGTAAAGTTATTTGTTATTGTTCATTTACAATAAATAGTGAGTAATATACTGGGCTTTGTTTTTCTGGATTTTACAGTATACTATAAATCAAAATGCAGGTCTTATGAGTATGACCCAATATTCATTTTTAAATAATACTTTATAATAATACATAAACTTTGCATATTTTCACAAATGCTCCATCAGAAGGTCTTTTATTTAGTAGAATTTATTATTGAATATTTTCAAAGGCCAACTACATCTTGTTATTCTCAATTTTTAAATACAAATTACAAATCTATAAAAATCATAACATATACTATGAGATTTTCTGTCAGAAAAAAATGTTTCCTTGCAAAATCTTACTTATCTCTTATCCTTCCACTTCCTAGAAGAATTACATGTTAGAAAACTGATAATTTGATAATCTGGTATCAAATTCTGATAATTTGATACCTCAGCTTTACTGGTGCCACCGAAATCTTTAAAGTAATGAATGGTAAGGGTTTGGAGATAGGTACTTCATAAATCTACTGTCAAATGATGTTTCTAGCTTCATGACCCCACAAAATACTCATAGATACTGACAGCCCAGGAGACACAGTCAGCAAATTTTATCTGGAAATGGAAGATGATAAAAATCTTTGGCTTTGTGGGATACAAACTTTGTGGAAACTACTCAACTCTGCCACTCTGATGCAAAAGTAGCCATGTATAGTTCATAAATGGCTTATTAATGTTCCAAAAAACTTTCTTTTAAAAAATAGGCAGCAGGTCAAATTTGGTCTATAGGCTGTAATTTGTTGATTGACCACTGCTATAGAATATGAAGGATATAATTAAGAATTTTAGCTAAAAATCACAGCAAAACAAGCTAGCAGTTTCATATCCCATGAAACATAAATATAGGGCCATACACATTTTCCATTACCTTAGTATTATAAATTATTGGAAAACAGGTTAGATGGAAAAAATCACAGCTAAATCTTCTGAATAAAAATTTGGTGAAATTAAATAACTATGTACATCATCATAAGGAATTTGTGAGATGCAATTCATTTAGAATTAATGTGGGCTTCTGAAATTAGTATAATTGTTTTTGATTTTTTTAAGTTTGGAAAACTCAGTGACAGGACCTACCATTTATCCCTGCTTTAATTAAAGACAGGTAAATACCACTGAAGTAGCTGAGAATTCATATGTGAAATGCATAAGCACACAACACATATTATATACTTATGAAATGGTATCTATGAGCATAATAATTATTCTTCTTTACTCTTGTTAATTAAATTTTAAGGAAGAAAATTACTACATCTTCTTTAGAGTCATATTGAAATATTTAATAAGTCTTGTCGGCTAATATTCACAAGTCTTGATTTACTGTTCATAAAAGTAATAAAAAAAAAAGAGAGAGATCTGGCTTTTGACCCTAAGTTCAAAACTGAGAACTGACATTTCTTAGTTCTCTGGGTCCATTTTCTCAATTAGAAAGTGATCACCAAAGTAACTCCAATTCTTTCTTCAGCAAAGATGTGACAAATTCAACAAATATTCAAAACTAAGTTCAAGCTTCACTCATCTTCTGACTCACCCCTAGACACTCTCAGGAAAGGCAATATCCTGCACACATCCACTCCCACCTCAGTGCAGCTAAAATCTAGATTCATCTTTTACACTTCCTATACTCAACTACTTTTTGAATGTGCTCAATTTTACTTCCTAAAAATATTGATTACTTATATCTGTTTGATTCTATCTCTACCACTAACTCCAAAGAGTAAGCAAGCATCACCTCTTGCAGATTCCTGTATCGCTTTCTGAAATCTCCCCCTAAATTCAGTCTTGGTCATCTTCTACTTTGTATAATGATGTGAGAATGATGTTTCCAAATGCAAATTGAATTATATCATCCCCCTAAAACTATATTTTGGCTTACTTTCCCATTTATACTAAAATGTAAACACTGACCAATTTTGTACCTTTCCTTCTCTCAGTTTTCCAAACACCTTTTGCTCCTTTTCTTCTATTTGAAATACTCCTCAGCTCCACCTTCTTTGAATTCCATTTCTGACTCAGTCATAGTCTATCACCTCAACATCCCTAACTCACAGAAAACCTTCCTGAGTCTCTGACTAGGACAACTTATTTTGTTTTTGTGTGATTCTTTTTTTTTTTATCAGAGCACCTACATCAAGAATAAATTATATATTAGTTAGCCTAGTATGTTGACTGATGTATGTCTGCTCCAAGACTATATGCGCCACAAATCAGATATACTGGCTTTCACTTTCTGCTATATTTTCACTGATATAGTGAATGAAAAGATTAATGCAGGAGTCACATTCAGGCCAAATATTCTCAAATTTTCTGATGTGTGTATATAATTTAATTTCTTTGGAAACATTCTACTTTTGTATTAGTGACTTTCACATGTATAAGTATACCTTCTCCTACAAAGATGTCACTCTACACATACAGTTTTGTTTTCTTCATCCAGTAGTGATGAATAAACTGTTTACTTTGTTTTCTTCATCCAGTAGTGATCAATAAATTGATCTGATTCATTTGTGTTCATTTTTTCCCTTCCCATGGCAACAAAACATCATTATTGCATGGGATAAAGTTCTTGGGCTTTGGGGTCAAACATGCTTCAATCTTAATTCTGGACACTTTCATGTTCTAACTTTTTGAACACGGGAAAGATATTTAATATAACTAATGCTTGTTTTTTCTTAATCTGTATAATGAGGACAACAGCCACAGCTCAATGAGGTACTGTGAGGAATAATGAAACTAATGTAGCAAAGATCACATAAATAACTACCATTTTCATTATTATAAGATAATATGACATACTATTGTTGTGCTCAATACACCTGAACTATTATTACTAACATTGTAAAATATATCATTTTTGGAAGTGTTTTGAATCATACATTTTTATAAAATAATATTAATCAATCAACAACTATTATTCAACTAGCGACTTCTTTGTATGTTGTTAAACATGGGGATTCTACTTGTTACTCTTGAGCAAAATGCACATAGGATAAGGACAAATTTAGAATGCAACATAATTCTTTGTAAGATGCTAACAAGACAGACTGAGAATATGGCAAAAATCAAGAAAAATTAAAACAAAAAATGGGAGAGCCAAGTAATCAGGAATATTGCCTAGAGAAATTGAGACTTGTCTGAGCCAAATCTCAAGCATGTAAAGGACTTGAATATAACTGTCCAAGATGAGGACCATGACACTCAGCACTTGGTCTGTTATCAGGCATTTGCAACATGTAGGATTTCACTTGACCTTTAAAAGAGCCCTGAGAAGCAAATAAAACAGTTTCCCATTCATTCATCTATCACTTGTTTCCTGAGCACCTCCTGGGTACTCAATCCTGTTCTAGCTATGTGTAATGTACAAAGAAAACAGACTTCTCCATGGGGCGCTTACATTCTCCTGTGACTGGTGGCAAAACAAAATTAAAATGTTAAACGTGATATAGGAGTTGGAGTGCTTTATGGAAAGAAAGCATTTTGTTCAAGGGTACCGAGGAGAATCCCCATGCTTAGCAACATACAAAGAAAACACTAGTTGAATAATAACTGTCAATTGATTAATATCATTTTATAAAAAATAAGGGAGAGGGAGCTGTTTTAAACATGGCTCAGGGAAGTCCTCGCTGTTTTAGGGGTCACCAGGGGCTCATTGACTTACACAAGGTCACACATCCAGGAAGTGGCAAAGGCTGGACTCGAGAGGTAGGTTTTTCTGACTTACAACTCCTTTGCTTTGCCTGCGAAGGCAAATATGTAGAATGGTCAAAGCTTGTTTGTGAGTAGAAAGGAAGTTGATTGGATTCAAGGTGCAGGCTTTCTGTGCTCAGTCAAGAGAAGACAATAAATTTCACTAGGAAGAGAGCTGGTGATGGAAGTGTGGATTCGATGCCACAGGAAAGAGGTTGTGTTATTAGCCGTGAGTTGTTATAAGTGTACAGAAGAAGAATGGGGGTGGTACTGGGAGAAAGCCTGAAGGGAAGAGGTGACTAGAACCTACAGATAAAATAAAGGTGATGAGTCAGGAGAATCGCTAGTTCAAAGCCAGCCTCGGCAACGGAGAGGCGAGGCGCTAAGCAATTCAGTGAGACCCTGTCTCTACATAAAACACAAAATAGGGCTGGGGATGTGGCTCAGTGGTCCAGTGCCCCTGAGTTCAATCCCCAGTACCAAAACAAACAAACAAACAAACAAACCAGAAGTGAGAAACAATAATCTCTAGATTGAGAGATTCTATTTAAAAGGGCAAAGATATAAGACATGGAAGAAATACTGTTTGTAGTGGAAAGGAACTTGAACTAGATGAATCACTGATTGTGGGGGATGAACCAGGAGAATGAGTCAAAGGCAAATGCTAGATATAGAGTCTGGGTGATTGGTGGGGGCGGGGGCATCCTTTAATGAAGACTCAGAGGCTTGGAGCAGGTTAATGTTAATTTTGTTTTGGAATCATTTTAGAATCCTGCACACTGCAAGATAACTGGAAACTCCCCAGGATATTGCAAGCCAGAGCTGGAGTCATTGCTCAAAATAAATGTTCTACTGAGCTGCCCAAATGAGAAACCCAGGAATCATCACAGATTGATCCCTCTGCCTTGGCCATATCATCTCCAGTGTCCCCTCAGGCTCCAAAACATTCCACCATTCCAATTCCTCCTGGAGAGCCCTCTCTCTATACCACTGAGGTCCAACCTTTATCAGGTTATTTTCCTGGGTCTGCATAAACTGTCTTTTCTATCTTCACCTGGGATTTTATTTTCCAGGAAATATATTTTCAGACCATAAATTTATGACAAGGTGAAAGGGAATGAGAAGAGACAAACTATCATGTATGGAACTTACGTCATTCACTTAATGTGGCCATTCACTGAACACATACTATCTCATTTAACCTTTGTAAATACAAAGAGTGGTCTTTAGGGAGGCTGTAATTAACCTCATTTAAAGAAGGAGACACTAATGCTTGGAAAGATGAAGTAAATTGCTTAAGGATACAAATTGAGCTCATGAAGAAACTGGGTTTCAATCATGCTATGTTTTTGTTTCAACTCAGTTAAAGTCTGACAGTAGATTCTAAATTCCTCATATTTTAAAGCAAAAGCCCAGATTATTCTTGTAACATACAAGACCATTCAGGATACACCACTGTCTGTGTCCTTTTCTATCCTACCTCTTGTCACATATGCTGGAAGACTGGTACCATTCTAGGAGGTCATGCTCTTTCATGAACAAGCTGCACCCTGTGTCTAGGGCAGAGTTGGGCTTCATGCAGATATTGACTTTGCGCACTGTGCTCTTTGACCCTCATTCCAAAACTTTCAAGTGGAAATACTGCCTTCCCTTTGTGATTTGTGTCTCATCCTAAACTTTATCTCCTGAGTACAGGTACTTGTGTCATTACCTTTAACCTATCAAAATCTCTGTCTGTTTCTTCTTTTTCTTTTTAATCTGACTGTTATCAATTTAAGTACATGGACGATTTCTTTTTTGGATATTTGTCTCCTGCATGGAGACCAATGCCTGGATTAGAACAGGGACTGAGTAAATGTTTATTTTATGATGGAAGAAAAGGAGAAGATGTTTAAGGGAATACTAGAACTGTTACTGTCTTTCCTCTAAACCAGACTATAACTCCCACTGGAGACAGGCCATGTTTATCTGGACTTCTTTGAATCTCTAGTTCTTGGTACAGTGGTTGATACTTGTAGGCATTCACACTCACAAACTACTGTGAATAAACACATAAATGAATCCTGAGCTATTATATGGTTAAAACATTGATTTTGCATGACCTTTT
Organism: Xerus rutilus; assembly: GCA_028644305.1. Lineage (NCBI taxonomy): Eukaryota > Metazoa > Chordata > Mammalia > Rodentia > Sciuridae > Xerus > Xerus rutilus. The sequence goes on along the minus strand of CM053400.1, from coordinate 73,616,039 downwards.
AATGAAATCCTTTTCCTGGGTATGTGGGAGTGCTCTATGGGCAATCTTGGAATGTTCTGAGTATGTACAATGGAAAGGTCTTGAACACAAGAAGGAACCACAGTAAAGCTCATTGCTTGCCACAAGGTTCTCAGCCTGGAAGTGGCTGGGAAGGCACTAGGGTTCTAGTTTTGACTTTGCAAGGTGTCAAGAAGTTCACTAGAAAGTAAAGATGGCAGCACCCACAGGAAGGTCAACAGGAAGGCTGATGAGATGCTGGAGAAGGTGTTCTGACCTAAAGGGCTGAAGTGCAGCAGGTACATCTGGCACTTGTGCTTCAGAATTTTGACTGTTGGTGTGCTCTTTGCCTTGGCTGGGAATACTTTCTTAAGATTTACTTAGGGTGTTTTTGTTTGGTTTGTTTCTTTAAAATGTTAGCCAGTTTAAGATCGCCTCTTTAACAAATGGTGCTGGGAAAACTGGAAATCTGTATGCAACAAAATGAAACTAAACCCCCATCTCTCACCATGCACAAAACTCAACTCAAAGTGGATCAAAGACCTAGGTTTTAGACCAGAGAGCCTGCACCTACTAGAGGAAAAAGTAGGCCCAAATCTTCATCACGTTGGATTAGGCCCTGACTTCCTTAACAAGACTCCTAAAGAAAAGAAATAAAATCAAGAATCAATAAATGGGATGGATTCAAACTAAAAAGCTTCTTCTCAGCAAAAGAAATAATCAATGAGATGAAGAGAGAGCCTACATTTTGGGATCAAATTTTGGCCACATGCACGTCAGATAGAGCACTGATCTCCAGGATATATAAAGAACTAAAAAAACTTAACACCAAAAAAACAATCAACCCAATCAATAAATGGACTAAGGAGGTAAACAGACACTTCTCAGAATAAGATATACAATCAATCAACAAATATATGGAAAAATTTTCAACATCTCTAGCAATTAGAGAAATGCAAATCAAAACTACTCTGATTTCATCTCATGCCAGTCAGAATGGCAGTTATGAAGAATACAAAGAAGAGTAAGTGCTGGCGAGGATGTGGGGGAAAAGGCACACTCACACATTCCTGGTGGGACTGCAAATTGGTACAACCAATCTGGAAAGCAGTATGGAGATCCCTTAGAAAACTAGAAATGGAACAACCATTTGACGCAGCTATCCCACTCCTTGGTCTATAGCCAAAGGACTTAAAACAGCATACTACAGTGACACAGCCACTTCAACGTTTATAGCAGCATCATTCACAATTGATAAATTGTGCAACCAACCTAGATGCCCTTCAGTAGATGAATGGATAAAGAGACTGTGGTATATATACACAATGGAATATTACTCAGCATTAAAAGAGAATAAAAATTATGGCATTTGCAGATAAATGGATGGAGTTTGAGAATATCATGCTAAGCAAAGTAAGCCAATCCCAATAAACCAAAGGCCAAATGTTTTCTCTAGTAAGTAGATGCAGATCCATAATTGGGGGGAGGGGTCATTTGGAGAATGGAGGAAATTTCATTGGTCAAAGGGGAGGAAGGAAGGGACATGGGAGCAGGGAAGATGGTGGAATGAAATGGACATTATTGCCCTAGATACATGTATGACTGCACATATGGTGCAACTCTACATGGTGTACAACTAGAAAAATGAAAAGTTGTGCTCCATTTGTATACAATGAATTAAAATGCATTCTGCTGTCATGTATACCTAATTAGAATAAATAAATTTAAAAAAATGTTAGCTAGTTTCAAATGCAGTGAATGCAAGCTAGGAAAGATTTTGGCTCAAGTGTGGGCTCCTTTTCAGGAAGCCACAGGATGTTTCTAAGAGTAAAAGAGAGGTGTTAAATTAATAAATTTGTCCTCAGACTATTTCTGCACTTGGATGAAATTTGACCCAAAGTAACCCCTTGATATAGTGAACTATAGCCTAGCTTGACATGTAAACAAATTGCAATGTATAGGACTATACCAAGGAATGGAATCTAGCCATTCACAGGAACTGAACTTTCAGCCAATCAGAGGCTGAACGCTGGCAAAACATGACCAAGGCAATTTGCACTTCCTGTTCCCTGGCTATAAATATAACCTGTACCCATTCTGATCAACTTTGGTCTGGAATGCTATCCAGTTTTAGAATTCCTTTTTTTTTTTCTCAAATAATCTTGGTTAAATTTAACTCAGAATTTTTTTTTTCCTTAATAGAGGATGGTCTTAAGACTCTCAGATCTTGAGAATTGGAGCAAGTGATATCACCAATAAAACAAAAAAACAAAACAACAACAACACCAACACCCTCCACACACACACAGGATGTAGAATAGAGATGACATCATGGTCATCATTTTATCACAAGAGATTCCAGAGGATATAACCTACTAAGGATGCAGGTGCATAAACTGTGCTCAAACATCTGTTAACTAGAAAAGTTTAAATACATTTTTGCTTACTTAGTGGTTATTAAATAGTGGAAGGAGACTGAGAAAGGACAGGTTAGCATGAGAAACAATTCAAATGCAATCAAAATGGAAATAAAGTATTTCTTATAAATTATAATGTGTCCATGCAAAAATATGCTTTGATTTATAGTTTCTACAATTTGTTATCCAGGTGAAAAGTTATATACTCACATTTATAATGGATTGATACACTCTAATATTGGACTAAAATACATTTTTAAACCACCAGAACTTATAGAAATATTCCAAGGTTACTTTAAAATAGGAATATGGATGGCAGGCTCATTTCATGAGTATTGGCTGTGTATGCACTGCCCTATATGATGAAATATGACCTGAGGTGGCATTTCCTTGGAAGCTCTCCAAGAATTTTTAGTTATCAAAATGAAATGGCCCATCTCACAAGTGGGCACCATCAGAGCACCTGTGACTTGGGGACTCCTGGAGAGCACCAGGCAAGACACTAGACTATGCTGGCACTGTTCAGATACTCCAGACATAAACTGCCCTGAAGAAATTGTTTAAATATCCATACAGTCCAGTTTTAAAAGCTATCCAGGGAGGACTGGTTTTAGCCCTGATCCATTTTATCTGAAAATATTTTATTCACCTTTAAGTGTAGAAGTTATTTTTTCATCCTCCAGCCTGACATTAAGCTAAATAAATGTGAGAGGAAAAAGAAATGAACGATTTAAAATATAAGTATTATCATTTGATATGCCACATTTAGACAAACTCAGTGATTCACTCCTGTATTTTCTCATAGGCAGTTATTCATGTTAATTAAAAACCCAATAGTATCTACATAAATTTGTACTTACCAGAAATACTGCTATAGATATTCCAACCAGAAAGCCTGCTATCACATCTGACCAATGATTTCGATATTCTGCTACTCTGTTGAGTCCAGTAAGAAAAGCCAAACACATTAAACCCAAGCATAGAACTGGCTTGGCAAGTCTGGTTCCTTTGGCTTTGATTGTGTTGGTAATGTACATCTGAAAGAGTAAATAAAAACACATGACTTTCCATGAAGGTATTTCCTTTTTTTACATGCATAGCATATTACATGTGTATACACATAAATATTATAGACATGTATACACTTATATGGCTCAAATCATTAATGCAGTTTATGAATTTTTGATGGAATTTTCCTTAAAGCAGAATTTAAGAGTAGAAATTATTTAATTTCACTTACTCGCTGTGACCATTTCTTACTATTGGCCAATTCTTTTGTACCACTATTAATCATGCAGAAACAATGAGCACAGATATTCCAAGTAGCCTTTTTTAAAAAAATTAACATACTCTTTTTATATTATCTGAATTTACATTTTAGCTTAATCTTAACAATATTTTTAGAAGGGGAAAATTGATAATGTTTTTAATGTTTCCATTGTTATATGCCATAATGAAAGGACGCATGCTAGATAAAATCAGAACTGTGAATATTGCTGGAAAAAACCAAAATGGAGCAATTTCCAACCAACAGATGTTACTTTGAAGAAGAAATTGAAGATTCAATACAGTGCAAAGTTCTGTTTTCATGTTGTTATCTGGAATAGTGAAATTATTTTCTTTAAATTTATCAGCCAAAATGAGGACAAACAACAACAACAAAAAAAAAAAAACATGATGGAAATGTAATTAATAGATACTTACATTTTTGGCATTTTCACACACATTAATGAAGAATATTTAGTATTAATTGATTGTACTGAATTAAACATATCTAAGTTGTGTGCCACCATACTCAAGAATCATTTGTTCCTATTCCTAATCTGACTTGCTCTAGAGCTCAACTGCTCATAATTTTAATCATGTATTACTCCATAAGCAAATCTGATGACTACAAGTGGAATATGTCAATTATTATTACAGTCAATAGGAAAGTAATTATAAAAAAGATGACTTTACCAGCACAAATTTTATGGTACTAATGTCAGTAAGTATCCAGTAATGATAATATACCCAGAAGGATACTTAGAAATGTATGTAATCACTTGACTATTGCTATGGGTTGAATAAAAAATATGTTTGCTTAGAGTAGTAAACCAAAATGTTTAAATTTTTAGTTCATAGCAACCATTTTAGAACACTATGAACTTTTATAATTAGATTTTTGTATTTTCCCCCCTCTGTGCAAAGTGTGCAGCCTTGTTAGCTTCCAGAAGAGGTAGTATGAATATTTAAAGAGTCCAAATGATACAAGTTTTGTCTCTAGCCAAGTCCTAACCCTTTGCAATCTATCCCAGTTCCCAATATTCTGAAGGAAGGAGGGGGAAAAAAACAACTAAATAGTCTCCATGTTGACACCTGTGACCTTCAAAGCTAGTTCGGTGTATTCTAAGCCATTATTCATTAGAGCTTAGTGATTTCAGTTATGAGGATCAGCACATAGGAGAGCTAAATAGGAAGAGATGAGAAAGAGAAAAAGATGGTCTTGTCATTCTAAATGTATTCAAGAGCTCTGCCCACGTGAATACCAAGACAGGGATATCATGCCACTTCAGGTTTCCAGTGATGCAGCTAATGGAGTTATTCCCTGGATATCTCCTCTGTATGAAGGGAGAGTGGAATTTAGACTGCTTGTAAGACTTCCTTCAATACTGTTAGAAGACTGATTGATGGTTCCTTATCTTTGCCTTTCTTCACATCTGTCAGAACTCTAAAGACAGCCTACCCTTATTAAGACAAAACAAATATGGTATACTGGGATAATATTAGCACCGCTAATATTAGTTACAGTCATCATTTAATGAGTGGTCACTATGCAGGGAAAAATTCTAAGCATTTTACATTATCTCATTAAATTCTTACAAAAGAAATCTTGAAAGTTAGTTATCATTGTTACCTTCATCTTTTTTTTTTTTAGAAGTCAAACTTCTTTTTTTTTTTAATATTTTTTAGTTGTAGATGGACACAATGTCTTTATTTATTTATTTTTATGTGGTGCTGAGGATCGAACCCAGTGCCTCACGCATGCGAGGCAAGCGCTCTACCACTGAGCTACAATCCCAGCCCCTGTCACCTTCATCTTAAAGATGAGAAAACAGAACCAAGGTAAAGCTTATTATGAAGACTAGACAGCTTGATTATTGGGGTGGCGTTGTTGAGAAAGAAGAGATATAAATGGAAATTAAGGGGAAGACACTTAGGTACTTCTTAATTTTAAGCACCGAAGTATTTCTTACTTTTCCTTTTTTCTTGATTTTTTGTTGAGAGGAAATGATTGATGGGCAACAACTGAATATCAGTAAATATAAAAGAGTTGAAATTAAAGACAGGAGAAACAAAGCCACCACAGCATCACGGAAGTGAGGTTACATCTACACTCCACCCTTAGGGAGACGTGGGAAAGTAAGGTAAGTGTGGTTCATGTCCAAAATCCACTACAGAATCTATAGGGCTTTGGTAAAAGTTTGAATTGCCTCATACCCAAAGGCTATCTCAGATACAGCCCAGCCTTTACTTTTTCATATTGTGGAGACTCATAGTAACCTGTGAGCTTTGACTACAATGCGCTGAAGTTTCTTTTGAATGCTATTTCCTAAACTGCCTTAGTGACTCAAGCAAGGCTTATTTGGAGCCCAAAGACACCATCTGGCCACTTTGCAAACTAAGGAAAAAGTTTTTATAGTAGAAAAAAGCCTCCTGGAATTTGATGTTTCTTCTATCAGATCCCTACTTAATGTCCAGATGCAGAGTGAAAACTAGAAGATGACTGAATTTCCAGGGTTATGAGAATTTCAAGAGTTACAGATATTTATTAGGGCATTTTAATTATACAGAGTAATGTGTTTCATTTTGCATATAAATTATGGAATCAGCATAGGTGCCTGTCAACAGAAGAATGGATAAAGAGAGATATAACTTTAAGGCAGATTATAGCAGTGATTTATAATGCACAGATTTTTCTGGAGCATAATCAGCTAGCATGAATATAACAAAAGAAAAATTAGAGCTTTCACTTGTACTTGACAACTCTGTAGTATTTTATGAATCCAAGTGCATTTTAACCAGGCTAATTGTGTTATCCTTACAGAAAGTCTATTATTCCTAATTTGCAGAAGAGGAAATTATGGTATAATAATGTATTAAGTGAGTTGGATACAGGAAAGGAATTTATTATTTATGCTTTCTTGGTTTTTAATTCACTTATGAAGCCATCTTGGTTAACCATATGTCAAAATGTAGCTAAAATGAACACAAACAGAAAGATGATATGATTTGAACAGGACAGTATTCACTCAGTCCTCAAGGGTCAGTGGAAGCTCACTATCTTACAGGCCAACTCATTTAGCCATATTAGCTGTTCTTTGGCACCTGTTCCATAAATAACTATTAGCACTAAGATGCAGAAGGACAAAGCTGATCATTTGCTGCTTGTTAATAACCTAGTGCATATTCTTGCACACTTTTCTCTTTGGTTATACAAATAAACAATCCTTAACATACATACCAAGGGGCTTTTACTTGTTTACTTTGATTAAAATATAGTCATTATGCCCAAATTATTCTGTCATGTGAGTTAGCTCACTTGTTATAATAAAGATCCATATTTTGAGTAAATTGAGAATCTATTGTACAATTTATAAGAATGTACTATCATTAAAATAAAATTTAAAAAACTCGCAAATGTTTGTTAAGCATCTCCTGTGCATCAGTGTTGAGTTTCTTTAAGGAGAAGGTAACTAAGGCTTGATTCTGAAGAATGAGTACTATAGCTCCAGGTAAAGGGAAAGTGGGGTTGAGGGGCAGTGGGGGAGCTGTCTCTGACACAGGGAACAACATAGGTAATCCTGCAATGTGCTCTAAAGAATCCTGTCTGTTCTCACTCAGAATGCTTCCCACAATCTGTGGTTATTATTTATTTTAGTTGTTTTCTTCAGAGAGGATATAAAAAACAAAATTTGAGTCCTTCACTGTATGCCCTGTGTTTTGCACTGTGCCTTACCCATAGTAAACACTAGATAAAGACTAGACTTACTAAACAAAAGCATGAATTAAGGGAAATGCAGAGATACAAGGGAGAGAGCATAGAGTACTTTCTTTGTATCATTTGTTACTATTTGAAATCACATTTCCCACTTATATGTACCTATATTTAATTGCTCCCTTCACTAAAATAGCCCATTAGCCAGAACTTCTATCCATTCACTACCCTCTCTGATATGCACAGAAGATCTTGTACACAGTAGCCATTCAAAAATTATTAAAAAAATGAAGCATGAATGGCATGATTGGGTGAAAGTAAATTTTGAACTTTTTTTAAAAACTATTTTTTAGTTACAGATGGACACAATGTCTTTATTTTGTTTTTATTTATTTTTATGTGATGCTAAGGATCGAACCCAGTGCCTCACTTGCAAGGCAAGTGCTCTGCCACTGAGCCACACTCAGGCCAAATTTTGAACTCTTATTGTCTGAAAGTACTTATCACTCTGAAAATTATCTTGCATATGTATTTTTTTTTACTTGCTGTTATAGTTTGGATATGAAGTGTCACCCAAAAGCTTCTGTGTTGGTGTAGGAATATCCAGAGATGAAATGATTGGATTATGAGAGCAGTAACCTATCAGTCCATCTTAGTTCAAGTAGACTGACTGGGTGGTAACTTGTAGGGAAATGAGGCATGGCTAAAGGTGAAGGAGGCGAGTCACTGGGGGCATCCCCTGGAAAGGTTCATCTTCCCTATGACCCCTTGTATCTTCTGGGCTTCCTGGCCACCATGAATGGAGCAGCTTCAAAGGGCCTCTGCCAGGCCCTTTCTACCATGATGTTCTGCCTCACTTTGGGCCCAGAGCAAAGGAGCTGGCCCCCATGGACTAAACCATAAGCTAAAATAAGCGTTTTGCCCTCCAAGTTTTTACTGTCAGGTCTTTTGGTCACAGCAACAAAAGCTGACTAATACACTGGCTTATTGTCTTTCTCCTCCTTGTCTGTCTTATATTGCCAGGAGCAATACCTGCTACAAATTAGGCACTGGTGCTAGGAAGAATGCCAGCCCCTTACAGATGCCCATGCACTCATCCTAGGAACCTATTTTAGGTTCCATGCTGTTTCATTTCAATGTGTTTTCTAATCAAATGAGTCCTTCAAAGTACAGAACCTTCCCTGGCTGCAGTCAGAAAGAGATGTGGATATGCAATGCTACTGTCTGTGAAGATGAAGGAATGCAGACAGCTCTAGAGCTGGAAAAGGTGACCATGACTTCTTTACACAAGTCAATGCCTACCTAGTTCCCCTGATCCTGGACCTCTGGGACTCTTTTAAAAAATGAAATCTCTTATTGCATTCAAAATAACATCCCACCCTTTCAAAATCACTTTCAACTTTTATGTTGACATCTGCCACATTAGTTTTCTGGTTTGTAGACAGATTCCCCCAAATAAGACAGCTTCAAGGATGCAACCCTTTGGCATTCCAGTAAAGATCTGTAAGCAACTTGGTAAAGTGACAGTAAAAAATTGGGGAGTTCATTTACTAAGCCAATGGCAGTGTTCTGGAAGTCTTATCATTGCTTTCATACTTGATTTTCTTATCCACATTCATAGGTTTTCCAGACTGCTATGCAATGGTATCTGATGGTGCATGTAACACAGTTATGATGGGAGGTACTGCAATACTGGAAAGACCAAGGACTTTAGAAAACAGATTTGTGTTCATATAATTCAGACCTCTCAGGGTTGTGATGTAGCTTGGGAGGTAGTGGTGATAATATAATAAATGGTAGTATACTGAAGTTCTGGGACTTGGAAAATTATACACCAAAGTACAGCATTTTGGCATGCTGAATACTTTGAACTAAAGGAAATTAGAAGGTTTTAGAAGCATGATTTCTCTCTGACCTTTTTCTGCCCTCCTGTCTCCCCTCTGTTTCCTCCTACTCCAAAACAAGTCATAGAAATCAGAGTTCCTCTTCCCCAAGGTGGGTCATAGAACCTAGAAAAGCCATTCTCCTCCTTTCACCTTGAAGACTCTCATTTCAAAGAGATGCTGGCCCATACCCTAGAGGAAGGAATGCTGCAGAAAGAACAAGAAGAATCTGAACCAAGAAGAGTCTGCTACATTAGATCATACCTCTCTGCAATCACATTTCTACATGGTTGTCCATTCTTCATTGAATCTGAGCATAAAAACAGACCCTTGAGTCACTGAGTCTTCAATTCTGAAGTCCCCCCATGTACCTTAAAACTTTGATTAAATACAATTTGTATGCTTTTCTTTTTGTAAACCTGTCATTTGTTATAGGAACACTGGTCATGTGCTTTTTGATAGGTGAGGAAAAGTATCACAACTTTCTGCCCCCTCAGAAGTCATAAATTTAATTTACTACAATCTAGATTATATAAAGCATGCCACTACTCTATTTTCTGTAGTGGATCTAAACGTCATTGTGAGCACCTGCCTTACAGAGTAGGAACAGCATGGGAAAGCACGAATTCTGAATAGATGCTCAGTATTTATTGGTTTCGCACTGCTCCTTTTCTGGCAGAACAACACAGGGGTCTGGATGGAGGCCTGCAAGACCTCATGGCTGAGGCGGGGAGGCAACATCAGAGCAGTCAATGGATGACTCTGACAAAGTGCCCTCTCTTTGTTGGCCTCCGCTGCCATATGTGTGTCTCACTGTATCACTGGTGCCCTACTGACAACCACGACTCATGTCTTTGTGGCTCCCTGCTGACTTGATCCATCTAAACTCACAGATGAGTTTAGACCCTTTAATCTCCAGCACACCTTCTTTCTAGTCCCTGGAAAGAGCTATGCCCTTTCCAGCTCTGCTGTATCATGGCAGCTGTCCTTTCTGCTTTCTGACTTGCCTGCCACAGGGGCATACTGAGAGGGGGAGTTCTCCCAGTTTCAAACTAGAAATGAGGTACAAGCTCCTCTACGTTCTGTTATTCAATGACCAACTTCCTGCTAAAGGGTTTCTAACCAAAGCGTGCTCATCCAAGTGCACACAGCTGCCATTTTGCCCTACTTTTCCTCTCTGTCAGTCTCCTCCTTTTCTTTAGGTTGGCGGGCCTTATATTAAGTCCAGTGTTCTTTCTGTTATGGACACAGGGATGAAGGTTCCCACTGAATTTGAAATAGCAAACATACGCATCCATTTTTCTATTATTGAAAATACTCAAATCTTCACTTTTTGCTTTTGATACGTACAAGTAGCTTCGGAATTTAGAAGTCCCTGTTCTTTCTGGACAAAGCCAACCTCATTTAACACTGATGTAAATGCCATCTTCTTTTCCTGATTGTTATTGACCCTTGTCTTCAGACCTGCCCTTCTCTGAGGCACTGAATCCAATATGATAGCCACTAGCTGTTGTAGATATTAAGCAATTGAAATGTGGCTACTACCAATGTGGTACGAAATTTTAAATTCGGATTTCAACTAAACTTGTCTCAAAACTAGTACTTAAATAAGTTATTACAAAACTTTTAAGTATTTGAAACTAATTGTGTATATGTATATATATTTTTCACACTGTGAAATTTATGAAATCCAAATACAGATAAAGATCAAGTCTTTCAGATAAAAATTTGGTATCTGAATTAAGATGTCAAATAGGTATTGGATTTAGAAAACTGAATATAAGGAATAAAATATATTAAAACTAACTTTAAATTGATAAATGTTGAAATGATAATAGTTTGAATATACTGGTGAAACAAATGTGTTTTTAAAACTAATGTTATTTCTTTTGTCTTTCAAAATTGTGACTATTAGAAAAGTCACTTCATATTTCTATGGGACATGCTGACCTAGTTGAGTGCATCATAACTTAAGAAAAATGAAAAACAATCAGTAAATGTTCCAAAAAATTTATACCCATTCCATCACTTGTTGTTATTTTATTTGTTGCATTGTTTGGAGTTGGTAATTGAATTGAAACAATATTTTATAATATCTGTGCTTTATCAGGTATTTAGCTGTATATTTTTTATCTTTTATTATCTATCATTATATCACCATTTCCAATAGCATATGCTGTAATAACATATTATTATGAAATTATTTTGAATTTTATGAGTTAAACTGTCACAGTCTATATTTTTTCAGATTCTAATTATCATAACAGTTACCTTTTAAAAATTTTACTTCATTAAAGTTAACCAACTATATTGTATTTTATGAGTTTTAACTATCTGGGTTAGAAGGTCAATCTATCCCTGATTAGCCCCATGACCTTAGTCAAATTACTAAACTTCGAGAGTCTTAGCTATGTCATTGATAAAATAAAAATAATCATAATATTCAGTTTGTGACAGTAAGCATAGTAATCACATAAGGAGTGTCCATTTCATTATTGTCAGAGGGCAAGTGAAGACTTCTGTTTGCTATGACTAGAATAAACTTAAAGTATTGAAATACTTTATTTGTATTAAAACTAGGTATTTGCTGAGAGAAATAATAATTCAACTGCCTAACATGGGCATGGAGATAATGGTGCTTATTGCATTTGAAAAATGAAGCACAAATATCCATTTTCTTTACAATATCCTCGATGGGTACCTAACAAAAGATTACATCTACAGGAACACAGAATTTATCCTGTAGTTGACATCCTTGAATGGGTAACATTAGAGAGTCACAAATGTGATGTAAGTAACAACAGCCTCAGTGTTTGGGACCAGCTGGTACATGCAGTTAAGATCAGAATACGCTCAGTAACTCAGCTGCCCTCTGCACAATGGCCGATTGATGGTTTGGCTGTGAATAACAGCCCCTTCATCACTGCCTCATTTACCTTATCCCTGAAGTGCAGCCCCAGCTGATTTCACATGGAGACCATCTCTCTCCAGCATGACCCCCTGATAAGTATATTGCACACCTGATAAGTATATGGCACTTTATTCATCAGGAAGAAGAACAAAAACACTTTGACTGGACATTGTCATCTATGAAATCAAGAACACTTCTTCACCATTTAACATTGTTTTCCATACACCAGATAAAAACTAAGCTAATATTTACATATAAATAGGCTGCTATCTTATTTCAATACTTCTGATACAATAAAAAGCAAGCTCTGTGATATGTGAAAAGTTATCTGCCAGCAAAATATACTTGATTGCTATGATATCAAGACTCTGTCACCTCTGAGATTATAAATTCTCTAACAAGTCAGAAATTAAAATTAATATGTAAAAAACAATTAGGAAATATGTAAATACTATCGAAATATGCACTAGACTATTGGATGGATTAAGGGATTAGTTCTCACTTACTGTAAAGGCAAATGAAATAAGAACCTGAAAAACTATTAAAATACATAAACCAAGAGTTTCATTTGAATGTTAGGGACAAGAAACAAGTGGTGAACCAGTGAAAATATATTTCAAGTACCTCTAATTCTCAAAATTGAATTTGCAGTTAAATCTTTAGAACTCAAAATATTTCTCAGATGTTTGTTGTTTAGAAAGAAACTATAGTTAATTATATAATGTGATTACCTTTATATATGATCTTTGAATGAATTATATTGCATTCTATATAATATGTACCCATATGTCATCTAGAATCAGAGAAAATCAAATATTTGAAACTGGATTTTAGATTCTCAATACTATCTTAAATCATAAAATGAGAGAAAACTCAAATCTTGAGATGATAAATATACTATTGAAATAAGGGAGAGAAGTGTGTGCCACAAAGCTTAGATATGCACTCCCCCAAACACAGTCTCATGGTCACTGTGGGTATATCTAAACAGTGCCAAATGCAGGTTTGCAATCAGCAAGTATTTCAGTCCTATAATCATACCTACATGTATCATATGTGTTAACCATGGTGTGACATTTCGAAGGAGGCCTTCAGATTTGAGACTGTGCTGACAGAATATTTCTGACCTTATTCCTAATCCTAACTGGGTAATAAGTCAGGGGCAGAAGGTTTTCTGATTGGGGTTTCTGGAAGGACCCTTCTGCCCTCTAATGGTTTCAGATTTCCCTCTTCTATTTCCCAAATTTCATTCAACTAAAAGATCTACCAATGAGCCCTCACCTAGTTTCCTACTCTTCACAAGAACGAGGAAGTGGGAGAGGATGAACTCCAATAACCTCTTCTTCCACACCCACCACCTTCTACATCTCATGCCAAAAAGCTATGGGTTTAGAGCACCCAGCCTGTCAAGTTGTCAAAAGATACTTCTGCTTCCCTGCCTCTCAATTCACATCATCAGCCTCAGGCCAGCTGTTGGGGTGGAGGGATGAGATCTTTCTTATTTTGCTACTCAGTATTTTGTTCCTATCATGAAAAGAGTTATAATTTTTATATTTAAATAATATATCTCCTTCTCCTTTGCTAGATTATGAGGGATAGAAATGTCCTTTGCACTTTGCTTATGTGTCTAGCATGGTGCTGGCTCACTCACAATAATTAATTAATCCTAAAATATAATAATATTTACTGAATGCTCACCAAGAGTCGAGGACTGTGCTAAGTGCTTTATATGTACTTAATTGAGTCATACAAATAATGCCATGATGTTGGTACTTACAACTAGTTACAGGAAGGGTAAGTAACTCACCTGTGGACTTCAGGCTAGTAGGTGGTGAAGCAGAGATTCAAACTCAAGCATTTGGCTACAAAGCTGCACACAGTGCAGAAGTCAGAAGAGCCATCTCCACCTCAGTCTTGAGGCAGGTGGGGCGAGAAGAGTCTTTGAGCAGAGATAAGAGCATGCTCAACAGAGGAACTTGGGGACCTGAAAATAACTGAGTGTGTCAGACTGACGGCTGTGTGGGTGGGGGCTGTGGGTGATACAGAGAAGAGAGTGGCAGGAAATCAGTCCAGAAAGGTTGATGGGGCCAGGTTTCAAAAGATTTTGTGTGTCAAGTGAAGGAGTTTGGATTTTTATTAAAAGGAAAATGGGAAGTCATTAAAGGGATATGGTAAAATGCTAGAAGTACATTGGGGATTTTTAAAAATAACTACATTTAATTGACAAATAATAATCATGCATATTTATGGAGTACAGAGTGATATTTTGATTTATATAGACATTATATAAAAATTCAGTCAAGTTAATTGTCCTATCCATTACTCACCAATTGATCATTGTTTGGGGTGTGTGATAAGAACACTTGAATTTTAAAATAATACTTTGGCTAAAGTAGTTCCAAGTGTTGGGTTGTCACATTCTGAACTGGAGTAATGGCTGCAGTTATGAGCAGATTGAAATATTAATGAAATCGAATTGCTAGGATTTGTCTTATAATTGGATGTGTGCTTGCATGTGTCCATGAGTGTGAACTGAGTGGACACCACTGGTGGAAGAAGAAAGTACCATGGTGAGGAAGGAGTATAGCAAGCATGCCTAGTCCTAGTTCTGTTTATAACTAGTAAAAGTAGCTTCTGAGCTGGGCGCGGTGGCACACGCCTGTAATCCCAGCACTTACTTTGGGAGGCTGAGACAAGAGAATCGCAAGTTCAAAGTCAGCCTCAGCAACGGTGAGGTGCTAAGCAACTCAGTGAGACCCTGTCTCTACATAATAGGGATGGGGATGTGGCTCAGTGGTCGAGTACCCCTGAGTTCAACCCCCAGTACCAAACAAAAACAAAAACAAAAAAAAAGTAGCTTCTGCTCAGGGCATTTCTACTCTCATCTGGATAAACAACTATGTTCAGACATATACTTAGAACTGACCTGTCTTCTCACTGAAACAAGTGCACCTCATGGTAGCACCATGGCACTATTGATAATACATTTTAAATGCATAATGGGTTAAATAGACTTTTGCAGCCTGAACCAGGTGCCAAATCTCCATGCATGATGTGTTAACAGTTTCCAACAACTGAGTTAATACATTAGATTGCACTTCCATGAGGCAGGGTGATGTCTGTCTTGTCCCCTACTCTATGTTTAGTACCTAGCACTTTTAAGGAATATAAAAAGCACTTGGTGAATGAAAGAATGGACACACTGCTTTGGAGAACTCAACTTGTATCTATATTAGAGGGGTAATATCTAAGTAGAACAAAAATATGTATAAAATTGATAGCAAATTCCACAATATATAATTTCATGGCTTTTAAGCCTTAAGTGCTATATTAGTTATTTTCTCTGTGTGTGTAGCAGTTATTACATTTTGGAACAGAAAAAAAAATTCTAAAAAGCTTCGCATTTTCCTGGAATCTATTTCTCTTTGAAAAATTAATGAATTTAATAAGTTGAGGTAAAGGAATCCACTTCTCATCTCCCTCCACCCTGTAGGAAGCATCCACATTAAGTGGCTCTTGGGAGTGGATATGCCCCAGGTAGAATCAGAGAATCTAAGTCTCAGTTCTAACCCTGGTTCATCAGGACTAGGCTGTAAGCCGAACGGTTTATCTTCAATGAGTTTCCCCATTGGTCAAATGTGGAAACCAGTAATGTTGGCTTTGCTACAGCTCCATAACCCTGAACCCTTGAGCTGGGAAGCATTCAGGAATTCAGAGTATGCAGATCTCAGGAGGTAGTATGATGCACATATTGCTCACTTACTCCATGACACCTTCAGGGCACTACATGATACGCCCCATGATAAACACTAAACACACTCATCTCTACATCAAAACAACAAAGAAATGATAGGTAGCCTTACATGAATGTACCCAGTAAATCAGGTCAGATAAGGCTTTTCCATCTACAAATAAACAAACAAAAAACTAATAACCCTTCTTTGAGAGGGTCATTTTTTTGTTGTTTCATCATGCTTTGTTTGTTTTGAGATTTCAGAATTGAGAGAAAAGAATTGCATAACAGCTGTTTTGAAGACTGGATAAGATGACACTCAAGAAGCAAGTACAGACATGAGGAGCTGATACTATAGTTTATTGTCAGCTCCTGTCATGACAGCAGGAGGGCCATGACTCTAATTAAACAGTGACAGTTTCCCATTCAGTGCTGAAAACTGAGTAAGTACTGGAGATACATCCATCAATTGAAAAATGTTTTGGTTGTTTTGGGAAAGCCTTTCCTTGTGAAAAGGTGACCAGGAGTGGGGTTGCTTTAAATGCATGTAGTGAAGACAGCAAGGGCACCAAGCTTTATGGGATGTGGTGTATTCTGGGAGGAGCAAATAGGCATATATGGTGAAGCTGGAGATTCCTGGTTTGTCCACTGAGGAATTCATCTTGAAATTACCCTGAAAGAGAGGGGCAGTATTTTATATGCTTGAGATGCCAGAGAGAAACTTGTTGGGCTGATGGAACTGCTTGGGTTCAGGGAGGAAGATAGAATGCAGATATCCTCAGCTCTCACCAGATCAGCAGAACCAGGAGACACGGGAGTTAGAATCAGAGACATGGATGTTTGGCTACACACAAGGGATAAACTCTAATGGGAATAAGAGAGAAGAAATTATTTCACAGGCCTGTTCTCCTAAATCTTTTGTTTCCTTGTGATCTGTAATTTGGTTGGCACAGGACACAGCTGAGGCAGAAGAGGCAGAAGTGTGCTTGCAAACAGGAGCCAGTGGGTGGCCAGCTTCTCATCCCCCAGGGCAAAATACCCAAAGGAGGAGGAAATGCAGACCATGTGTTTCTTGGCAGACAGGAAAAGGTTTCCTAGAATGCCACTAAAAATAGAGTATGTGCCTGGAAAAGTTTTTGATTAGAAGTTTAAAAATAGGTTGAGGCTTCATGAGAAGGAGAGAGAAACAGAATTTGTCCATTCATTCCCTCATTCTTTCATTCGTTTTCAATGAACTTTTATTGTTTCTTTACTGTGTCCTGGACTATGTGCTTGGGCTCGCAGTATGGAGATAGGGAAGTCTGTCCTTCATGGAGTCCTTAGTTTAAGAGAAAAGTAAAATGTAAAGGTGCAAGTTCAGGAGCACAAATCATAGGAAGAATTTTCAGAAAATAGTAGTCAAACTGATCAATGTTTTTGTTTTTTTCTAAGCCTCAAGTGTACAAAGATCCTCTCCTTGCTTCAAACAAAAGAAAACAAAAACTTGAAGCAAAAACCAATCCAAATATGGGAAGGATTAGGCAAAGCTTCTCATGAGGGCTTTTTCCATGAAAAACTGAAAGATGAGGGGATAAGAGAAGAGGAACAGGAAGGGGATTTTAGGCAGAGGGGAAAGAAGAAATACCTTTATAGAATCTTAAAGAGAGAGGTACAAATTCACTTACTTTAAGGGCAAATCAGGTAATATAAATGAGGCAAGTAGTCTGAGTAGAGAAAGCCAACAGCAAAAGCATTGTGACATATGTAAATGGTCCCAGCCTCATCCTGTGGAGGCAGTGAGTAGGGACTGAGGCCAGCAGGAAGGAACAACTGCCTCTGAGGGGAGACAGCAGTCCTTAGCCCCCACCGTTGTTGCCATTAGTGAACATACACCCAGTGTAGCCCTAACACTCATATCTCAAGAATAAGCACACACGGAGTTTTAATATAAAATTCACCAATTTTAAAAGGTTCCTGACTAATTAAAATTTAGAAGTGTGTTAAGACAAATACTACCACATCTGCTCAGTGGGTTGGGCATGCACCACCAGCTCACCTCCCTAGGGGGTGAGCAAGAGCATGGAAAGCTCTCAGGAAGGCAAATGTCAAGTCCCTCCTGCGTTCAGAAAAAGGGTTCAGCTTCTAAGCATGATGTAATACACCCTCCTGATGTGGCCTTTCATATATCTCCAGCATCCATCTACCACTCTCTCCCCAGGATCAATGCTTTACTCATGCTAAACTGCTACAATTCACTCCAAGAGACCCACATTCTTTCACCTCTGACTCCTTGCAGTGGGTTGAGTAGTGCCCACCTCCCCAAGGTATATATACAAATTTTAGTCCCTGGAACACATGAATGTTCCCTTTTTTGGAAAAAAGAGTCACTGATTATAGTTAAGACTCTCCAGATGAGATCATCTTGGATTGTGGGTGGGCCCTAAATCCCAATAGAAAGTGTCTTTGAAGAAAAAGAAGACAGAAGGAAGGGCAAATACACAGGGAACCCTGAAAACGTGGTCCTGTGGAGACAGAGCTTGGAGTTCTGCTGCCACAGGCCAGGAAATGTCTAGAGCCACTAAAAGCTACAAGTTGCAGAGAAGGATTCTCACCTCAAGCCTTTAGAGGGAGCATGACCCTCGTGAAATCTTGACTTGTGGCCTCCACAACTGTAAGACAATACATTTCTGTGGCTTTGGGCCACCACGTCTGTGGTAATTTGTTATGGCAGCCTTAGGAAATCAATAAACTCCTCAACCACTGACCATCCTTGCCTGGCTCTCTCTCCCAAAATTCCACTTCTGTCTCCTGGAAACCTACTGGCCACCCCATCACCTTGTGCCTGTCTGTGAAAGCACTTATTAAACACATTGTTGGGTGGTTTTTGGCCCTTCACTTGACACAGCACCTGGGTGTTAAGCACCATCACAGCAAAGATGGAGCATCTTTGTCTTGAATTCTCAGAACCCCTACATGCCACACATGCTCAATACCTGTTTGTGAAGTTGTCTGAATTGATTGTTATTTTCATCTCTTTATAGTTATTTTTATAACCTACATTTCTGCTCCAGCACATTGTCTATGAGCTGTAAATTAATATAAAAATATAGTAAAATCAAAATTTGTATTTTTTTATATTTTAGAAATGTTATTGGACACTAAGAAAATGACTAAAAACTCCAATCTAGATTTTTGCCTTTAAAGAAAAAGATTATGGTCACTACTGAAGAAAAATGCAGGGATTTATGTGTGACCAACAGGTCAATAAAAGTCAATAGTGTGATGTGTCTGATAAAACAAACCAGCTAGCAAAGGTTCAATGAAGAAGTAAACACACAGAAAGTAATGCCGTGTCTGGTTCATTGTCACTGGATTATTGCTGAGGTGTTTGTATAGGCATTCTCTCTTTGATATACTTTAATATCTCTTTTGGTAAGGCACTTCATGGTTCATACAATTACAGAATTTTAAAAGTAGAAGAAAGTTTACAGAAATTCCAGCCTGCTTCTAAACTATATTCCATGAATTCTTAGGAAATTGCAGAGAACCTTCTAGAGCCTTCATGAGAGAAATGGGTGGTGGCAGCCGTACATTATTTGATTGTATGTTATAGGACTGGTTACTTCATTTAGAGCCTAGTGCAAAATGAAAGCAAGGAGCTCCATGTTAAGATTCATTAAGATTTATAAGGCAATGACAGCCGTAAAAAACCCAGCCTGGGGCCCTGTGTGAGTACAAGCTACACTTGCATGAAACTGGCCCTACATGTTCAGATCTCCATTTTAGAAAGTTACTTGGGCAATTACATAAAGAATGAATGGGCTGCACTGGCTAGAGGACAGGATTTTTTTTTTTTAAATATTAGTAATGCAGTCTAGTAATGATGGGGGCCTGAACTAACTTCTTATAAATGGGAGTGAAGTTTTATCATCCTTAAGTAACATTTCATATGACCAATCAATTTTACTATTTAATCTTCTCTACTTTAATTGTATTTGTAGTAATCTTAAAGTTTTATCTGAAATACCATAACACTTCATGAAATAAAAGATACCCAGTAAGGAAACTTTATGAGGTAAGGAAAACAAATCACAAGAATGAGTTAAAGTCCCTGCAATTCTGTTAAAAATAGCCTGGCTGAATTAGTGGGTTCCACTGTAAGTTAAACCTAATAGCAACAACTATAAGAAGGCAGAAACTATTACAAACACTTAAATATAAAAAATATGCCTAATTTTTGTGTGGCGTCTTCCTGTAGTGCTCGTTGTCTGGTGGGTGCACTATGACCTCTTTTTCCTTCTTAGGAAGCCATCAGTGTTTGAATTAAGCCATGACTGCTTGAGTGGCAAAGAACCATGCTGAGAATCAATGTTACACTCCTGGAAAACTGCAGAGATCTCAAATACACCAAACAAAGGGCCTAGGTGAAGGGACTGAAATTCTGCTCTGTCAGGAAGCCTAGGCATGCACTTTAGTTTGCTGGCTGCACTGGGCTGGGGAGGCAGTGGGGTAGAGCAGGTCAGACAGTACACCTGGGGAGCACCCCTGGCTCCAGCATACCAATTGTATCACTCTGGCCAAATTATTACATTTCTCTGAGCTTCCATTTTCTCATCTTTAAATTAGGAAATTATAATAGTGTCCATGACATACAACTATGAACTATGAAGATTAAATGAGATAATCTATGTTCACAGTACTGGTACATAATAGCAGAAGGAAATCACTTAATGTTCAACTGTTCACACAAATAAAGTGTACTCTTTTAATGAAAAATAACAATAAAGAGTCTTGAGTTTAAGAGTTTTAAAGAGTGTGTAAGGATTGTACTGAAGCTGGCTGCTGGGAATTCTAAAGCTGTGTTGTACAGAATACAGAGGACAAGGGAAGCCACAAATTCAGCTAGGGACAGGGACCCTACCAGCCAACATCTATGAATCCAAATAAGTTGCCTCCATGTCCACAAGCATGACAGGGATGTGGGCTTGTTTATAGTATGCTGCATGACTTTCTGATCTTCAGGAGGTGCATGGATCCCCTTCAGGCAGTCTTAATCAACCATAAGATTAAAAATTTTCTCAGTTAATGTTTGAGCAATGAAAGGGCTTACTAGGAGGGCAGGTGGGTTCTAACTAAATGTCAAGGTGTATCCCCAAAAGCTATCTATGCTAAACCCAAGGCCAACATCATCCTAAATGGAGAAAAACTGGAAGCATTCCCTCTAAAAACAGGAACAAGACAGGGATGCCCTCTTTCACCACTGCTATTCAACACAGTCCTTGAAACACTAGCCAGAGTAATTAGACAGACAAAAGAAATTAAAAGGATATGAATAGGAAAAGAAGAACTTAAACCATCATTATTTACCAATGACATGATTCTATACTTAGAGGATCCAAAAAATTCCACCAGAAAACTTGTATAATTAATAAATAAATCCAGCAAAGTAGCAGGATATAAAATCAACACCCATAAATCAATTGCATTTCTATACATTAATGATAAACTTTTGAAAGAGAAATTAGGAAAACTATCCCATTCACAATAACCTCAAAAAAATAAATTAAGATAAAATACTTAAGAATCAATTTAACAAAAGAGGTAAAAGACCTCTACAATTACAATGAAAATTATAGGACACTAAAGAAATTGAAGAAAACCTTAGTAGATGGAAAAATCTCCCATGCTCTTGGATAAGTAGAATCAATATTGTCAAAATGGCCATACTACCCAAAGTGCTACATAGATTCAATGTGATTCCAATTAAAACCCCAATGTCATTCCTTATAGAAATAGAAAAGGCAATCATGAAATTCATTTGGAAGAAATAAGAGACCCAGAATAGCCAAAGCAATCCTTAGCAAGAAGAGTGAAGCAGGAGGCATCACAATACCAGACTTTAAACTGTACTACAAAGCTATAGTAACAAAAATGGCATGGTATGGTACTGGCACCAAAATAGACATGTAGACCAATGGTACAGAATAGAAGACACAGAGATGAACCCACTTAAATAAAGTTATCTTATACTGGACAAAGGTACCAAACACATACACTGGAGAAAAGATAGCCTCTTCAACAAATGGTGCTGGGAAAACTGGAAATCCCCATTACTTCTCTTAGCTCTATTAGCATGATCAGAAAGAGTGCAAATGCCTGATTTATGTAAGGAACTAGGCCCTTTTATTCAGAGCCATCAATCAGTGCTTAGTCTTGAGTATTTCTTTTATGAATCGGAATACTCTGAGACTATAGATTTATTAGGGGACGAGGGCAAGGCATTTATTTAAGACTCTTAGCTTCAAATAATAAGCATTTAATATATGATTGTAGTCATTTGAACCAATCAACACAGTTTCTTAAGTATGGATTATGTTCCTGCTTTACAATACTGAGGTAGCTACAGTTTGCATGTGTAAGCAGATTTATAAGGGACATGAGGTAAGGATACACAAATAACAATAAAATCAGGATCATTTTTAACCTCTTAAAGTACTACATTACCTAGGCCTTTGGGGATCAGAATTTGGACAGTGGCACATTAAAGGTAGGGGTTCATTCTAGGTGCAGGCAATAAAGGGATACTGTAATAAAAATTCTAAGTGTCTATCGGCTCTTTATTGTTACCACGGTTGACAATTCTAAATATCATCCGTGATAACACCTTCTTGCTCTCCTTTTCATTGGTTGTGGCAAAACACATTCTTTGAAGAGAGATGCCACAGCCCCCACTCTCACCCCTTATCATTCCTCCAGGGAGAGGTAAAGTCAAATCCCTCCCCTTAATCTGTGCAGTCTTGTGAGCTGTTTGTAACCAACAAAATGCAGTGAATGTGATACTGTGAGCTCACTACAGCAGGTGAACTTCTGCCTAGGTCACTGGAACACTTGTGCTTAAAGTCTTGCAGGAAGTAGGATATCTTGGGGTTACCATTCTGCAAGAAAGCCATGGAAAGGTTATGTGTAGGGAGTCCAAGTTTTCATCTCCTCCCAGCCCAGGTTAGAAGGATGGCTGAATGAACAATCCTTCAGTGGATGCTCTGTCCTGGTTTTTTTGGTTTTTGTTTGTTTGTTTGTTTGTTTTGGGGCAGTTTTTGATTCTTCCAAACTGAGACCAGAAACATCATGGACCAGAGATGAAATAGAGGCACACTGTGCCTTTTCCAATTATCTGACCTACAGAGTGTGTAAGTATAATAAAATGGTGTTTCAGGACAACTTTGGGGTGGTTTGTTATGGAGTAATAGTACATGGAACATTACTTTAAGTTGATGTAAGTGATGCAATTACTGAGTGTTACAAGATTCAAATTAGTACATTTTTATATATAATCTTCATAAATATTGCATCATACATGGAAGTCAAATCAAAGAACTCCCAGCCATACATTTGTCCTTGGCATATGGACACATCCATGCATATCTGTGTGGACAGCAGGTTTGTGGAGAGGTCTAGAATCACTGGAGTAGTTTTTGGCTAAAGTTAATGTCTCCAAAACCTGTGGAGCTACATGTAAACAGTAGGTTCGAGGGGAAATACACAAACAGGATAAAATAATGGTTATAAAGATGAAGAAAGAGAACTTGAATTATTTCAATTCTTCCAACCTATGTGACTACTAAAGAATTTTTATTTATGTATAAAACTTAAATAAATGAAATAGTGTGAGTGCACAGTATGTTTGTTGGGTAAGTACAAGTTTTAATTCATACATGAAATTCTGTGCTGAATATTTATATCTTATACATTAAAAGATGTTATAATGTCATCTAAATAGAAAAATTATTATTTGAAACATTTTAAAATCATATATTTTGAAACTATATTAATTTGACTGAAAAGAAGAAATTAAATAATGATTATTATCACATAACTTACTGGAAATTTTTTTTTTTCATTTAAGAGAAGGGGTACTAAGAATGACTTTCTCTGGTGTCAAATATGATAGATTGTATCATGGAAAAATTAATTTCAATTAGAAAGATGAGACAAACTTCAAATAGAAAATTAACCTTACTCTCTTCACAAAGAACATTCCTTTTTTTAAAATAACAGAGCATTTGAAATCCCTGCCTGTGATTAGCAAATTCCCTACATACATGCCTCCTACATAGGAAATATAATTCTACCACCAAAGCCAAAATAGTCTGGATGTGGCCTTCCTCAAAGTGCTGGCTGGCAGGTTGCTAGCACATGATCCACACTGTCAAGCAGGAGATACACAAAGCAGATAAAGTGAGGCATCCATTCTCCCCTGCAGGGTGGCAGTAGTGCAGATGGGGCAGGGAGAGATGGTGGCAGCAGAGGTACCAAGGCCCTGTGGTCATAGTATTGTGTCCTTAACATACGCTTCCTGTGGTCTGCTTCTTGCTGATTCTCTCTGCCTAGGTTCTGCTGGTTTCTGCTCACTTATTGAGCCTCATTTTTCAGCTTTGCCCTCCTATCTCATTTTGTTTAAATCAGCCTGACTCACTTTCAGTTATTTATAGTAGAGACTTTTAAACCAATATGCAAAAAGGTGAAGAGAATTTTGACTAGGTGAATATGTAAGTTGGAGGCAAGAGAAATATTGTAGGCTGAGAGAAAACCAAAATATAGAAGTTTAAAAAAAATGTTGTGGTTCAGAACTGGTAGAGGTGTAGTATAAACTGAGTTCACACGGACTAAGAGCTGAGCTCCTGAAAAGGGTATTATGAAATAAAGGAGATGTTCCAGTCAGTTCTAATTACTAGAACAAAATGCCATAGGCTGGCTGGCTTCAAAACAGAAATTTATTTTCTCATGGTTTGGGAGATTGGAAGTCAAAAATCAGAGTGTCAGCATGGTTAGGTTCTGGTGAGGACTTCCATCTTGGCTTTTAGGCAGCCATTTTATTGCTGTGTCCTCTCAAGGTAGAGAAAGAGAGGAAACAAGTTCTCTAGTTTTTCTTTTATAAGGGCACTAATTCCATCATAAGCATCCCACCCTCATTGCCTCATCTAATCCTAATTATCTCCCAAAGGCATACCTGCAAATACTATCACACATGAATTAGGGGAACATAATTCAGTCCAAAGGAAAAGAAAATAGATTTCATCTGGGGCCATGAGTGCCTTACATGCCACATGTCGGAATGTGAAGGACCGGCAAAGGAAAGCTATGGGAAATTTTCATGCAAGGAGGCATGTGCTTAAAACTAATTCTTCAAAAGTATCACTCCAGCAACAGGCTACCGGCTGGACAGGGTGAGGAAAGAACTACATCAGGAAGCTTATTTGAGAGATTCTTGCAGTAGCCAAGGCCAACAACAATGTAAAAGAGCTGGATTCAAGCAGGAGGAGCACACAGGGAAAATAGTAGAATCTGTGTGTGAGAGATTTCAACTGTGGAACCAACAGAATTAGTCAGACATCAGGATGTGGGGGTGTGCAAGAGGGAGGAGTTGAGAATGACTCAGAGATCTCAGGGCTGGGTAACTGGGAGGGGAGGAATGCCAATCATCAAATCAGAGGGCACACAAAGCAAGACTAGCATGGAGTAATGGCAAGATCATAATTTTGATTTTCGAAATTCTGGGTTTAAGGAGCTGATGGGAAACTGAACAGATATGTCAAGTTAGGTCTAAAGCCTGGAGCCCAGGAGAGAGACTAAGGTCAGTGAAGGATTTCAGGGTTCTCTTGAAAAGACATGAAAGTGGGATGGATGAGATCGTCCTCAGGCAAGAAAAGAAGGTCAAGAATAGAAATTTGGTACACCGGTAGATTATTTTCTTTCTGACATTGCAACAAAGCATTTACATGAGAAAGGAAGCAGATTTTTTAGTATAAAATTTCAAAATCTTAAAAAGAGAAAAACAGAGATAGGAGATGAATGATCCACATTATCAGTATTATTGAGATGGCCATCAAAACAAGAATCTGAAGAGGCCCTTGATAAAATCGCTGATAGATGAAATTTGAGGAGTGGTTTCAGCAGAGTATAAGAGAGAGAGAGAGAGAGAGAGAGTGTGTGTGTGTGTGTGTGTGTGTGTGTGTGTGTGAAGGAGGAAAAAACAGTGCAATAACTGGCTCATAAGGTGAGGAAATGTAAATTAGTCTTTCTAGAAGTTTCTTTGTAGATGAGATAGTAGCTTGAATTAACAGAAAAATTTTGTATAATTCTTTTGTTTTTTGATAGAGGAAATTTTAAGAAGAACATATTTCCTTACAGCATCCACTACTAGTATAAGCTCCACAAGCAGAAAGAAAGTAAGCAGTTAAAAATACTGTCTGTAAAGTGGTCAGCACAGTAAGTGTTAAATAATTTAGTATATTATATAAAATAATATACTAAATTGCTGTATTATTATAGAGAAATTTCTACTTGTTATTTGAAGCCCTCCATTCCCCTTCCAAGATTTTCCTTAAATGGAATAAACAAATAGCAAAGCAGACTGTTCATACAAAGGTAACCTTTATAGTAATATAATAGAAGAGGTGCCAAGAAAGTTCCTGGATATCAACTACATCCTCAACTTAGGAGGAGTTTGATAACTGAAGTTACAAAGCTATAATTTGTTTCCTACATATTAAAGGTACTAAAATGCAAATGTATGTGACTTGGGAGGTTCACCGAAAATAATACATCATGCTATTAATCTCTTACTGTGCATTAACTTATTAGTTCCTCTCTAGTTAGAATTAGATAAAAATGGTGTGGCAGCCAAACAAGTAAGTTGCTCTGATCTCATTCTAAGAAATATGGTGTCAAAAAAAGAGGAAAGAAAGAAGGAGAGAAGAAGGAAAATGGTGTTCTGCTATAAGCTGAGTTTTTCCACCTATAGCTCGCTCTCTTGGTAAAATCTCCCTGCTGGCCTGGCTCCTAGAAGCTTGGGGAAAGTGATGGTTTTATCTGAATGAAGTGGAAATGCCTAAAATACCTTGGCATATGGTGGAGGAAGAAATTAAAGGGCTCAGAGAAGTGTGCATTGCTGGAATGAATATATCACATGAATTTTGAAGACCCACCAGAGGATTACGTGTCACGAGAGTACCTAGTAGACACACTGCTCACTGAGGCAACAAGAGTGTGATGGTGAGAGAGACACCAGCATCACTCAGAAGTCCATAGGTGCCTTCCTTCTGCAGGTCACAGCTGATGGTAGGAGAGGCTATCACAGAGCTGAGCTTCTTGAAACTAATGGGGACTACAGAGTCTCTGAAGAAATGAAAGCCAGGTGTCAGTGCTTAACCATCAGAAGCCAAAAACTAGGGGAATCAGTTACATAAGAAAGAGCAAGGCCAGGGCTGGGGTTGTGGCTCAGTGGTAGAGTGCTTACCTTGCATGCATGGGGTACTGGGTTCAATCCTCAGCATCACATAAATAAATAAATAAAATAAAGGTATTGTGTCCATCTATGACTAAGTTAAAAAAAAGAAAGATAGAGTAAGGCCAGAGTGACAGCCAAATGAGTTAATCACAGAAAGTTCTAGAGAGGGTTTGTAGAACATTATCTTTTCTTAAGGACAAAATATATAGGGAGTCAATGAGACTACTGAATATATATCACCACAAGAAAATAAGAATTTCTGAGTTGAGGGTGAATGCCCTGATAAAAAGTTTTAGTCCTTTGCACAGTTGCCAAACCTGAATGACTTCATTGACTGAAGAAGCAAGAGGTCCCCAGAAGCAAGGGCCCTACAGAACTACAGAAAGTACACATTGCAATGATTTCCCCAGTTCTTCCCCCAAAGGATCTATAACCACTTACTCAGACATCTATATATAGAGGAAAAGAAAATATCTGTATATTTTGAGAACTACTGGACACAAGGAGTAAGTGGATGTTGATCTCTGGATACCTGAATCAGTGTCATCATGATCTCCTATTAGAGTAGAGATCTATGTGGGCTAGGTGATAAATGCATCCAGGCCAGAGTGGGACTCACAATGTGCCTACTGAATTTGTTAATACACCTGTTAATACATCTCTAATAACAAATGGAATAACCCCTTATTGTGGGAATTCAACAGGAAGCCCCTGAATCTGCACCCTCCCATTCCCTATAAGACAGTAAATCAAAAAACAATGTTGTGTTATGAGAGGGAGGACAGTGAATATTAAATGCCACTGTTTAAATTCTCAAGAATGCAGTAGTGGTGGTTCCTATCGTATTTCCATTCACCACTTGGGTCAAATCCTGAAAAACAAGTGTAAACTGTCAAATCTTCAGCCAGGTAATAGTGGCCTTGATTTGTCTTGTGTATCCCACTCAAGAAAGCAAATGGGATAAAGCTAAGATTCACCAGAAAGAGGAAGCTCCTATACCAAAGTTTATACCATATTAACTCCTCCACTCTGCCATAAGATGTCTGTACAGACATGAAAGTTTGGGTGTCTCAGAGAATGTCTTTGACCTTTAATGTTAAGGACAGCATGCTGATGAGGCAAGATAAAGAAGAGATGGTTAGTGCATGGGAGGCCTTGGCAATTCACATACATGTCCGGTTTAAGGAGATAAATCCTACAATATTCAGGGTCCTAGGACTTCAGCAAAAGTTTTAAGGATCCAGTTGTCAGGAGCATGCTAGACATTCCCTCCAAAGTGAAAGACAATAACTGCATCTTGTATCTCAACCACAAAGAAGGAAGCACAGCATATAGTAAGGGCCTTTGGGTTCTTGGGGAAGCATCCCACACCATGAATGCTACTCTGGCCTGTATACTGGGTGCTCTGTTCTAAATATTTGTGTTCCTCAATTCAGATGTTGAAACTTGACTCCCAAAATGTTAGTAGGAAGGGCCTTGTGAGGTCATGAAGGCTCAGATTATAAAGAGGCCCCAGAGAATCAGCTCATCTCTTCTGCCATGTGAGGACACCCCAAGGAGGTGACAGCCAGGAATCAGAAAGCAGCCCTCAACAGACACTGCCTACCAGAGATGATCTTGGAAATTCCAGCCTTCAGAACATTAAGAAATAAATTTCTCTTGTTGATAAGGTATCTCTGTTGTCCTGCACAAATGGACTAAGATATGTGGTGACATGAACAGCTTTGAGTGAGACCTGGAGGAGGGAGGAGCTCTGCAGAAGGCACAGGCTGTGAGGCAGGTCCCTGCTGCAGACGGTGGGATCCAGCAGACACTGTAATACTTGAGGTGTCAATGGTGGAAAAACACTGCCTGTAGCTTATGGTAAGTCCATGTGGGGTGACTCACAATGTAGGCCCCAGGAATGCAAGAGCAAGGTCATGCCACCTGCAGCAGACAATTACATGTTTTTTCAAAAGCAGGTTTAAGCATGGTACTATCAGACATGGGCTGCTTAGCCCAAGGTATCCAATGACCATGAATTCAGAGTTGCCCATTATAAAATGGATTCTGCTGAACTCTGTTAAAGTGGTAATACCTACCATGGAGTTCTAATTAACTATAAGCACTGTGAATGCTAGTTATAATGATATTATATTGTCAATTATTGCACATTGCAAAGAAATTAAAGATATCTTAGTTGTCATCTTAAAAAGCAATTAAAGTTCTTTAACTCCTTAAATAATTGGCAGAACATTAAAAATTAAGGGTCATAAGAATAAAATATGCATTCACTTAACATCAAAGTACAATTAAAATCCAATAATCAAGATCTTTTTTTATTACTTTCAGTGCTTGAGCTACTTGGTCATTTGGAAAGTGGGACATGAGACAGGAATTTTTGGAGTGCATACATTTTTGTAACTATCTTCCTCATTTATATTATGTAACATCCAATTAAAATCAACTAACAGGTTTTCTTCACCTACTGTGTGTGAGACAATACCCCCTGAGGATCACTAAAAACATGGCTGCCTTCTCTTTCCTGGGGGCATATCCCAGGAGGTAGTGTGATGTAAGAGACCAAATGTTGACTTTGGAGTCACACTGATCTGGGTTGCCCTACTGGATCTAAGGCATAGTATCTGAACAACTTTGAACAAGTTAATTAGCCTCTAATATCCTCATTCTTGTTACCTGTAGAATAAAGACTGCCATGCTTTCATTTGGCCACCCTGAAGATGCACATATACAAAGGACCTGGGACAATGCTAGGCAAACAGTTGCTTTTCAATAGATGTGGCTGTGGGACAGAGGTCTAAAACAGAGCAGAAGAACTGAGTATGATGGTGAGGCCCATGGATTTAGCTATGTTTAGCCACATTGTCTGGGTCAGCTGGTGATGATGTTCAGCCCTGAGGTGCACACGGGAGCACAGATTCCAGCTGTCAGCCTGACTTTCTTTTGTACTTTAAATGAGATGGACTAGAGATTTATACACAGATCCAACTTTCCCCCACCCTGCTATGGCTCAGGATCTCAGCAGTTCACAGTTTCCCAGCTCCCTGACTACCTAGAAACTATAAGTTTTATTTTGTTTCATTTGACCCTGGTCTCATTGGCACTAGGGCTCCCAGTATTGAGAAACTGGCTAAATCCAAATCTTTATCAAATTTGTCTGAGATTCTGTGACAATCTCCTTAAAGAGTCCCTTCACTTTTAGTTTCTTCACCATTTTAATTCCCTCTTTACTCCCCAGCAGACGATTTTTAAACTTTAGGAGTGTATGTCAGTACATAGAGGACTGATGCATTACAGGCATTCAGTATCTCCATGGAATTGAATTAAATGCCAGCATTCTAAAGCATTGCTCCTGTCACATCATTTTTCAGCTCCACATTGCTTATTAACTCAAGTCACGGAGCCTCAGGTTGGTTTACAAGGCCTTTCTGATTTACTTACTCTTGCTCGTGCATAAATCCCACAACTCCCCACATACACTTCCACTGTAAGGTCCCTCCCAATTGTGTGTTCCTGATGGTCTCTCCTGATTGCCTTTCTCGCTCTCTTCCTTTGCCTCTGCTGCCCAGTTCACCCAGAATGTACCCATCCAAATCATATCTACCTTCCAGACCCATCCCAAGTGCCACTTACTCCTTTAGCCCTTGCCTCTGCCACTTACCTATAGTGAACAATGTGTGGCTCTCACTGTCATCACTAGATTAGCTAATGTTATGGTTTGAATGTGTCTCCCCAAAGCTCCTGTTAATGCAGGCATATTCAGAGCTGAAATGATCAGATTATGAGAGCTGTAACCCAATCAGTGCATACTATTTTGAAGGGACTAAGGGTATGGTAACTGGACAGGTGGGGCATGACTGGAGAAGAACTCATCTCATGCCCTGGAAAGGCTCATCTTCCCTTTGGCCCCTTCCTCTCTCCTTCTCTCTGCTTCCTGGCTGCCAGAACAGGGCAATGCTCCTCCACCATGCTCTTCTCCCATTATGCTCTGCTTCACCTTGCACCCAGAACAAAGGAATCTGCTGACCATGGACTAGATCTCCGAAACCATGAGCCAAAATAAAAATTTCCCTCCTCAAAGTTGTTCTTGCCATATATTTTGATCACAGCAACAAAAAGCTAACACTACTAACAATCACATTTGATCTAGCATTCATTAGGTACCATACTCAAGATACACTTACCCAGTAGGTATGGAAGGGACAATATCTAGGGCCCATGATACTTCTAAGAACACTTGAAAATGTCTTCAATTCTTTTAAAATCAGAAAGAAAATGTGAACTTTTTTGGATGAAGAGAATATTCTATAATATTTTGAATTTGCTTTTATAGCATTGCTATTGTAAAACATAATATTAAATTTCCTTTTTTAAGAGGAAAGGGTCCATGAAAGAATAGTATACCTAAGGCCTACAAAACATAATGAAACCCTGGCTATCTTATATTGTCCTATAATAGTATATCTTCTTTTTCTGATTAGAATATATGAGCTGCTGCCAGCAGTCCCACGCTGGAGTTAGCTAACATCTAAATAAATCCAGACAATATTAATGGAATTCTGTGACATATTTTTCAATACTTCAAAGAGCCTAATAGAATAGTATATTTACCCATAATAAGCCCACATATACTAACTAAAATGTCAACGCTCTTTGTTTTTAGCTAAAATTATTAAGTCAGTTGACAAAACTGGTGATGTCAGGTTGCTCAGTGGTTCTGATGCATTATTCAAAGTACTGGAATTTCTGTGATATAACTGAAAAACTTGATATCATTATAAAGCCACATGTCCATCATAGAATACCAAATATAAGTATCATTTATGGAAGTCCAGTAAAAGTAAAGATGCAGAGTATACATGTGTCTTTAATCATTACCTGTTTATTACTATCTCTACATTTTAATAATTCTATGTGTGCTATTTCAAAACAACATCATTTTATTTTTATTATTATGGGTCACTGTTTAATATCTAGGCCTAAGTTGGTATGGGAATGTAATGTATTAGATAGAAGATTTTAAAACACAGAGTTCATGGGATAATGTCAGGAAAAGGAGGATGAATGATAAAAGGTGTACATGATAGGGAATATATTTGGAACCAGTGAGTACTTCACAGATGTCTTTTTGTGTACCTCCAACAATAACACTGAGCTGAAGACTGACAGGAGAAATGTTGTTTGACAAATAATAGTGGTACCAGCACCAGTAGTTCCATTAATAGTGCAGCAGTCACATCGTGAGTACACTCTCAATAAATATTTTTGATAGATAACCTACTAGACACTTAATCAAATTTTCTCATTTGAAATCTACTACAGCACAGGGACCTTATACATTTCAGTATTGAATTGCTCCTAAGTGGGAAAGCTTTAGAGGATGGCTCTGTGATAGCAGCTGGGGCTCACCAGCCATGGAAGACAAATACATGAAGGCAGCCCAGAGTGTATCTTTTTACCAACCCATCCTTTTCCTCCAGGCACAATCCCCAACCAGTTTCATGAAATCAATTCCTACAAGAAAACTGGCAAACATTCCGCAAATTCCTATGCCCCAGAATTGGTGCCATTCATGCTCCTATACAGAATTAAGTGAAAAGTCACTAAAGGGGAGGAGTAAGCTGACTCCATCTGGTTGTACTGATTTACCCCTCAACTCAGAACCCTATAAACAGTGGTTGTTGCACAGGGAACCCTGTAAGCTTATTGTACAAGATGGCCTTGTGGGAAGTCAAAGTGGATGATGCTGATGAGTAGTCATCAGTGACTAGGAGGACAGAGGGAAATGATATTTGAGCTCCCTACTAAGATTCTAGAAGACACTGAAATAAATTGTTCAATGTCCACAAACTTCTCCAATTTCAGTATATTCATCTCTTTCCAATCAGTCATGGCTATCTCTCCTTTCTAGAACTGGAGTCTCTGTTTGGGCAGCCTTGGGATTGGTTTGGATAGACAGAATACAGTCATGGTGCTGTCAAGGAAGTTTAGGAGCCTAAACCTCAAGACACCTTACAGCTTAGGCCTTCACCCTGTTAGGAGGAAGCTCTGAGATGCCATCAGGGAAAACAAGCCCAGCTATTCCAGCTGCCCCAGCTGAACCCAGACCCCAGCAAAACAACCCAGGGGAGAAACCAGGATCCACCACTAGGAAAACCGCAAAGCAACCAAGTGAATTCTGAGGATAAGAGACTGTTGTTTTGAGGTCTAGAGCAGTTGGTAATGAAGCAACTTAGTATGGAAAGAGGCCAACAAATGTAGCTGACTCTCTTTCTTTTCTTTTAATATTAAAAAAAAATCTAATACCAGAGTTGGAAGTGACCCAAAGAAATGGTTTTATATCTTTTCATTTTAGTGATTCCTGGGGTCAACTGGAAAGCCCCCAAATACAGTTTTTCATTCTCAACTTTGAAATTCCTTTGCTCTTAATTAGAAAATACATTACTCATTTCATACAAAAAGAAATATCATAAAGCTAATTTTAAGTGTTCTAATGTAATTTAATATTGAATTATAAATTTGATGGTTGAAGATTAAACAATCTTCAGATTTTTTTCCCCTGGGAAAACAACAATATTTGCAAAAATAGAAATAGGGATTTATTTTCCTGAAAGTTCTTAGTAAAGCAAAAGAAAACTCTGCAATCAAATTATCCCCAAAGCCTTAATTAAAGTCAGATGCTAAGGGAGAGTTCAAATTCCTTT
Source organism: Xerus rutilus (assembly GCA_028644305.1). Lineage (NCBI taxonomy): Eukaryota > Metazoa > Chordata > Mammalia > Rodentia > Sciuridae > Xerus > Xerus rutilus. The sequence continues at coordinate 73,582,150 of CM053400.1, read as the reverse complement.
ATTTTATTTAGTAATCCATATAGAGAAGCACCAGACAATATTCCTCAATTCTTATTTAAATATATCTTCATAGGCTTCATTTATTTTTATTTGTTTACATATGTTTTTCATCAACACTAATAAATACATCTCCAAATACAGTCATAAGACCATCTCCACAGAAAATACTGACCACATGGCCATTTTCTCCTATTGACTTACCCATCAAAATTCTAGCAAATATTTCATGAAACTACATTAGTTTGGAATGCCCAACATTTCTATTATAAAGTTTTCCCAAGGTGTCTGTACTAAATCTAGGAAGAAATATATTTGTGTATAAGTTCAATTCGAATAGCAAAACCTGACTGCAAAGCCTGCATTTGCAGCAGGAGTTACAGTCATAGTTGCCATAGCAGCCACCCACCTACCCACATTCTCTCTCTCTCTCTCTCTCATACACACACATACACACACACACACACACACACACACACGCACACACGCGCACGCACACACTAGGGAAGAGAGAAAAGCAGTCAGCAGAGAACAGAATCTATTGTTTAAGACAGAAGAACCCATCGATGTAATTATAGGCAGGGATCCTAACTTTCAGTCTGAATCCACATTTAATGATAGAAGATTTCCGAGTGTTGGAGTGTTTATTCAACTATTGTTCTCTAAACTCATCTACATTGCACCCTAGTTTTTTTTTTTTTTTTTTTTTTTAGTTGTAGATGGATACAATGTCTTTATTTTATTACTTTGTATGTGGTGCTGAGGATCGAACCCAGGGCCTCACGCCTGTGAGGCAAGCACTCTACCGCTGAGCCACAGCCCCAGCCCGCACTCTAGTTTTTAAACTTTGCTGATGCTGAGATTGTGCAGGAAGAGGAGGGAATTTAGCTGATCATGCACACATTAGGACTAGCTTGATTTAATGTTTCCTGTCTGGAGCATTCAGAATCATTGTCACCAGGAAAATTTGTGGTTTATCTTCATCTATAAAATGAGTGTAATAAAAGCACATGTGTTAAGAAAATTTTATGTGGATTCAATAAGTTAGCACACATAATCAATTATTAAATACTAGTGACAAATAATAAAATTTAATAATATGTAAGAATTAGTAAAGTATGAAATGTTAGCAAGAGTGAAGCAATTAATGCTGGACACACAGTAAATGCTCAATAAATGTCTCCTAAAATAATTATAATTAATCATAACCATTAGCTCCAAGTCTTTCTTATAGACTAGAACAATATGTTTTATAATGCATAAGTTGCTAAAACAAATGCTTGCAGGTGGCCAGCAGACATGAGCAAGATAAAATTCTATGATTCTTCTAGTACATTCTCCCATAATCACATCTTTCTAAATACTATTTTGATGAACTAAAAAGACTGAGTATTTTATTCTTATAGTTACATACTAAGCACCAATGGTAAATGTTGGTTTACATAGTAAAATCTAATTTCCATTAGTGCTAAAATATTCATGCAACAGTAGTTGGAGTCAGAGAGCATTCTGGAATTTGTCTTCCATTATTGGCTTGATCACATATTTATGTACAGATATATTTGTGATTCTTGTATAGACATAAATATAAACATCTGATTTAGATGTGATGGCAGTGAGTGAAAGGTATTTTGTGACTTCTGATTTGCTTGTTTTTAAACCTTCATTTTAAGGCTGAGTGCTTTATATTCTAGCAGGGACGGAACATTAGTCAAGCAACTTTGTGAACAGGAAAGAATATACATAGGTTAGCGTATTTCATGTTGAACCAGAGGCATCTTACACCATGAGAAGAAAGCCAGGCTAGAGAAATCAAGGGCAATGGGAGCAATAGAGTCAGAGAGCAAAGTGAGAAGGCCTAAGAGGAATTGTAAGAGACAAACTACAAGTTAGTAGGCACTGGAGGAAGAAATGGATCCTCACAACTCTATACAAGTTTTCTCAATTTTTTTTTGTACAAGTCCAGGCAGTGAGGGATAGAAGTAATTTGGCTTAAAAAACCTTAAAATGTTAAAATGCATCCTCTATGGCCTCTAACATTATCTTGCCATTGTAAATGTTATGTGCAGTGGTTGATTTCCTCCTTTAAATTGTCCTTCTACTTAGCAACATTTGTTTCCATCTCAAGATGAAATGTCACAGGCACTGGTAGAAATTCTCTGCTTTAGTGGTAGCCGGACTTGATCGCATTAGAAACATTTCCATTATCAAAAAGCTCTTGGAGGTTAAAAATAATCCTGAGTTTTTCCAAGTTATTAGAAATAATCAAATTTGGTTTCAGATTGAGCCTGAGTCTTTACAAACCTCTTGTTAATAAGCTGAAAGCAGAAGGAAGTAGATGAGGAAGGCGAACACCAGAAGATGCTCAAATTCTCTGAACTTCTTATTGGAGTTCATGGAAAAGCCCATGGAGAACACCTTGGTGTCCAACTGTACAGCTGCATGGCACATCCTGGTGCTGAAGACACAGGCAGATGACAAGAATACTGGGGTTGAGATGTGCCTGCCAGGGTTGCCCTTCTTTCTAATCTTGCCTATCAATAACACACTCAGCTGTGACCACTGCTGTACTTGGGCCTGGCTTTTACCATGAAAATGATGCAAATACTCAAAAATGAAGGAGAAATATAATTTCTGAAAATATTTTGGTTAGTGCTATGAGGAAATACTAAAACACAGATTGTGATACTATGATGAAATAATTACCAACAACAAAAGAGCTTTCTAAAAAAAAGGAATGACCCCTCTCCACCCCACCAAGGAATTTGAGAGCTTAAGTAGGCAGCCAAGAGCCTAGATAGTTCTCTTAATTGCACTGTGACAAGTTCATGGGGAGTGCTACAGAGCAAATTTGTTTCCATTAAGTCCATTTAACACAAAGACAAATATACGCACAAATAAAAATGCTCCTGGCTATATTTTTTAATACAACCAAATACCCACACACAGTCTCATGAGAGCCAACCGACTTTTAATTTTATCCACAGTGTAAACAGCAATTATTAGAAATGAATCAAATGGGCAATCGAAAGCTATTAATGTCCAATAAGTAACTTTTGTTATGGCAAGGAAAAGAATTTCTGCATTGGAAGAATGAACAGAAATACAAACTAAAACAGGTTTATAATCCCTACTTACTGTCAGATACATGGCTGCATAGACACTGAGAGCCGCTTCTTTGGATGGGAATGTTTTCCTCGCTCTCATGATGAGATCTGGGTTGCCCGTGCAAGCCTCTTCCCCACTGATGAACTGTGTGTACTGCTGGCATCCAAGTGCTGTGTAGTTGGGTTTACACAGGGCAAGAAAATGTGGAGCCAGATTTCCTGTAACAACTTGTCCAGCATTTACAAAGATATCTGTAGCAAATAATCCAAAGGTATAAATTCCTGAGGAAGAAAACACACAATTTTAGTTCTCTGCTTTTTTGCTGTTGTTGTTGTTGTATGTCAATTTACCATAAACCAAAATGAACTATTTTAGAAACAACAAAATTCTCCATGTATACATACATCTGGTTCTTTACATTTTATTCCTCCCCAGTTTCTCCTTCGGCTTTCTGGAGTAGTGGGAATGTTCAATCATTTAATATATTGAACTGTCTACCACTGGCTACATTTTTATGTGTGACAGGTTTATAAGATATAAAAGAAGAAAATATATTCTAAGACTGTTTGGGTAATGCGATTTGTTAAATGGAGCCATGGATCCCTTGAGAGTGTATAGTCTATCATGTTTTACTAATGTTACCAATCTTTATATTTTCCCTGCTTTTGAAAATATTTTTTATCTCACTAACATAAAGCAAAGCAGTTGTCTCTCCTTGATTATGCCTCTTCAGCCCATTCAGACTGATATTAACTCTGCTGGAGGTGCCAATTAGCAGTAAAATCCAAAGCCATCAGTTTTCATTTAAATATCATGGAGAATCTTAAATAAAGCAGAATGCTTTCAGATGAAGCTTTGCGTTGCCTTCAGAAACACATTTTAAAAGGCAGAGAACAGCTTATCTTTTATAGATTGGCTTTCTATTTATCAAATGTGGGGCAATTTAGTAAATAATAAAAAATATATAATAATTTTTCAATTATCTTTACAGTATTAAAATTTATTTACTTTGGTCACCTGGAGGTATAAAATTAAGTATATAGATTTCCCTCCTCCTGTTATAAGGAACTTGCTAATTTACTTGAATACCAAAAACATTTTCTAAATTCAATGTCATTGGTCATTATTGTCAATACTTATTTTTCTACTTAGGCAAGATAAATTCCTTGCCAATGATTTCAATTAAACTTAGATACTACTTTCAAGGATGTTATGCTGATATAAAGAAATTCATTGTTTTATAATTTTGGAAATAAAATCCATCAGGACCTTTTAAAACTTGACAAAATCCTTCCAGAAACAGTTGGTTCATTAAAAAGTCATCTGATTTTATTATAGAATTTAGATGCTTTTCTTCTTAGTCACATATTTCTGGATTGTTTGTTTCCAAAGCCTTTTAATCATTACTAACTGTCATATGGGAAATCATGAAAGTTGTGCAGGATCAAATAATTTTCCAGTATTAGATACATGGCTGTCCTTTTAATTTTCACATTATGTAAGATTTATGCATCAAAATTTATGCACAAAAATCTGCACATAGCAAATCTCTATGTGTATCCAAATGTCAATGACATAAAGACGTTAGTTCTCCTTTTATCTTAAACTTCTGAAAGGAAACAATAAGAATATCTTTCTTTATATCTCACCAGCATTCCATGAATCTCACAAAGGAAAGGTTATCAAAAGCAGAAATGTGGGAGAGGCAGAGAAATAAGAAGAGAATTGAGCTCAGGATGATACTAATGTACACAACCTCTCCTTGCAAACCTCAGGGCCAAGCACAGGAATCTAAATTACAAGCTTTCTTCATCTGTACTCCTTTGAAATCTAGGCTAAGATGTACTCATTTTATTTGACTAAACCATTCTTTTTATCTAGTGTAATAGGTTTTCCTGTTTAAAATAGAAATATTTGATAAGCCTATGGAAGTGTCTCTTGATACTTGTGAAGTTTCCAAATGTCCTTCAGAACTACAATGTCAGTGTATCAGGCCCAAGGCCAACATTGTAGTTGACTACACAGATAATTATTAAAGTGGGATCCCATGATGGATCTGACCTCAGGGATAAAGTCTCTGTACAAAGTGAGGTCCTTTTATGCAGTGATGCTTTGGTTATCAACTTTCATTTTATTAAAACAAACCAGAAACATGAATCATGATAAGGGAACAAGAAACAAATCAAACTCTCTTAAATGTTTTACATGCCACAAATCCTTGAGAAACGTGTACCTAAATGCAGAAACATATTTGGTTAAATAGGTACTCTATAATTTGCTTAACAGTATTTAGGAAAGCATCAATTTCATCAAATACTTTCAGTTTTACATACATTATTGCTTATTATTGATTTTGTTATTAAGTGTTTCTCATATAAAGAGACATGAGTTAAGAACACAGGATTGTTGCATGTGAAAATACCTTTATAGGTTTCATATAAAAGTTATTCTTCAACAAGGTAAGTGAGGACTTTAGAGAGACACAGCATAATGATAATTAAAAGAACTGTCTGGGATATAAAGACCTATTGTCTTCAGAGAGATCTATCTCCACGATGGCATTTGTTCATCTCTAATGGTTTATATATAGATTAGGTAATCTAATCTAACATCTCTAAAGTTTTTATCTCAGTCCCCCTCCCCATGAGAGATTAATATTTAAGCTATCCTCAGGTATCTCTTCATACTGTTCAGAATTTATCTTAAAATATATAGTATACACAGACATACTCATTTTTATCTGATGAATCCAGGAAATAATAATTTATATTAAATTGTATGGTGTCAGTTAAAGAGTTGATCTTGGCCAAGTTTTTATTGAATTGAAATAATGTTCGGTAATTTGTCAGTGAACGTCCATATTTATTAGAGCTAGCATTTGAGATTGGAAGTTAAAGCATCAGAGAAACTTGTCCTCTAATAAAATCACCAATATATTTTATTTACAATTATAATAGTTCAGAAATTGAGCCTGAAGTGCTGCTTATGAAATGCAATATTTCCTGCACTTGCCAAGTTGTCTTTACTTTTATGATGTTGAACGATCTACCTCCCTGTCATTTCTCCACATTCACTTTCTGACATTTCATAAAATTATAAGTCATTTAATTATACAATTGCTAGTTTCTTAACAAATATCTGATATCCAAGTGTTGTTCTTTTTTCCTTTCATATGCAAATGATACCCAGAAGAGGGGTCTTAAAACATTAGAGAGAATGTAGAATGTGATGTTCATTTATAAAACCAAACTGAAATATTTCACAGGAAAGATAATATATTTATACATTGAAGACATGGGTCATTTAAAAGTTAGCTTATACATCAACATTGTTTTGGCAAGAATAAAAAGAATTCAGTGAACACATACCAAGAAATCGGACAGTTCGGCGCACCAGTGGGTTTATATAGCAACAATCTCCAGTTAAAATTGTTTTTTCCTGGTTTTCAAAATCCCTTGTGGCTAGTTGTAGGCAAAACACAGCAGTTTCTCCAACTATTATCTTGCAAAGAAATAAAAGATTAAAGGATATTAGAATGTAACCAGTATAAATGTGTTTTTTTAAATGCAAAAAGGCACTCTTTTTTTAACAATCTTGATATAAAATTGAGACACATTTGCTTTTACATCTTTATATCTTTCATTATAACTTTGTCACTGTATGTAAAAATCATACTTCTCTAAATTCAAGGGAGTATTAAAATGATAAATTATGAATAAAAATAGACTATAACAATTTTGTTTTCTAAAAGCCTTCATTAAAAATGAAATATAGAAAGGATCTTTAAAGTACTCAGTGATTTTTGGTGTGTGACTGAGTTTCATGATTTATAAGTGACTGTGTATTGTTTAAATATAGGTCTTATGGAATTCAAAATAGATTCTTTTTGCAAATACTTAAAGATTTGGTATAAACATACTAATTAGAAATCACAGTAATACTTTTATAAGAAAAAAAAAACAATGTACACATTTGGCCTTAAGATTGTTCTCATCTGACACATCAGTAAGAATTGTAATGATTAACATATTCTCTTCCATTAGCATATTATATCTATATATACTATTAGGATTCATTTAGATATAACATATAAGCACAAAATAGGATTTATTCCAATTCAGTCCCTTTTCCCTCTTTCTCACCCTGTTCCCTTTATTCTACCGCTCATTCTTCTACTTGTTAATAGTTTTTTTAATTAGTAAATCATGAATATACATAAAGATAAAATCCACTGTGGTATATTCCTATGTATACATAGGATATTTTGGTCAATTTAACTCTACTATCCTTCCATCTTCCTATCCCTTCTTTCTACCTCATTTTCCCCTTCCTCTATTCCATTGATCTCTCTTCTGTTTTCATGGGACCCCATCCCCCCTTTTTTCCCCTCTTATTTTTCTCTAGCTTCTGCATATGAAAGAAAACATTTTGACCCTTAACTTTCTGAATCTGGCTCATTTTCACTTAGCATGGTGTTCTCCAGTTCTATCCAGTTACCAGCAAATGCCATTATCTTATTCTTCTTTATGGTTGATTAAAACTCCATAGTGTATATATACCACATTTTCTTTACCCATTCATCTGCTGACAGGCACCATAACTTAGCTATTGTGAACTGTGCTGCTTTAAGCATTGATGTGGCTGTATTGCTATAGTATGCTGATTTTAGTTCTTCTAGATAACAGGACAACATATTCTTTATACTTTAGTATAAATGTGTTATTTTAATCTTCATAAAAACCAGATGAGACAGGGAATAATATCACATCCCTTTTACAAGTGAAGAAATCAAGACTTGGAACTCAAATGAATTGCCCAAGAGCCAGTAAGGAGAGCTGGGTTCTGGTGTATGTTCTCTGTTCTTTTTGCTGACTTAAAGGACCTGGCTATATTCCACTCTGTTCTGCACCATTTGCAGTGGTTTTTGTACATGGTTTTTAAAATCACCAGCAAGATAATTAGAGCAAGTATTATTATCTCATTTTACAGACAAGGATGTGCAAACTTAAAGGAAATAAAATATTTAGTTTCCTTTAGGCCAGTCAACCAAGGGGAAATTTCTTACTCATCCTCCTAACTGTACAACAGTACCTCAGTCAGTGGTATTTAGCTGGTACTATAAGATACATACTCAAAAATAGATAGATAAAAATAAATACATAAGTAAAAGATGCTCAAACTGGATTAAGAAGAATAGAGAACTGAATTCTAGAGTTGGTGGGTTATCTAGGTTCCCAAGGGAAGGGGATTAGAGATTAGCTCCCCCAGTGGAAAGCCTTCTGCAGTTCAGGCAATGGTTCACTCTCAGTCTCACTCTCTCTTGCCCTGGAGCCACACTGTCTCACATATCAGCTCCTTGAGGGCTTGGATTATTCTTCTCTTTCTGCAAGCCAGTTCTGCTTCCTAACATAAGCAGTGGCTCCAACAGCCTTGAGCCTTACCTTGCACATTTCAGTGTAGTTTAAGGAAATGGTTCAACTGACAGATTTACTCAACCCCAATGCCAAATTTTCAAGAGGCTCAGCTTCAGGTACGAATTTCCCCAGGTCCAACGAACCAAGGTAAAGAAAGTGTGTCATGGTATATAAAATCTAGCTTTCTAGGTAGAGAGGGTAGTTCTCAGAAAGAAGAGATTCACTGTGACCTGATGGTTTGCATATCCATTACATCTCTCTGGATATCCCTGAGCCAGTTCTTGGCCTACACGCCCTTTCCATCATGTTCTCTACAGACTGTGTTCTGTCCGTCTACTTGGACTTCATCTCATCAACATAAATGCTTGGACCCTCGTGTCTGCTTGAACCCAGTGGGTCTGTCTTATTCACATGCTCTAGTTTTCATTTCCTTCAGGACTCTTTGGGACATCTATGGATCTCCTCATGCAAACAAAACTCTCTCTTACATTCCCCACCCATCTTCCTGAGTGAAAACTCCTACTGTTAATAGTTCTTAGATAAATTTCAGTGTTGAAAATAAAATAATTATTATGATGAATGTGTTTAAGTAAATGCCTTCCGAGTCAGGACACAGTGCAAGGCAGTGATGTTCAAAGAAGACATAAGGAAAATAATTAATAAGGGTACAAGGATGCATGTGCTGAGTTATTTGACTGGTCTGGGTGATATTTGCCAGTAGAACATGTAGGAAGAATTGTCATAAGTGACTGAGGGGGTCTGTGGTGGCTTGTGGCTCTGTACATACTACTGCATCTCTGCTGAGGACACTCTTCCTAAAGACTAGTCCTAGCCAACAACAGCTTAATGGAGCAATAAGGCATGCCTATTTCTCTGTGACATGGGATACCTCTACCAGGAAGTTTTGGTTTTTAGATTCCCCATGAGTCTGGATAAATCTGTCTTGGATCTGTGCTACGTGGTCTGGGGTACTTCCCATCTGATTCTCCTTCCCTCCCAATTCTCTGGTCTGGGTGAGGCCTCCATCATCATCTAGGTGACAGTCTACAGGCTCTCTCCGCTTTCTCTAGATTACCCTCCAACCTTTGTCTTTTACACTTGCTTGTCTTATTGAATCTTTTGCATACCTGATCTTATTTTTGACTTCCTTCTAGGGAAACATAAATTAAGACAATATTAAAGAAGGACAGAGTGTGATCCTGGCTACACGTAAAGAAAGAGTGATGGGTAGGTAAGTGAACACAGGATTTGGAAACAAACCCAACCAGGAAGAGTATCAGGAGGTGCCAGGAGGTTGCTTTTTCCTGGTAGCTCTCTTTTGGATCCCAGTAGAAGCTCATATAGATTACCTTGGCCTTGGAGGCATTTAGATAGCACTTGGTAAATGTTAACTATGATCATAATCACTGAAATAGTCATTGGTAATAAGAGTACTATTAGCAACAATAATAATGCTATATAATACCAATAGCATTAGTACTCAGCCTGATATATATAGATCATCACTTGCAACTTTATGATATTACTATTAATGGTAATTGATGTTCTTATCTACTCTTTCTTCCTTAGCACAACAATAGGAGAGACAAGGGACTCTTCAGTGTTTATTTTCCTTTTATTTCTCTCCTTTCTGACTGATTTAAAATCAGGTCATACTGAATCTAATGCATACATTTCTCTTTGTTGAATTTGAATTAGAGGCACTGATCAGTGAATTACAAAAATTCTATGTTCCCCAGTACTTTGTGTTGGCTCTTTTCTTCTCCTTTTAGAACCACTCCCTGGTAGATTTCATTCCTCCAAAGGCTTTCTTACCCTTGTTATTCTTGGGAATCCTAAATATTCATCTCTCCCCTGAACTCCAGATGCAGGACTTCATGCATCTACTAAATGACAATATCTCAACAAGCTCAGATCTATCTACTAAAATCCTCACAGCTCTTACATCCAAACAAATCCATGAGTCCCATCCCATACCTCCTGTTCTTTGATGTCACCTCCTCAACGAGTCCACTCATCTTCCACTTGGACACTCAAGCACCTCTCTCATAACCTTCTATATCATTTATATCTCATGTTGACCCTTCTTCTCTCATCTGCCTTTCTCTATTAATCACTTTTATTTTTAGTATGTTTGAGTGATAGAAATGTATGTTTTTCAGTGGCTAGGGAGGCTGAAGCAAGAGGATTGCAAGTTCAAAGCCAGTCTTAGCAATTTAGTGAGGCTCTAAGCAACTTATGGATACCCTGTCTCAAAATATAAAAAGGGTTGGGGATGTGGTTCAGTGGTTAAGTGCCCCTGGACTTAGTCCCCCAGTACCAAAAAAAAAACAAGTAGTTTTATGGTTTGCAATATATACAATATGATTTTTAAAATATGTATATATTGTGGAATGCCTAAATAAAGCTAATTAACATGTGTATTGCCTCACATGCTTATTCTATTTTTTCTGTGGCAAGAACACTTAAAATCTACTTTCTTAGCTATTTTTAAGTAAATAGTACATTGTTATTAACTACAGTCACCACATTGTACAGGATATTTTTCAAAGTTATTCCTCTAGCCCAAATGAA
>CM053400.1:73514538-73570957 GCA_028644305.1 Xerus rutilus | reverse complement strand
TACTGACAGATTGATTTAGTGAAAATATAATTTGTGCAATCTAAATTTCCTATATACAATTTCAAGTCCTCGTACCCTATGGATTAGTGCAACTTGTCATAACAGATCATTTGCAGCTGAGCTTAGACCGATGCTTTTCAGCTTTTGCTTCCTTACACAGCCTCCAGACATGCTCAGCATTTACATGCACCCAGGCTTTTATACTTGGTCCATGGCTCAATATAGCTTGGTAAGCAGGACATTGCTGAGTGTGCAAGACATGATTTAAATATTGCCTGCTCTGTTGCAAGCTTATGTCTATCTTTGGTGCAATTCATCCATCCCTTCTCTGTGTTCCAACAACACATTGTACATTTATTATGGTGATTTCCATATGGTTTTATAAGTATCAATAACATCTGTCTCCTCCACTCAGCTGGAAGTTTCTCTGAGGCAGGGACTGTATAATGTTTATACTTCTGGTTTTAAAGCTCAGTGATTGACAATAAATGTGAATGCTATTATCAATGAGTGAAATCCAGTTCAATCTACTCAGCTTAGATATAAGAAAACCTATTCAAAGGTAAATACAGAAGTTATAGATGCCTGAGTCACACAGTGCACAGTCAGAATCCAAATCCAAGTTCAGAGCTATTTTGAATATAGCCTCAATCTAGGAACTTGCAAACTTTTCCTTCAGCTTTTCCACGTCAGGAGAGGTCAATTCCCTGGCTCCCCACACCTCAGAGTTCCACCATAGTCCTAGCAGTTTTACAGTTTTAAAGGGAAGGTTTTAGGTATACAATATCTCATAATCACCTTGAAACTCTTCAGATGTCCAGGTATAAGAGAACTGAGTATAGAAGGATGATTTTCCTGATCCTGTTACACATGCCAGTCTTCCAACAAAGGCCAAAAGAGCTGCATACCACCCATACCAACTCCACTGTTATTTCTTGAGATCTTCCATGTCTTTTCTGCAGACCTGTTATGTGAAACTGAGGACCTGGTGTTTGGGTCATTTTCTACCTTTATTAAGAATTTTTTTTTTTTTTTAATTCTGGAGTCACTGGCTGCCATTCTCATTATGTTCCCAAAGCAGCCTCAAGTAAAGAATGCAATAGGTTTGATCTCCCTGGAAGTGGAAAAGTCAGAAACACAACAGTCTAAGGGCACAGAAACCAGCAATGAGAATGTTAACAGCATTGTCATTTTGAAGCTTTCTTTGATAGTATTTCCTTTCTTCCACAAACTAGCAAATAAAAGCTATTTCCAGAGAGAGTTCAAGTGATGAACTGTGTTAGCTGAGATGCACTCAGGGACATGGCCCCTCTCCTGTTGCCACAGGCACCAACTGCCAACAAGAGTGAGAAAGGAGCAGATCCTCAGGAGGGACACTTGTGGCCTTTGTGAGGAGTATCATCCAGACTCGCAAGGGCCAGCCTTTTTTGAGGCACTCCTCTCTTACCTCAGTGAAAGTTCTCCATGCTCTGAAATGTGAAAGAAAATAGAGGAAAGAATGTCTACTGGTAGACAGAGCATGGGCTGGCACACCATGTACATAGCTGTCAAGTCACACTTCATTCCCCTTGCATCTATCTTACAGTCATGTCCCCCATCTGGGCTGCAGCCTCATCTATGCTCCCTCTTCCTCTGCAAGAGAGGAAAAACCCCTCCCTGTTCCCCAGCTCTGCAGGAAGCTCTGGAGCAATTCCATAGAAGGTTAGTGACTGCTCATGGTCCTTGCAGACCTGAGGCAGAATGTGGTGAAATGCCCACCAACAGATCAGGAGCTAATAATGAAGGGCCAGCACTGATTTACCCATCCAGCCAGGGCTGGGTCTAAGCAAAGGTATCAATCCTTGAGTCAGAGTCCTCTCCTTGTGGACAATGTAACTCTACCTCCTCAGGGGCAACAATTCCACTCCTGAACTCAGACTAGAGGCAGATGCTCTTCACCACATTCACAGAGCTCTGCAAACTTGAGCATCATGCTCCCTTGTTACTCATCCCCTTGCTGGGTCCCTATATTAGGCTTTATTTAACTCAGTGTTGAACATTATGGAGCCCTTCTAACCCTGCCCTGCCTATTACCCTGGACCTACATACTGCTTCTTCTAATGACCTATCTACTTCTCTGTCTTGTCTTTGAGGACAATTTCTCCATTCAGCTTTATTTGTTATCCATGATCTCATTTGGCAGTGAGTAACAAACCCAAACTTGCTAATGAATAAAAACCCACAAAACTGCAGGTATGAATCATAAATCCCCAGATATAAGTGTATAAATGTCACCAATATGAGCACAAAACATTGTTGTCATACCTCAAACTCCGGACTCTCAAACTTTGCTATCTACACTGCTTAATGACAAAATACTGAAGCAAGCTTTTCTAAAAACATGGAATCATTATAGATCTTTATCAAATGCCAAATTCCAAAAATCTTTAAGCTTTTGTTAGTAGGACCCCAATATAAATTCCTCAAACATATCCAAGCATCATTGATTTGAAATTGGTACAAGGAAGCCATTTCTGATGTAATGCATCAGAAGTCATGCAATCATGTGACAGTATTTGACATGTGTTCACACATTTCAGATGTGAGTGAAATAATGTCTGGAAAACAATGATCTGTAAAAATATAGTTATGGGTGACAACTTAAATTTTAAATATTTATATTTAGGTTCTTATTCAACATATTTTATATTCTTGGCAACTGTGCAAGGGCATGTGTAAAAAACTCATTTCCCATCATCAAGTTCAAGTTAGCCAAGGAAGTTATAAGCTATACTGAGATAAGAAGTTGCACAGGGTATTATCTCATTTACTTTGTGTCTTGATGCACAGAAGCCAAAGCTTCTTACATTCATCACTGTAGCTGAGCGATACAGTTGCTAACTTCCCTGAACATGGTTTCTGAGTGGAATTGAGGTTAGAATAAGATGAGAAATAATTGAACTGAAGAAGTGACATAGTTATACAAGAGTTGTACAATCCATTCCAGCAGTTAAATAACTGTGGTAATATCTTCCTATAACTACATACATTTCATAATGGGACCACCAAAAACATATTCTTTGTTTTTAATTCATTCATTCATATTTAGTTGACAAATTTATGTATTTGTCATATGCTATATGTTCAGAAAAGTGTATACATTATGCAATGAGTAAATTGAGCTGAATAACATATGTTGACTCTCACATACTTGTTTGAAAAATACTTGCTTTCAAACTATAAGGTTTTCGTGGAAGTGGTTACCTAGTCTGAATAACATTCCTTGAACATTTGAATCTAGATGGATTTGCCCCAAAGGAATGTCAGGATAAATAACGTGTGTCGGTTTCAAATGAGAGGTAAAAAATTGAGAGTGTTTTCTCCATTTTTTCTTCCCCATATGCTGGCCAGAAGCAGAGATCTCTGGGCTCCAGCAATTGTTGCTGCCACAAGCTGGAAGCAGCTGAAGTCCCACAGTCCTAAGACCTGCACTAGACTCCTAGATAAGTAAAATGTAACTCTTATGTATGAAGCCAGTGGAATGTGGGGTTTTTGTGATAACAGCTAGAAAAACTTGCTGTTTTTCCTGTTTTTAAAAAAAGATGGAGTAAATCTCAGTTTTACAGTCTTTAGCAGAAAAAAATAACTGGCTAGAGTTGAAAAATACTGGCTTTTATTGCATTTATTCTAGGGCTGCCTTCTACTTATCAAGTAGTATTGGTTTTTTAATTTGTCATAATAATATGAAAGGTCCTTTTCATAAAAATTTGCCAGTAAAAAGGATAAAGAAAAATAAATGAGAACTGAGGTGGTATGCAGCCATGATAGAAATCCTGAAGGGGATACTGTAAGGGAGGAATTTGGGAAACATTTAACATATAATAAAAATGAAATTACTGGAATTTGCTAGGCTTTATGCACTTTTCTAACTGCTTTTCAAATATTTACCTACTTAATCTTCAAATTTATGGTGTGAATAGTGTTATTAAAATTCACATACATAAGAAGAAATAAAGCACAATCAATACGTTACTAGCTGTGATTAAGATTGTTGGCATGTGGCAACAGAAGGCCCTAACACCCTGGGGAGGGGACAGTTTAAGTGGAGTGGTGAATCAAAAGGTAGCTTAGATGGAATGAGATGAGGTCAAGAATTGGATTTATTCCTTTGAGTTAGGTTGAAAGTCCTAAAGATCAACACTCCTAAGATGGAGCTACTAGGGGATAAGAAATATATGAAACTTTCATTCCGAACACTGGGTTGGATAAGCCTATTAACTGGTAAACCAGTGGAAAAATATTTTTCTGTTTCGAGAGCTCTGTGGGGCAGTGGTTCTCAAATGTAGTCTCTGAACTAGCAGCAGCAGTTCCTGGGACTCGCAGAAATGCACATCTCTCAGGCCCAACCCTAGCCCTACTGACTCAGCAACTCTGAGGGTGGGGTCTAGCCATCTAGGTTCTCAGAGGAGCAGGATATTTCAAAGAGTCTATAATTCTTGATTACCACACATTTTAAATTTTTCAGGGAGATTTTTTCAAAGGAATTTTTAGATATTTATTTGAACAAATAAGTATTATGTATTTGTGCTGTGCTAGAAAGTGAGGTTAAACGAATTCTAAAGTATAAAGAAATTGAACACTCTCACTTTCCAGATGTTTTAAGTGAGATTGAAGAGAAGAAGAGTCCTAACCAGGAAGACTCAGTCAATGCTAGTGATCCAGACCAGTTCACTCATGTCCCTGGCCTCAGAGTTCACTGCATAATTCATACTATCTAAAAGGGAGGCCACAAAGAAAAAACTTATTTGCCAGTATAGACACATATGCAGATAATGCTGGAAAATAAATAAAGGATGATATCCAGAGTAAGTGATGTCTGAGAACTGGGTATGTAAAGGACCAAACCTGCATAAAAAGGAACTTGATGTTTCTTTCTAGAACATTCCTTTCAGAAATGCATCCAGTATTCTTCAATCCCATCCAAATAGAGTTGTCAGCAGTAACCCTCCAGACCCTGAGGACATGAGCATGGAATACATGCTTCCTAGAACATTTGCCCACACTGGAAAGGCTTAATTTCTCCCATGCAGTACTGTTAAGAATTTGAGAACCACACTGCCTGGCTGAGTACTGGCCTCATCTCACTAGAGGAAGGACTTAAGGTAAGTCATAAAACCTCTCTTCGCCTCACTGTTCTTACCTGTAAGATGGAGAAATGATGCCATCATGGGGCTGTTGTGGGGATTACATGAATTAATTGTCAAAATTCTTAGACCAAGTGCTGGCACAGAACAAGCCCTATGTAAATTTCAGCCATCTTGTTTTCTCCCCAACTTGTACCTGCAATGAGTTAGTGTTTGTAATAATGGAGAGAGGGAACCTGGGATGCCTGGAATAGGTAATCTTAGAGCAGTTTGATAATTTTGGATACTGCTAAAGTTCTGACACTAATATTTCAGTACATGTGTGGGTGAAGGGGCAGTAGGAGGATACAGAAAAAGGAGGTGTGGTCCATTAACAAGAAGGCATACATTTACACACTATGCACAACCCCTTTTAAAAAATGACAATAACTTTGTGAAAACCATTAAAAATACTTTCCTAGCTAAAATAAATGTTGCTGATTAAACTTCACATGATTTTTATGCTTTGCTTTCCCATTCTTACAAATGTAGTGAACACAAGCAATAATAAAAATGAATTATCAGAACACTATAATACAAACTCATTTTGTATGCTTGCAGTTTTATGATTATTATTTTAATATAAGGCTGACTTCTCCATGTTCACAAATCTGCTGGAGGACAACACTGTTATAATATACTCATTAATCCTCAAAAGTTCCCTCATAATTAAGCAAAATGGGTAGATAGGCTATTAACAATCTTTTCTAAAATACACTTTAGAATTCATTTCCTCTCCTCTTTATCAAAATAAAAGAACAACATTATAAAATGCAAATATTCTTTGGGACTTTGGGGTGATGGAGAATTTTGGAAATGTCTGAATTATAAGAAAAAATTAGATTTCCTTAGGTCAGTGCTTCTCAAATTATACTTAACAGGATGTTAAATGATATTTTGTTGGGAAAAAAAATAGTATTGGTCAAGAAAAAGCAGCAAAAATCATCTAGAACCTCAAACGCCTCCTGAAGATTCAAAAGCATATTATTAGCACATCAAGAGTTATAATTTCCAAAAGCTCCATAATGGCATTATTTTATCATATTCATCTTATAGGTAAGAACACAAAGCTTAGAAATACTGTGTGACTTGTAGTATTAGTCTATTTTCTATTGCTATAGCAAAATACCTGAGGCTGGATAACTTTAAAAAATTGATTTATTTAGTTCACAGTTTTAGAAGCTAAAGTTACAAAAAATACTGAGCATTTTGGCTTTGGTGAGGACCCCCTTGTCTGTGTCACATCATGGTAGATAGCACCATAGGGCAAGTCCAGAAAGAGGGAGAGATCAATCACATGGTCAGACAGGCAAGCAGGGAAGACAAAGAGGCTGGGGAATAGTTAAGCTTGTTCTTTCATAACAACCCTCTCAGAAGAATTAACTCAGGGGTCTCATGGGAACCACCTTAATCCCTTCCAAGGGCAATGCTTCTAACAAAGACCCCCTCCCGCTAGACCCCACCTCTTAAAGGTCCCAACATCTATTAACATTGGTACATTGAGGACCAAGCTTCCAACTCATGAACCCTTGAGGGGCACACTCAAACCACACCTAAACCATGGCATGTATCTAAGGTTATTCAGTTAGTGAAATATGAAGCCAGGACTCAACTCCATACAGTCTAGTGCTGGAATTCTACTTGGCCCTGTGATATTTTATTATTGTACTTTATTTAGGAAGAAAACTCTAGCAAGTTAAAGCTTTCTTGTATGAGTATAATGTCCTACCAATTAACTTTTCTGCCTGAGCTAACTGACAATCTGCTAAAGAAAACTGCCAAATTTACTGCTCAGTATTTTCCAAATTTATTTCATCTTGGAAATCTATATTCTAGGGACCATCCTTCTTAAAGCATCTAGTACAGCTGTATCTCAAAAACTCTACTGATAATAGATAAGAGCAAAAGTCATCTTCCTTCTTGAGGGAGAGAAATTTGAATTGAAGAGGGGTGATTAGCTCATGTAGCTATTATATGACAAGTGGAGAAAGAGAATGAGAGCTTTTGAGAAAGAAAAAGTAAAGCTGAGAAAAGGTTATCAAGTGGCAATGAATTCCTTCACCACCTCCTTGGATATTAGAAAGGAGAGAGGAAAGTTTAACACAAAAGAGAACAAGTATTAATTCACACAATGGGAAGGGAAAATATTATGCTAAAGGTGACACAAGTGGGAAATAAAAAGGCATTTGAATAGTGTTTTGAGATTTATGTGCTGTGGAAAGTGGGCAGGGGAGCATACTGGGGTTTACCTAGCCTTTCAGATGCATGGTTTACAAAGAGCAACCTCATTTTCTTACAGCACAGAGAGCTATACTTTTCCCCACTTGACTTCCTGGGGTGTCTGCTGACAACTGTATCCGGGGAGAATTATCAGGGACTTGAGCCAGTGTGCTGGCTCTTCATTACTGTTTGGTAGCAGACCATAATTCTACCCCTTTTTCTTTTGCTGTATTTATATTGTTCTTTTTGCTGGTTCAATTTATGTTGCTGTGTGGTTGAGATTTCTTCTGTACCAAAATACAGGTTTCTGTTGTATAAAGGGACTGCTTATTAGGGATCACCTTCAAGTGCCCTATCGCGATACCACAGCAATATGTATTCAAAAGACTAAACCATGACACCCCAAATAACACTCTCCTTTTCATGGAACTAGGCTTACGAGGTGACAGCTCTGCCTGGGAAAGCAGAGACACTATTCCTTGTAATTTCAAATTCATCATAGAGATCGTTCCCTGGAGGCCATCTTCTTCCGGTTTTCTTGGCTTTCATCTCTCCTGCCTTTAAACAGACTGCCAGAACAAATGTCTTTTAAGGCCATTCAATTTTACTGAAAAAAAAGGACCAGACATTTGAAGGACTTTATTTTTAAAATCCTTTCACGAGAACAGTAAATGATGATTACATAGGAAATCCTTATACTTACCAAGCCATTAAAAATGTTTGATGAGATCGTACAAAGAAGAGCATGATTGAAACCCAAAAATAAATGAATGAGATGAATTTTGGAATATCAACTCATTTTGCAGTCTGGACTCATTTGTATTGGTGTAAGTGCAACATTCCAGATTACTGCTCGCAGTATATTAGGAAAAGGTATAATTATAATTTATATGCGAAACCCTGCCAGCTCTGAATCAGTTGAGTTTATTAAGCAAGCCAATTTAAGTCTCTCCAATAGATAATGGGACATATATTTTTAAAAGCTGATTATTTATTATCCCAAATGCTTTTAATTCCAGCTTGTGATATATACTTATTTATTATATAAATTCATAAATATATTCCCTTTGTCATTTTAAAAAGTAACATAAAGCACATGCCATGGACCAAGAAAAAAAGAGGAATTTTCCCAAGTTCTCATATCTAGTAGTAAATGACAGACTTGAAATTCAAACCCAGGTAGTAGAACTCTAATTTGAATATTATATTCATCATAAAGGACTTTTGTCAGAGTGGAGTCCAAGAACTATATGAGATACAAATTAACCTATTTTATTTCTCAAAGCCAAAATTGACTTATAATATTTAATTATTTTGCCTTCTTTTAGGAAGAAATGTTGAAAATTTTTTTCTCACTTTTTGCATTTATAATTTCCCCCAATTACCTGTCTCATAATTGAGGAAATTACAAACATAAGCATAGAAATATGTTCCTAAATAAGCTAAATAAGTCTGACAAGATGCTCTAACAAAAAGTCGCATTTCATCAAACAAAGAGTAGGACAGAGTCTGTACTGGTGGGCAGAGTGTGATGGGGCTCTGGGCTGGGATTGTAGCTCAGCGGTAGAGCGCTTGCCTTGCATGCATGAGGCCCTGGGTTCGATCCTCAGCACCACGTACAAAGCAATAAAATAAAGACATTGTGTCCATCTACAACTAAAAAAATATTAAAAAAAAAAAAGAATATTAATTTCTGTAGTGCATCCCCAGACTACTCCATCTTGTTTTGAGAATCAGCAAATGCCTTTTTAAAATGTTGATGATGGGGCAGTTTGATGGGAGGTAAAGAAAGTAACATGATTTCAGATGACTTTAACAAAAAGTTCATTTAAGGAAAAGAAAAATTTGAAGAAAACTTATAAATTAGTATTATTTCCCCAAATAATATTTTTTGCTGATGTTGACTTCCATAGCAGAAACTTACATAGAAGACTTGATTCTAATTTCTAAGGGGAAAAATATATCTTTGAAGCCCACTGTCTCTTCCATATATTACTTTGTTTCTATGCTATTTTCCCCACAACCCTTCCCTATAAGATTCTGATTAGCATTTCCATTTGAACATGCATGCAAAAATTACCCTCAGCTAGGATTCCATGATTTTTACACTTGGAAGAAAATCAATCTTATGCAGCCCCTTCAGAACTTCAGAATACCCATCCAAATGTCCAAATCATACATAATCTTAGTGTCTGCTAGTCTAGTGAGTTCTATTATGGGTTGTCAAAATATTTAGAGTCATCATATCTCAGCAGTTAACAAGTGTGTGCTAAGAACATAAAATGCCAGCTCCAAGCCCTCTGATACCAGGTTCATAATTCTGTAGAGCAATGCCAAATGATGGTTTTAGATGAGGTTTTCCTCTGTTCTGTCCTTTCTATATAATTCAGAAACAAAATCCACCTTCCTTATCCTTTCATTTTTTTATTAGAGCTTCATAGCTATACATAGTAGTTGGGTTCATCCTGACAAAATCATACATGCATGGGAATCTTTGAGTTCATGACTCTACCTTTTCCCTCTCCTTTTTCCCTCCCATCCTACCTCCCCTCTTCCATCTCCTTCCTCTAGTCTACTAGACTTTTCTTCCTTCATCTGTTCATTTATATATGATTGTTTTTTTATCCTATCCTTCCTGTATTTTACTCTAGCTTCTGCATATGAAAGAAAACATTTGAGCAGGGCACAGTGGTGAAAGCCTGTAATCCCTGCACTTTGGGAGACTGACAGGAGAATCCTGAGTTCAAAGCCAGTCTCAGCAACAAGGAGGCGCTAAACAACTCAGTGAGACCCTGTTTCTACATGAAACACAAAATAGGGCTGGGGATGTGGCTCAGTGGTTGAGTACGTCTGAGTTCAATCCCTGATACCAAAAAAAAAAAAAAAAAGGAAAAGAAAAGAAAAAGAAAACATTTGACCTTTCAGTTTCTGAGTTTGGCTAATTTCACTTAACATATTCCCCACTTCCATCAATTTGCCAGCAAATGCCATAATTCTTTTTGTAGCTGGGTAGAACTCCATTGTATATCTACACTACAATTTGTTAATCCATTCCTATATTGATGAGCATTTGAGTTGATTCCATAATTTAGCTACTGTGGATTATGCTGCTATAAAAATCCATGTGACTGGGTCACTATAGTATGCTGATTTTAGCTCTTTTGGGAAAATATCAAGGAGTGGGATAGCTGGGTCAAATGCTGATTCCATTCCTAGTTTTTTGAGAAATGTCCATACTGCCTTCTAGAGTCATTGTACTAGTCTGCAGTCCCATCAATAACATACAAGTGTATCTTTTTCCCTACAACCTTGCTAGCTTTTATTTTTGTCCATATTCTTGATCATTGTCATTCTAACTGGAGTGAGATAAAATCTTAGTGTTGTTTTGATTTGCATTCCCCTGATTGTTAGAGATGTTCAACATTTTTTTTCATTTATTTCTTGGCCATGTGTATTTCTTCTTTTGATAACTAAGCAAGAAGAGTGAACTAGGAGGTATCACAATACCAACTCTGAAATTATACTACAGAGCGGTAGTAACAAAAACAGCAGGATATTGGCATCAAAGTAGACATGAAGACCAATAGAACCGAACAGAAGACACAGAGACAAACCCACAAACCGATAGCTATTTGATATTTGACAAAGGTGCCAAAAATATATTTTGAAGAAAGACAGCCTTTTAAACAAAAGGTGCTTGGAAAACTGAATAGCTATATGTAGAAAAATGAAACTAGACCCCTATCTCTCACCCTACACAAAGCTCAATTGAAATGGATCAAAGACTTAGGAATTAGACCAGAAACTTCTAGAAAAATATATAGGATCAATACTCCATCAGAGGGCTGGGATTGTAGTGCAGTGGTAGAACGCTTGCCTAGCATGTGTCAGGCACTGGGTTCGATCCTCAGCACCACATAAAAATTAATGAAATAAAGGTCTTTCAACAACTAAAAAAAAATTTAAAAAAATTCTTCATCATATAGGTGCTGGTAACAACTTTCATAGCAAGATCCCAAAAGAACAAGAAATAAAATCAAGAATTAATATGTTGGATGCCATCAAACTGAAAAGCTTCTGCATAGCATAAAGGAAATGATTAAGAACATAGAAAGAGAATCTACAGAATGGGAGAAAATCTTGGGGAGCTACTCCTTTAATAAGAGATTAAAATCCAGAAAATACAAAGAACTCAAAACACATACACACACACACACACACACACACACACACACACACACACACCACATAACCCAATCAAGAAATGGGCAAAAGAACTAAACAGAAACCTCTTATCCTCTTATTGTGTGGGGTATTTTCACCTTCGTAGCACTGGGTTCTCACGGCAGCCGAGAGGGTGCTGGGCCCCTGTAGTCTCCCCACTAGGATGTCTATGTTGCTGCCTGGTGGTGACAATTCAGAAGGTTGATCAGGTCCCCATCTGTACTATACACTAGCAAGTGCTTTGCAAGAAATGTGGGCAGGCTGCAAATTCTGTGGCTCCACTTCAGACTTCACTGTGGAGGACCTTGAGTGATGTGGGCCTAAACTGACACTGGATGGGAAGAGAGAGTCCCTAAAGGGCATGACAGACTGCATTCCATTTAGCAGCCTTGCCCTACAACCTCCCCTGGGTGCAACAGAACATTTCAAAATCATGATTTTTTGACCTATTGCTTGTCATATTTCACAGTTGGTAGACATTTTGAGGATTCTGCAATTCAATACCAAAAGGTAAATTTATAACAGGTATTTGAAATCCTGTGAACATTTAAGTTCTACAGGGAACTGACTTGGGATAAACATTCCCTCAAAAAGCAATAGGAAACAATTCCACTTAATGAGCAATTCTGAGCAGTTTGCTAGCCAGCAGTTTTAGATGGCTATTAAAATCTCAATGAAGTTTTCTTTCAAAATTGTAATTATCACCTCTCCATATAAACTTAAGCAAAATGGTATTAAAATGAACCTATTATTTGCAGTATTGAAAAAATTTTAAGTAGATTTAACATCAGCTTTTGTAACTCATGGTACCGCTAGAAAACAGAGATGAGTTAAAATTCTTAATATCCTGACATAAAATTAAAATCCCACTTAATAATTATTGATTGGCTCCAAACTTATATTAGTTAGACACTTGTTTTTCTAAACAACGCTATCTATCCCTCTTCCTAAAAGAGCTTTAGTTTTGTTCAGTTGTCAACCTTCTCATAAGGGCATGATCATCAAGGGAGTCAGAGCCATTCTCAGGCTCAAAGGATGAATGATTTGTCAAGTCCTAATGGCTCAGTCCACCAGACCTGTGGCTATTTTAGTCCTGAACATGTGAAGAAGCTTTGTCCAATGAAGCATGGGACTTTTGTTCAAGATGGGTGCCTCTGAAATAGGGGCTCTCGCTTTCAAAAAGGGATGCATATGAGAAATGTTAGTTTTCTTCTAGTCATCATCATATTCGAGTAAGATTTCTAGAGCAAGGGTGGCATTGTACAATCAGGAGGGGGCCACCAAGAGTAGAGGAAACATGTATTATAGAAGAGAAGACAGAAGAGACACATGGATCATCAATGTGATGTTCAGATATTTTATGTTGGAACAACCCTAATTTGCCAATTCTTGTTATGCAAAGTAATAAATGTTCCTTATTGTTTCAATGCTTAAGTCAGAGTCTTCTGTCATTTGTAGATGAAAGGAGTTTAATTGATAAAAAGAGTAAGGCCTTGAATTTGGGAAATGCTATGAAGATACATTTAAAAGATACAAATAACTATATGTGAATACAGATTACTGCAATACCATGCTGGTAAATGTAGGGTTGAAAGTAGGACGAACGTATTAAATTGGTGACAGTGGTGGGGAGGGAGTAAGCATCACGAAAATTCATGTTTTTATACAGCACATGATTTAAAAAGAGGGCTAAGCTTCCAAGCAAATTGAACAGATTGGAGACTGAGGAATAAGATTGAGAAAAGGACCAGGAGAAACAGCTTTCTATACAGGATGATCTTGTAATTTATCAGGCAAACTACAATACTATTGAGCGTGAAATAGGAAGCTCAGTGTTACTGATACCAGGACAACAGGATTAAGCAGGGACTGCTCCAGGTAAATCAGAACACAGGGTTACCACAATTACAGCACAGAGAAAAGAAATAGTCTCTGAGGAAGTGAGGTATAAGGTGTCCCTGAGAAACAGTGAGTGGCTGGATTTGGCGGCCATGCAGCCTGGATATGAGGGCCCAACGGACAGATTATTTTGGCACTATGATGAATTTGGGATCCAGGTGAGAAGCTGGTATTAACAGGGGGAAGGCCATTGAAATTTCCTTGCAGGGAAGGAGGGAGCTCAAACCTACACTTTAGAAAAATCGAAGTGGAAGGAAGCAGGGGAGACAAGAAGAGGAGGAAAATCCAGAAAGTAGCTGCTGTAGTGATGAATGAACCAGGGATAAACCAGGGACGCAGCAGCAGGAAAGCAAAGAAACACATGCAGATACTGAGGAAGGGAGGGCAGAGGGAGAGGGAGAGGGCAGAGGGCAAGGGCAAAGTCAGAGATCACCCACATTTGGGGAGTGGGAACTAAACAAGAAGCAAACAGAAGAAACCAAGCAGTGAGATGCAAGGAAATTATTGTGCCATGGACACCAGGAGGAGATAGACTTCAAGAGGAGGGACCATGACCAACCACATGCAGAGCCGCGAAGCAGCAGAGGCAGCAAATGGCAGCAGGGAGGAGGTTGGTGAGCAGGGAGGAGGTTGGTGAGCTCCAGGAAGCAGCTTGACCTGACAAAGACAGAAAACTTTTTCACACTGCCTTTGCCTTTCGGAAAACCGGGATCATTGACTCAACAGAATAACTCCCCCAAACAAACAATCCGACCTTAAAGGACCCCACAGTGGGTTTGACTTAAATGATTAAATCCATTAGGTGAGGAGTTGAGGAGGGGAAAGCTCTGAAAGGTACTGCAAGAGTTTCCTTTTCTGTACCACCCTCCTCACCAAGTTAGGGCGTTTGAATGCATTTCTTTCTCAGTTCTCCCCAATCTATAAGCTCAGTCTTCCTTAATCACTGAGAACCCTGACATTGAGAAAGACAGATATATGTAGCTATAGCCCCAGCTCTGTGGTTAGGAATCAAGTCTCCTTTTTCTGCTAATTCAGGTTGAACACTCTGACCTATATTTGATGACAAGATTTATGCATTGTTCCTGAAATGCAGTTTCTATTTTGCACCTGATTTCTGTTAACGCGTCCCTGTTCCTGAGTTTCTGCTTTGACCACCTATCTAGCACTCTAGTCCTTCGAAGGCTGGAACTGCGGGTTTCTGTTTTCCAAGCTCTGAGATTTTGCTGCTGAGATGTATGGTGACTAAGACACTATTTTCTTGCTTAGTGATGGATTTTCTTAACAGCCCCCTGCTCCTGGATTCCTGAGAGCTGTTGTGGCCACCACCCAGACATGCAATTAGTGCCCATGAGGACCCCCATCCCCACCCATGCAGATCATTTCCTGGAATACCTGTCTTCTGCAACTATTTTTTCCAGAGCCTGTGTTTTGCTGCAGGACTAGAGGCCCTGAGCACCTCCAAAGGAGTCTACCTTTCCATGCTTTTACTGTGGCCATTCCTCAGATATGTCCCATATCAGCTCCTTCTAACTTAATTCATTCCACCAAGTTACAGAGTGGGTCTCTGTCTCACCCTGTTCTGATGTATAATAGTTTTTTTAAAAAAATCTAATTTCCATCTTTGCCAAAAAAGCATCCAGGCAAGAAAAGCACTTGCAAACTGGAAGCATAGAGAAACAGATTTTGCATTGTCCCTTCATTGACAAAAAAAATCACAGCATATGATTCATATACTTGGAAATCTATAGAAAGCAGTGAGAGGCACTAATCCATGCATACAGATGAACTGAAGCCTTTTAAGGTTGCAGCACCATCTTTGTTGCCAGTACTTGCACTGTGAATAAAGTTGTCAATAATGATATTTCTGTGATAATATCTGAATAATATGAATATACCCCACATGCTTAGAAATAATAAAGAACTGACTTATAATATTTGATCTTATGCCTGTGATAATTGAGCACACAGACATAAACTTCTGATAGGGATATTTGCTTTGAAAATGGGGAGGCTGGTACTCCTAAATATTAACATAAGTAGGACCTGCAATAAAAGTGAAGGAGCAAGGAACCGCTCCTATTTCCAGCGTATCAGGACATCTGGACCCATGCTCTACCACACTAACAAAGAATGAATGATATGTCCTGCTGAGGGTAGTGTTGGACAACAGATGTCAACATTTGTAATATTCTTAAACACTTTTTTCCCCACTATGGTATGAAATCCTTGAGGACCTTTTTTTCCCCATTGTTTAATTCTGTGCCTTGCAAGCTTCCTGGCATGTTAGAATTGTACAAATTAATTCTTATATTAAATGGACTGTACCATAGCTAGAGTTTCAGGTGTGGATCCAGAAAATATATAGGTCCTGCAATCTTCAGGACACTTGCTGCCATGATGTGCACTGGAGACAAAATAATCTTCTTTAAAGGTGGAGGGGAGCAAGAATGCTTAAATGATTAACTTTTCTTTACAACTTCTTTAACGTATATAAAAGGATATGCTCTGATCCAAGTATGAACTACAAAAATATTATAATATTTTCTCATATGTCTCTATTTCTTATGCTTGATGAAAAAAGTGAATTTTATTTTTAAAATAATGATTTAAAAATCATACTTAAAAACAGTAAAGCAAATGTTTGTTAATTTGATAAAATTATAAAAATCTATTCAGGAATCTTCTGAAATACAGATTCAAAGGGTACATATCAATTAAATGGTATTTGCTAAACTCTTAGAAAATGTAGCTACAAAACCACTGTTTCTTTAAAACAGAGGGGAAAAAATTTTAAATCTGCACTACCCAATGTAATTGCCACTAACCTTGAGCACTTGGCTATTAAGCACTCAGAAGATAGCTGGTCCAAATTGAGAAGTACAGTAAAAGTGTAAAAGTCTAAGTGGATTTAGAAGACTCAGTACAAAAAATAATGGAAAATAACATATTAACTTTACCTGTTTTTTTTAATTATGTTTTTAATGTGGCTACCACATAATACTTCTATTAGGTTTCATGTGTCTTGATTCTATTTTTTATGTCCCCTGGACTACCCGAAGCTGCAGGTAATTGCTCAGCAATCATAGTTGTTTAATGGATTCTGTGTTTTGAAAGGAACCAGAGCTGAGGAGAGAGCTGCATAGGTATCATGGACATAGAATTTTGAGGCTTTATTTAGCATGCATATCTGATTGATTTTCAAAGGCATAAATCTAAAATTGAATATGAGAAGAGCTTTTGGAAGACCATCCATCATGTTTATTATAGTGTCTTGGTCTTTGAAAGATAAAATGCCCTATGATGTTGACTCCACTGAGCAACTGGGCATACATTTGTGGACATATTAAAAAAATATATATATGTGTAACTCTAGTATCTTGGATAGGTATTTTAGTCAACTTTCCTGACATCTGTCTTGATTCTGAATCAGATCCAGTTCTGACATATCAATCACATCTAATGTCTAACTTACAACAATCAATATGCCATTCATTATTCTTTTACATTCCCAACTAAAACACATAGATCATTGTAAAATCAACTCACAGAATTTGTGCTCTGATTTTTTTTCTACTGCCTGAACATAAGGGTTGCCACTGTTTTTATGGTATATGCTAATGTATATAGAATTTTTAACCTGGTTTTTCTTGATGCTGATTTTTTGCTTATCACCTAGGATTTTTTTTTTTTTTTTTTTTTTTGGTACCAGGGACTGAACTCAGGGGTACTCGACCACTGAGCCACATCCCCAGCCCTGTTCTGTGTTTTATGTAGAGACAGGGTCTCAATGAGTTACTTAGCGCCTCGCCGTTGCTGAAGCTGGCTTTCAACTCAGGATTCTCCTGCCTCAGCCTGCCAAAGCGCTGGGATTACAGGCATGCACCACCATGTCCAGCTTCACCTAGGATTCTTAAGTGACCTTTTTAGAAACACAAGTTATGTGAATGCAGCAAGTTCAATAAATTCTCTGTGAACCAGCTAGTTCCTCCAGCTGACATCATTTGAGTGTACCTTCCTGGCATGCTTTCAATCAAGCTAGTTTTCCCTATCGTAAGATGTTATTGCTCTCTGATATTTGTTAAAGATGGATATTTGTCCTTTGGCAGTAACTGGCCTCTTAGAGAAGACTTACAGAATACTCATGTCATTCATTTTTATCTATCTATCTATCTATCTATCTATCTATCTATCTATCAATCTCTGATATAGATATATATATATCCTGGCATGGAGAAGGCAATCAACAAATAATTGCTTAAGAAAGATGATGATACAAGAAAGAAGGAAGGAAAGGATGAAGGAAAGCAGGAAAGCCAGTATAAGAAAAATGAGAAGCAGTTTGGCTGTATCAATCCTCAAACTGAATGCCTGCCACCTGAATGAATGCTGTTAGCTATGGTATACTCAGGATCCAATTGGATCCCCTTAGATACCTGACACTATAGCCGTGCAATGGCTTATCACAAAACATTAGTAACAATATTTCAGCACCTTTCCTCATACTCATACAATCGGTGGCTCATGTCTTTAGTAATACCTTAATTTATTTAAAGAAACTATATTCATCCCATCGGCCCCATCACAGGATGGTCTCCTTTTTTACACTACTATTAGAATCCACTCACACTTACATGTTTATCATCTCTACTAATCTGGGATCCTATATCAACTGAGAGTAACTTGGAAAAAGCAGGCTTAACAAAAGACATATGTAGAGATATTTAAATACAAACATCCTGGATTATGCTGTGCAAAGGAACTAACACCCAATATTTCTGTCACCTCTGTCCTACTTAATGTTAGTAACTTACACTATTTTCTTCTAGTTTAAAATAGTCACAGAACATAAATACTCTGGCTGTTTATTTCAACTCTTATTTCAGACCATGAGTCGAATATGTTTATATTGATAGACTTATCACATTATTTTATAAGGGCTGCATTTTCAAATGGTCTCAGATACTTGATTTTAATATAGATTTTTTAAATCCCATCCTCAATCGTCTTCTCTATTAATGATGATCTGATGTTGTATTGGGACTTGTTTCAATTACACATAAATGATTGCTCTCTTCAAAATTCTCAAAATTTTGAGAATCAAAATTCTCAAATTTGAGTTCAAAATTCTCTCCTATAAACTTCCAGTGTGATACAATCAAAGAGACTAAGTGGAGCAAGCATGTTCCTTCTTCTCAGAAATCCTCCTGGACCCCAGGAACACATTCCTTGCTGTTACTGAAGAGTATGGAAAAATAGTGGATTCTAGAGCCCAGCAGACTTTCTGGTTTCAAATTATATAACTTTATGCAAATTACTTAATGTTATTTGAATTGCAGTTTCTTCTTCAAAAGAGTAATAAAAATACAAAATGATAGAACTATTATGAAAATTAAATTACTCTCAAAATTAACATGTTCAAAAGTAATAGCTTTTATACAATGAGCACCTACTATGAGGAAACTGAGAATCGATGAGAACAATTTCCATATTTCACTGATTAGTGGAAGAGGCAAGATCCAAACCCAGCTATATTTGATTCTAAATTTGCCTCAGTAAATATTAATTCTTATATCTTCCTAACCAAGTCCAGAAACATCTGACATGGCTAAATGCCATGTTCCTAGAGAAGTCTTCTCCATGCGTGAGTTCAAGATGATTATCTTCACTAGCCTCTGAGGGCATGGCACTTCATTTATACATTAACCAGTGAATGGCCACCTTCCAGGTCCTAGGTACTCTCCAGGTTCTAGAATGAGTTTTTGAAATTTTAGCTTCTAAAGGTTTTCTTTGTGCATCTGGATCCCTAGAGGGCTGTGACTTCCTAAGGTTGGAACAGCCCTTCTCATGTGTCTTTACCCCAGTTGCCTTTTTCTTTACTCACTCACAGTACCTAGCAAAGGTTTAAAAAGCCAGAAAAAAAATCATAATCTAATCTGCCAATATTTTGACTAAATGACAGTGAGCAATCCCAATTTATCTGAGTCTCAGTTTATCATCTCTAAATGACTATAGTACCCATGTCATGTGATTATGGGGAGCCATTCTCTGAGTGATTTAGTACTACACAAATTTAAGAGGTCATGTTATTGTGCTGTCAATATCAATCATTGTATAATACATGAATGTCAGAATGAATGTTCATTTTTAGATAGCTTCTGCATTAGCAACTGTGAAGTTGGGACTGTGGATCCATACAAAGCTTCCTTAGTTACATTACTTATCATTTGTTGTTTCCATTTGCCCGAATTCAAATTCTGACTACCTGGATTGTTGATTTCTGCCTCCTGGGATGGTATCTGAGCTCTGACTGCTGGTGATCCTGATGTGGGCTCCCAAGCCTTGCACCCCAGATTGTATGCCTGAGACCTCATCTCACTGCCTATGTATCCTTCACTTCCCTTTGATTCTGATTCATTTTTGTTGCTTGTTTTTATTAGTGAATTACAATTATACATTATGCCAGAAGCCTGCCTGTCCACCAGCCAAGTAGCCATCTTTGTCTTGGCCTTTCTGGTCCTAAATGTACCATGGTTTCCCCCAGTCTCTGTACTCAAACCCATCTGAGGTACCAGAGCTGCCCTAGTCCCATTTTCCATTGAAAGAAACATCAAAATCCTGTGGTCTAATTCTCACATCTCTTCTCTCATGCCCAGTTTTCCTGGCTTGACCTGCCTAAAGATTGTTAAAGCTTCTATTAAAGTTTCTTTTGGTTTGTTCTTGCCATGTCGTAACCTGACTGCTTTTACATGCTTCCTTTGCAAACTTTAATGTGTTTCCTCTTTCGAATTCCTTGAAGTTCTCCCTTCTAAGTGAAAGAAGTCAAGATGCAAACAAATTCACATCATAAAATTTATGCAAATCCAATTAATCCAATCAAAGCTTGTTTGTGCAAAGCCTGTCTTATGTGTTCTTTGAAGTCATTTCCCATGAATGGAAATCTTAATGAGAGGACTAAATTTAGGAGTACAGTGCATCTTGCAAGAAAACCAAGCACATTCAATCCTTGATACTACAAACTGGAAAATATGAGTTTCACCTTCCAAGAATAGTACTATTCAATTTCACATTAATTTCAATTAGTTTTTTTTCCAGAAAAAACTGCAATATCTTCAGTTTCTAGAGCAACAAATGTTTGTGTACATTTCTGTTCAATTTCCAATTTATAATGAGAAGACTGAAGACGTATATCATACAGGTGTGTACACCTGTTACACAATATAGAAAATGCAAGGCAAGATGACTTAATTATAGAAGCAAAACAGCAAAAGTAATAAAAATAACCTTGCCAACTTGAATTTTAGTTATGCATGCCCAACATAAAGTTTCATAGTTGTACAAATATTGGTCTTTTGGCATTGTCCAGAATGCCAGAAATGATTTAAAATCATGGAGCATGTATGTCACAGAAGTTAACTCGTTAATAACCAACTAATTCAATGGTGAGGAAAATTAAATAAGATAAAATGATCTGAGTACAAGATCATTCTACTTCGATTTGAAAGTGAGAAACAAACAGCCAAACTGTGTGATAAATACTGCCCTAGACTGCTTAAAACTCTAAAATAATATTTTTATTTTTCCTCTAGTTTACTAAATTGAAATCAGTGCAGAAATAAAATTACTTCAGTGAGAAAGGCAGATTTAAAAGGCAGACAAAGTGAGGCTGAAAGGTTAGAATGTGAATCATAGCTTTACCTCTTCAAGAGGGCGAGAGAATCAGGACTTCAGTTTGAGCATTAACAGAGGGTGTATTTTCCTCTATGCTCTGAACCTAACTACTTCTGTGCTCTCCATCTTCCCATTCCAGACATTGGTGTAGTTCCTTCAACCTACAATGCTTTCTCCAGCCTAAAAGACTTTGCATGTTATTTGACTGGAACACCTTTCCTTTCCTCCCTGACTTGATGGCACTCTTTCTTTAGGAACATACTTTTATGATTCACTCCACCCCACTCCCACTCCCTATTACATATAACTCTGTCAAGATCTGTAAAATATACTAACCCAGGGATCCTTTCTTCCACTTTTGAATCTCTAGAACCCATCACATACACAGGCTTTTCCAAGAAGGTCTCAGCAAATGTTCCCTAATAAACATATAAAGAGATGAATTCCTAAATACAAGATTATTCTACTTTAATTTGATCTTCAGTGGGCTATGCCATTTGCACCCATTTGATAAGGTAAGGAGCTAATTTTCACTTGTTTGATTTGTCAGTTTAATTGGGAAATCTTGAACTTCAGTGAAAAGTATCCATAAATAACAAAATCTTAATTTCATTTTCCGTGTTCTGCCTGAAATTAGTTGAACTTGTAAGTAATTTGCTTGCCCAAGCAGCCCTGAATCTTTCTCTACTCAATAATATCATTCTCTAAACTACCACTAATTTTTATCACTCTCAGTGGGAAGAAAATCTTCTCAAGAACGGTTCCATGTATTGAGTCAAGTGCTTCAACTCTTAATCCATGATTACTAATGAAAATGTACTGAGCATGATTCAGAGATCCTGAGTGACAATAAAATCATGACTCATCTCATTTAGAAACTGCCAGCTCTCTGAATGCAACATCAGAGCAACATAAAAAAAAGTTTTCTAATTTTACCATACATATTTCACATGTAAAATGTATTGATGGTTTAATTTACAAAGATGAAAGAAAAGTGATTTGCTCTTAAGTCACTTGATTTACTTTGGGGAAAAAATTAAGTATATTGAAATATATAAAATGTCACACTTGATGAAAAAAGAACATATACTATACAAATGCTTAAGTAGTGATGTTAGAAAGTTATAAAGGTATATGCTATCCACAGGTAAGGACACAGGAAAATGAAAAAGTAATTACAGACTATGAATATAATGATGTTAAAGATTTTTTTATACAAAATGATAGGTGTTTGAAATAGTCTCCATTTGAAATCAATGAGACTTATTTTGGACTACATTCTGTGTAACTTTGACTAAATGAAAAATTAAGTGAATATACTTGGAAACACAAGTATAATTTAGACACAAGTATTTGAAATTATTGATGATTGGGAAATAAAGTAAAATATTAAATATCTGCATTTAGGGACATATAATTTAAACTCTATAATCTAAGTGTCTATGAATGGAAAGTGCACATAAATATATTTTTTCATTAAAAAAATTAGAGTGCCTAAGAAATTAATAACAATCTTAAACAAAAGTACCTAAAATTATTTTAATTTCTATTAATTCTTTTAAGATACACAAATAATTATTTATATCTACCATTTAAAAGGCATTATGTTTGGCAGTATGTGCTAAGCAAGAGGCAAAGATACATAAAACGTATTTGCTAGTCTACATAAATTTTTAATCCTTTAATAGGCAAAATATTTGTACTAATTAACTATAATGCATAACAATGTAGAAATATGCTACATGTATATACTATATATGATTAAAGTATTTAATAATCATCAGACTCCAAGATGGTAAATCCAATTAAAAGAAGTTGCCTAGAGTTCAGTCTTTAGGATTGAGAAGCCAAGACCAATTTCAAATGGAGGGAAAATTCTGTGATCTCTTAGCAGTGTCTGCTGTTGTCACGGGAGCAGCCAGTGGGCATCATCTTGCTGTGTTTTTCTCTACGTGGGAAGAGGTAGAAACTACTCCCTTTATAGATGAAGTAACTATCAACAAGGTGGTTTAATACTCACTGAAGCTAATGCTTCAATGAACCAAAGAGTGTGCAAACTAGGGAATATGCCTGATCTAACTTGCCAAAGTTGAAAGTACACCTAAGATACATCCTTCAGTGTTGAGCATAAAACATAAGAACCTAAGATATCTCAAGTTCAATCGGACATGGACAGCCAAAATGGTAGAACAAATTCAAGTCCATGCCATGTGAAGATCTGTGCAGTTTCTTAGTAGTCATATGGCCTTGGACAAGTCACTTAACTCACAAGGCATAGATTAAAATTAAAAGATAAACCTATAAGAACCCTTGGTCCTCTTTCGTTACTAAAAAGTTCTAGCTATGAAGAAGCATGTTTTCTTTCATAATGAATTTACAAATCATTTATAAAAATGATAAGCTGATAGTGTAGCTTGAATACAGCATCTACTGGAATCCCATATCTGTATTCTAGACTTTGCCCAAAAAATAATAAATGAAAAGGGGACCCCAAGTAATCATGTGATGAGGAGTCAGAGAAGAGGATACAAGGGTCTCTTTGTGAAAGAACAACAGGGTTGTAGCTTTGACTAAGTCTCCTCATTCATTTTAGAAACTGAGAAAACCCAACAATGCCCAGGCACACGCAAACGAAGAGGTCATTGTCACCAACCCAAGGATACTGTTTTCTTTTTGATTTTCCATCAATTGAAAATGTCAGGAGTTCATTTTAAATTATAAGATGACTCCCCAGGTGCACTATCTCTATCCAAGGCTGCTCAATTTGGGTGTCTGTGAGAACATGGCATTCTGCTTTGATGAGGTTTCCGGAAATACAAGATGCTTCTCAGTGTGAAAAGTGCTTCTATGCACCCCAGTGTGAGAAAAAGCTAAATCTGAAATGGAGATAAAAAAAAAAAGTAGAGTTTCTTCTGTTACTATTGAAAGCACCCTTTTAAAAAATGTGATCCTTGCACTAGCAACACATAGAGATTCTGGTTATGTCAACAAATTTCAAATTCCCTTAGAGAATATGCAAATATGTTAAGAGTACACTTATGCTTAACTGCCCTATAATTTCTCATACTTTTATTTCCCAGTGTTGCTTTGAAATGTGGGGGAAGGGCTTTAATCATGGTTTTGAGATTTGGAGCATGTCATTTAACCTCTTTAAATTTTAATTTCAAGGTATATTGCACAAGGAATGTGCTCACCAAATATTTGTTCAGAAAAAAAATATGAGAGGGAGGCAAAGAAGAAGGGATGGAGGAAGGAAAGAAGGACAGAAGAGCATGGAGGGAATTTTTAAACATTCATTCTTTCTATACTATTTCAATTCCAAGTGTTTTGGATATTTTCATACCATACCAAACACAAAGTATATCCTTAAAAAATTCAATAGACTAGCAAAACATGAATCTGACAATAGAGCAAAAAATTGTTAAGTCATCCACTCAGTTAACATATTTTGGGTGTATAGTCTAAAAGTAATGAGGATATAGAAGACTCAATTCCTAAATTAAGAAGTCTACAATTTTCTTTAAGCTATTTCATGTATGATATAATCTGTATGATATATATGTACCACATTGTTTATGCTCCAATTCTAGGAATAATTTGCTAAAATTCTACTAAAATGCAAAATCCTAGGCTATTATTAACATTTTATTAGAAAGGTCCCATTCCAAAGAGGCTGCCAAAAGTCTTTTTGCTATGCCCATGCTAATTAACAACTGATTTAACTAGCATTGTGAATATAAAAAGAGGATTTTTTAATTGATACAAGTAGTGGCTTTTAATTAGCATGATGAATACTAAAAATAGACTCTTCCCGGTGAAATGAAGGATTTTCAAGCTATGTAGATTGTCTAAAAGAGTTTGGAGACACTTCCCATGCCTGAATGAACAAGTTATAAGACTTTGGCAAGGCCAGTAGCCTACACTCAATGACTTGCTCTTGATGGATCCAGAGTCCAGCCATTGTTGGATGAGGAGAACTTTAGCTTGGAGCATGTCAACCTAAGAACGCAGAATCCCACCCTGGCCATGATGACCTTCACAAAGAATTTCATAAACCTAAAATGCTACGAAAACCAGAGTATTGGAAGTTATTGAACTTATAGCACGGGATATATGGACTACTCTATCTGTTTTATTGAAAAGTTATTAAATAATCGTGGGCTCAATGAAATTTTGCCTGACACTTGAATTCAAATTAGCCTTATCCTCATCAACAAAAACTTCATTGGGTGCCTGGATAACATGTCTATCAAAATCTGAATGTCAAGTCAGTTTACAATGCCCTGACTTTGAGATGTTCAAGTTTAGTGATCAAAACATAAATAAAAATGCAGTCTAGAACACACTATAAAGTTATTTAAATACTGAAATTTGTGTAAGAGGCAAAAGGGTCATAGAGAAGAATATAGCTAGTTCAACTGGGAGAATGTAAGTGGTCTATTTAGGGAAGTTGGTGCTAGGTCTAGAGGGATATGTCAGAATATTCCAGAAAGTTGAGAATTTGGGGGAAGGGAAAGTGAGGGGAATTTATAGAGGTTAAATTTATACAAGAAATTACAAATGTAGTAATGCTTATAGATGTATGTGTGTACGTGTATACACTATACACACACACACATACTTTCACTCACACATATTCTTTCATTGAGAAATGTCTACCAAAAACCTATCTAAATTAGAGTTTTAAATGTACCTGAGTTGGGAAAACAACCTCTGAAATTCTGTTTTTACCCCCTACCCAAAATGGTAATTTTACTGACAGTGATTCTCAAGCTACATCTGTCATAATAGGACTAAAAAAGTAACCAGCCTGCTGAGTGAAAACTGGCATTCTCAGAAATAGTTTAAATAGCACTGAATATAGAACTCCATTTCACATATTCTAAAATATCTTCCATCAAAATAATAGTCGCATGGTTTTCCAAAGTCCATTAAAAAGTCCTCCTAACCACAAGTAAAGTTCATAATTCTGACATCAGAATTTGCCCTCTCTACTTGCATGGATAAGAATGTTGATCCCGGAAATCAAGTTCTATTGACTATTCCACCCGTCTTAGGAATGAGTGAAGTTTTATCTTTGAACACAGATTTTAAAATTCCTTTTTTCATGTTCTTTTATAAATAAGCCTAAAGACTAAGAAGCATATGGATACTATAAATAGCATACTGATATGTAATCAATATGCTTTAACTCTCCTCTGCCTACTAGGAATGCCATCATTTATTCTGTGAATCAAATTAGTGGACAACTGCATGTAGCCAACAGACCATTGGACTTGAAGTAATAACTTCAGATCCTCAGTGTGTCATTTACCAACTGGAGCGAATTGCTAAAGCTCTCTAGATGTGTTATTGCATACGCCATCTGAAAGGATTAATGTGAACAGTAAATGACTTACCTCATTCATTCAACAAAATGATTAAGTACATATGATGTCATTTTACTCTATACTATCAATAAAAATTATTAGCATTTATGTTAAAAGAACAGCTATCACTTATTGAACACTCTATGTAGACATGTATTTAATTGCTGTAAGATATCATGTTAACTATTATTATCTCAGTCTTACAGAGAAAAGATCTGAGGTTTGGAGATGTAATTTTATGCATATTATCTAAACTGTTGAAGCTTCTAGAATATGTCTTATTCATTTTAGAAGCCCAAGCAATAGCAGTGCTACCTAGTACATAGTAGATGCAATACTATCATTCAAAACTTCAATAAATAATGTATATTTCCTGCACAGTGAAAATTTAAAAATCAACCTGATACAATACATACTTAACAAATGGTATCAGCAGAGCTCCCTGGAAATATGATTTACTTCAAATTATGGAAAGGAATGAGATGATTCTTTATAATAATCTTCACAATACTCAGAGCTTGCTGGAATATTTTTGAAAAGATAGAATTGAATTTTAGAGTAATAGTTTATAATAATTAGGAGGCCATTTTATACAGCTAACTTTCTATTTTTGCTACTCTTTCTATAGGAAAATCAGAAAAGAAGTTAAAAAATTATATTTACTTTTCCACACCACAGAGTAAATACCTAAGGCTGGCAAAGTACTGCTGTCAGTTGTGCTAACCATCTCTGATGACGGTGGTGCACAATTCATGTAACTGCTCACTTTATGTTTTCCTTATAGGTATGAAGTGATTTAGTGTTTCCAAAGTGCTTTCTCGTCTGTTTGATTCTCACAACATCTCTTAAAGGTAGGAAGGAAGAAGCCATAGTTTATTGGGTAAAGTAACTCTCAGAGAGTGATGGGTATGAGCAATGATGAGTGGAGGGAGACAGTAAAAATGGAAAGAGAGGGAGGGTAGTGGAGGAGAAGAGGGAGGAGGAAAAACTAGTGTTCTGATTCCTGGGTCTTTGGTTTCCCCTCAGCATCACCATCTCCTTATCAGAATACAAAGGACAGGAATAAATGGAAAAACAGGGACAAAGCAGAATAAAAGGAGGAAGGGAAGAGAAAGGGAAATGTGACAATATGAACAAATGAATGAGAACAAGAATACCAAGTAAAACAAAGTCCCAAGAGACATCAGGAGGAGTTCAAACAGCCCCAAAGAACAGCTCTTTTAGTGGATATTGGACATCTTTGACAATCTGATTAAACCATAGAGGCTTACTAAAACAAAATGGCACATGTACACACATAATATAGTATTTTATACACAATTTCCATTCATTCACT
This sequence comes from Xerus rutilus, assembly GCA_028644305.1. Lineage (NCBI taxonomy): Eukaryota > Metazoa > Chordata > Mammalia > Rodentia > Sciuridae > Xerus > Xerus rutilus. The sequence goes on along the minus strand of CM053400.1, from coordinate 73,543,079 downwards.
GCACCTCAAAATCTAGTGCTAAATTCAAGTTTAAGAAACATGCCTTAAAAGCAGAGGTAGCTTCACCTCTCTACATACTGTGGTTTGCAGATCCAGAACCAGAGTGGTTCTACATAAATGTGGATGCTTGCAACAACATAATTGTATGTGTTACTGACAGAAGAGGCATGCCTTCATATCAGAACAGAGCTCTCAATCCCTTCTGCTGCCACCCACCTCTCCACAACATTTCCAAGTTTAATAGGAAACAAAACAATTTCCTACACCACACATTGAGACCATTATCTTCAGTGGAACACAAAGTTTCCCATTAAACCAGGAAAATTGAAATCAAGGACACAGGGCTTGAGAAAATTTTGACTTTCCTGATATTGAATTATTATTACTAAAAACCTTTAAAGACCAGTTAACATGTTAGGATTAAGATATTTAATAAAGCAATTAAATGCACAGGTTTTGGCAACTAGCACTGTCATTGTGGGACTCTGAATTGGTCATCTAACCTCTCTACATCCAAGTCTCTTCCATAAATTTATTGTGGAAATTAATAAGATTAATGAATTTAAATAACTTAAGTATGACAATAATCGCACTGAACTTATTACATCTCATTAATGAAATAGACTTAATGATGGTATATTCCAGGAAAGTACTATCTTGGTGAACATTAAATGAAGCAATGTATAAAATATATCTAACATAGGATCTGGTACATAGGAAAAGAATAATAAATATTAGTGTACTTTAAGAAATTGAAGTGGTACCAAAGGTAGGAATCATTAAACTTGATTTTAAGAATGGAATTCCAACTGTTGCACTTTTCTTATTATTCAAATTCCTTAATTTATGAAGGCGGGATTGAACTCAGTGGCTTCTGCCTCCCTCTAATGTTTTCAGCCTTGGAATCCACTAACAAAGGGATTTTTGCTAAGTGCTTTATACAGGTTAGCTTGATTAATCATCCCAAGCTCAAAAGGAGTAATGATAGCTGTCACATACATAGCTGGGCACCACTCTTATACTCATCTGTGCTAACTCATTTCATACTCATAATAACCTTATGAGGCCAGAATTCTTATTATCTCCATTTAACAGTTGAAGAAACAAAAGCATAGAGAGAGAAATGGGTTCAAGTTTCCACCACAGCTGAAAAAAACTGGAAGCTATGGGCTTCAATTCAAGCAGTTCGACTCCAGAACTTGTGATCTTAACCCCTACAAGCACTGACTCTCCAAAAGCTAGGTGTTTTTATCTCCAGTTTATAAAGAAGATTTTGGCAAAAGCATACGGCTAATGAGTAAGAGAAAGTAGGATAAGAATCCAGACATGTCTGACACCCATATCTGTGCTTCATCTCCTATTCCAGCCCCAGGAGTGGGTTCCAGGAGAGGGTTCCAGGAGTGGGGATGGGAGGGAACACCCAAAGCAAGGTTAGGAGAAGTGGTCTATGGGAAAACACTGGGTACAAGATGCCTTCCTCTCACCATCTACCTCCACTACATTCAGTGCTGCTAGCACCCTTGGAATGGCAGCAATGCTACATTCCTCAACTCTGGTTCTCAAGGTCCAGAGACAGCTTCCTGGGGGTGCAAACATAAACAATCTGAGATATGCATAAACTTCAGTATCTCCCTATCTACTGTCAGCAGCCACCTTGGTTGGTGCTGATTTTCATTATCTTGATTCTGGCTCTATGAAGGTGGATGGACTCGTTTAAACTCCTTCAAATCATCTCTACTGTTCAGAATCTAAAGGACAATAGCTCCTGTGACTACTGAATCCAAATTTGGGGAGCAGAACCACTGTCATCATCAGTTTTTTCTTTTTTTGTTTTTTGGTACCAGTAATTGAACTCAGGGGTACTCGATCACTAAATCACATCCCCACCCCTATTTTGCGTTTTATGTAGAGACAGGGTCTCATTGAGTTGCTTAGCGCCTCACTGAGGCTGGCTCTGAACTTGTGATTCTCCTGTCTCAGCCTCCCAAAGTGCTGGGATTACAGGCGTGAGCCACCGCGCCCAGCTTATCACCAGTTCTTTTAATCAATGAAAATCGAAGATCACTAATTAAATTTCTGTATATGCTTTATGTGACACTTTGACAAATGCCATACAGATCAAACTGAACATTACCCATTTTCAAAGGATTTATAAATCGTGTCATCATGTAAAAATGAACACAATTAAAATAGTAATTACAAATTATTGGCGACAGACTTTAAAATGATCTCATGTAGATATTTTGATGATAGAAGAACCCTACACACTCCCAAGCAAAGAAATAAATATATAGGTAAAATGTCCTTAAACACTACCTCTCAGACTATGTCCCGTCTCAATTCTTAACAAATTAATTAAAACTCTCAGTCCGGCCTTCTAAGTCTCATTCATGCAACCCCAGCCTTTGTCATTAGCTATCAACCACCATTTCCCCAAACATGACACTCTTAAATGAGACAAGCCAATAGCTGTTTGAAGAGTGCATTCAGCATTTTCTGCCTTCATGGATTGGTACAGGAAGCTGCTCCTGTGATGTCTTAACTCAACTGCCAATAAGACTTACCTGTAAAACATATCTCAAATGCCACCATCTCCTCTAGGAAGCCTCTCCACATCCTACCAAACAAAAGTGATCTTATCCTTTTCTGGACCAAAGGTCTATATTTACAAGTATATATGTGCAAATGTATATAAACATACATAAAACTTTTATCATTACTATTTACATTATGATCTTCAGTGTGTTTACCTAATTTCCCAAATTAGGGTGCAAATTTCTTAGGATCAATGACCATGATTTACTTCTCCAGTTGCCTCAATAACCTCTCTTTCACCAGATAGAGCATCTGCATCACAAGGATTCAATAAACACTTACTAAACTGCTATTATGTTAATAATGATGCTGGATTTATAGTGTGGCTTTGTGGTAGAACATTTGCTTGGCGTGCGCAAGGTCCTGGGTTCAATCTAGCACTGCAAAAAATAAAATAAATAATGCTAATGATATAGAACCTCTTATGGAGCATCAACCATGCCAAGAGTGACATTAACATATTAAAACTAATTTGAAATTCAAAATCCTGTGATCAAGGGAATTAAGGCTTAAATTAATTGTTCAAGGTTACGTAGCATGTAGAGATCTCAACTCAACATCTCAGCCAAATATACCTTCAATTGGCATCCAAATTTGTTAAGACTCTCAATCTGAGCCCCAAGTGAACCCTATATAAAAGTGACACAATGCATAAGATGTATAGTTTTTAAGTTTTGGATAAATTAATTTAATAAATATGAAGCAAATCTGCACCTCTGAGTAAGGAGAGCTACTTTTCAAAATTACTCTCAAAAATAAGAAATGAGTTTAACAACTTAAAAATATATTTATTAGGAAGAACTTTTATCACCACAGTAGAACTGTAAGAGATAAAGGAAAAGATTCTTGTGTAAGGCACTTATTCAGAATAATGATTTATGAATAAATTGAATTTGCATAATGGATAAATCATAGGCTTAGAAGCTTGATGAACTAGGGTTAAAATTCTGAGTGTAACACTGTAGCCCTTGTCTTTGGGCACATTACTTAAACTTTCTAGTTTAAGGAACAGTCTAGTTTTGAAAGAACACATACATGAAGCTGGATTGGGACTTTTGATATATTTTAACAAATTATAGTGTCAAAAAACAAAGCAAAACATTTTCTTAGGTAAGGTATAAAAAACAGTTTCCAGTTTTCTTGAGAAGATGCAGAGGCAGAGCTACCACTCCTATTTCAATTCCTCACGTAATGACAGAATACCCTATTCCTACCAGCAGAGGGGAAACAAAGGCCAGCATAACAGCTTTCCTCCAAAACCCAGGGCTTGTCTTCAAACCCACAAACAAACCCATCCTTTTAAACCTAAAGAACTAAAAGTCAAAACTTGAAAACCATGTTGGATCTTTCCTTTAAAAATTCTGATTAATTATATCCTCAATGCCTGCTCCATTAGCCAGTCCCCAACTTTCAGAGAACATCCTCTTTGGAAGCAACAGGAGTATGGCATTTGGCCTCAGTCCTATGAGCATATAAACACCATACTCAGTTTTTGAATTTTTTTTCAGATGTTCCCAACTTACTATCTGAACCTCAGTTTCCTCAAATGTTAATTGGACCCCCCGGAAGGGCTGCTCAACAAAATATATGTGACTAAAACTATTCAGTGCCCAACACAGTGAGCACTCAGTAGAGACTAATTAATTCCCTTTCTCCTTCCTAGGTTCTGCCTAAGTGGAGAATTATCAAAATGTTGGGCCAATGTGTTCTTGTCTCTCACTGCCACCTGCTACCATGGATGGTTGGTTCAGATAAAAAGTGCTACCTCATTTCTGTAAGACACAGAATGGCAATTATCACAGGACAAGTTACAGACACTATTTATTATGGTTGCAACCAAATCAATGACCTGAAAGTAACAGCTTTTTTTTTTTTTTTTTTTTTTTTTTTAATCCTTGGAAAATCCCTGAGCTACTCCCCTGGAAAACAGGTGCCTGGAAACCCAGACTCCACTGAAACTCAAAAGGCCCCAAGAAACAGTTTTTCCTCTGCTAGTTTTTGAAATGGAGGAGAAAGAACACAAACATGAAGTTGGATTGTGAATTCTCACTATATTTTAGCAAATTATAATGTCAAAACACAAGACAAAACATTTTCTGGGGCAAAGTATAACATTTCAAACCACTATGCTACAGCCGAATTCGAAGTCAACTATTATAGTGTGTGATAAAGTTACTTTGAAGTTATCAAGAAGTTGCTTGGTTTGTTCACAGAATTCCATTTTGTGTGTCAGGAACATTTCATTATTTTGCAAATCACAAAATCATGTTCTTTAAAATCCAAGATGAATATCAAAGCCAAATGGATAGAGCAGATGTTTTTAACATTGATAATTGCAATTTACACATTCAGCTATTGCAAATAAAACTTCACTTTCCCTATCCTCTTCATTTTCCAATTTCCTCTTCATTCTTTTTCTAAAGAGGAGGATGGGTGGGAAAGGGAGGCTGCATCACAGGAAGGGAATCTCTACTTCTTTGTCAGTATAAACCATAATGTGTCAGGTTTATAAAGAAACACCATCTATTCTCACACAAAAAACTCTGCATTGTATTCACCTATGTAAATATGAAGTAATTATTATCCTAATAATTATACATGTGTATATACACATTTGTGTATCTGTATAGTCATATATATTCATATTCTCTTTCTCTCTCTTTCTCCTTCTCTCTTTTCCCCTCTCTCAGCCACATTTACACACTCAGTCCATAAATTCAGAACGCATTCTTAGATTTAAAGAGACAAGGACTTGAGCCGCCCAGGAAAGGAGCAGCCTTAAATAAATCTGAAGTGCTCTTGTGATTTAGGCACAGCTCCTTTTCAGCAAAGCCCTGTTGCCCAGTCCTCTTCATTGACAAATTCCCAAATTCATTTTTAGATATTTGTTCTCTGGTCAGCTTAGTCCTTTTGACCCTTTCATCTTAAAGGGAAGGAGGTGGTAAAATATCAGTGTGCCCAAACTGGGGAAGCAGGGGTACCTTCCACACCCCAGCAATTGACCCCCTCTGTCCTCACTGGCCCTGCTGCTGCTCATCTTCCAGGCGTAGAGGCTAGACCAGTGAAGCAAGGCCACAGAATCCATCAAGTCCAGATTCACCCCCAAAAGCAAACCCCTTCCCCATGCCCGACACCCACCCATTACCTCCTACAGCCCCCTTCCCTTCTGTTGCCTCCGCGTCACCCAACACTACAGCCACTGCAGGAGGTGCGGGGGTGGCCTGTAGGGAGAGAGGGGGCTTCCTTCGCACCCACCCCTCACTCACACAGAGAAGAATGTCCTCTGGGGAAGGGGCTGCCAACAACTTGGAGGAACTTAGAAAGCAAAAGCTGCCGCGCCCCGACCCTTGGCGGGGGCCGCAATCCCGAAGGCTAGGGCGAAAGAAGGGAGTCCGCGGCGAGGGCGAGCACCCTCGGGCTTACCACGAGCACGGGGACTCCGGCGGCCAGAGAGTAGAGGAGCACGGGGGGCACGGCGCTGCTATCCTCCGGGCCCGGGTAGGGCTTGCGGTAGGCACTGTCGTGGCAGAAGAAGCCCTGCACGTTCACGGTGAACGTGTCGGTGTATTCGAAGTAGTATGCCAGCATCACCGTCCCTGCCATGATCACCATCTGGAAATAGAGCATGCTGCTGGTGAGCGCCGCGGGCAGCAGGGGCATGCACGCCTCCGGACCGAGCCAAGCCAAGCGGGCGGCCGACGCGGCAGGCCCCCTCCCGGGTCCGCCGAGTCAGCCACCGGGGGCGCGGCGGCGGGGGAGGCTGGAGGATGCGGAGCGGGAGGAGGGATGGAGCCACTGGAGGAAGAGGCGGAGGCAGTCCGGGTTTCAAGGCGCGGGCAGGCTGCAGAGGAGGCGGCTACCCCCGGACGAGTCCCTGCTCCCCTGCCCGCCCCCTGCCCGCTGCAAGCGCCGCCCGCCCCGGCGCGGGGTCGCGCGGAAGGGCGGGGAGTCCCCGGCGACGGGCTGCGGCCGCTGCACCCTGGCACGAGACCATTCGCTAGACCGCGGCTCTGGGTCAAGCCCTTGGGCCAGCCGAGAGAAAGCCGCGTCGGCGGACCGGGCGGCAGCAAGCAGGACGGCGGCCCCTGTACCCTTCGGAGGGCCGACGCTGTGGAGCTGGAGAGCTCCTGGCGGGGGGGGGGCAAAATAGAAAAGGGAGGAGAGGCAATAGAGATGGAGCTTCTAGAAACTCCCTTTCGAGGCACAGCTGGGCTGTTTAAGAAACCCGCACAACGCCCGGGAAAATGGTGCGTGGACACGTCTTCAGAGCGCAAACCCCACCAAAGCGCAAAGTGTCCGATGCGGCGCCGCGAGTTTCTGCGTGTGCGTTTAGCTGCGCTCCCTTGGATTCCTTAACCCTGCACAGGACACCAGCGGAGAGGTAGTTTCTAGGTGCAATTAGAAGAATGATCTCAGAGGATTTTAGCTTCGGGGTTTCATTGCCTCCCTTGGAGCTTCCTAGGGCTTTGTGTATAAAAACACAGAAATCATTGCTCGAAGCTCCAGAAGCATCATCTCTGGTACATTGGTTCCTTCCTTCTTCCATGTATTCTCTTGCTCATCTTCTCAGTCTCCTTTTATTAGCTGCTTTTGAGAGAGGGCTTTGCAGATTCTTGAGAGTCAGAGGTACCAGCCCCCAGGAAAAGGAAAAAGGCTATTTGCCTCATCTCGCTAGCTATTCCCCTAGTTTAGGGATCTGCGGGAATTCCTCCAGGCTCAGGTGAAAGGAGAGGGAGACCAGTGTAGGCTCACAGTACATTCAAAGTACGCCTGTACGTGGGTGTCCACGCGTGTGCGTGGAGGTGTAGGTGCTATGCAACTTCATTTATGCAAGGAATGAAATCTGATGCCATGTAGGTCCCTGTGTGCAAGCTTAGGTAGCAGACTCCCAAAGGGCCCTTTGGAAACCTCACACTGCAGGTAAGCATATATACAAAGCAAGATGAGGAGAATATTCTTAGAGCTCTGCCCTTCCCATTAAAATGTAGAATTACCTCAGCAAGTTCCTAACTTGATTCATTTTAATACGTCTAAACATGATTTTTAAAAAGGTGGGCCTTTATTGTCAGGAAAATTCAACATTTTAGGCTAAAAAAAAAAAACAAGCAGTTCTAATGATTGGTAATTTGGGAATGGGATAGTAATGACAGTGTGGGTTTCTTTAATGTTGAATGGATATATACACCTCCACATTATTACAAAAACTATTCAGAAACTTATTTCTTAAGTGTGCACAAAGAGGTGTGTATAACAAGCAAATTGGGGCTGTGGGAGTAAACAGTTCCAAAATGGACAAAAGTGATTTTCCATATTATGAAAATGGAACTATTATAACAATGCCATGGTTTAAGGTTTCATTCAGAAAATCATTGTACTGCAATCACTGTGCTGTAAGTGTATTGAAATCACTTTTCTGGTTCTAATAGGAATCATGCAAACTTTACCACTTAATACCATTTTTGGAATGATGTTAATTACTAAGGGCAATTCATTTGTCCCACCTAATAAAAACATACAATATTTTCAAAATTAAAATATATTGTATTGCACTGTTAGTGTGTATTGAATGCTTCACACTGTATATGAAGTGGAGTCCTTATCTTATCTTGTTCATTGCTCGGTTGCTTGAATGAGCAGGGTATGACACATAGTAGGTATTCAATTAATATTTATTGAATAAAAATGAGGTCACTACCCTAACAACAACAGGAACGTGTTTTCACTTGAAAATTTGTCAAAGGTTAGGAAATCAGTCCACCTACTGGCATGGTCACACTGGCACAGAAGTTATAAGGTCAGTGTAAGAGCATCACTCTGATGTTGCAGTAGTTCACATGCCCGCCCTGCCACTTGTCAGCTCTGAACCTCAGCAAGATGCATGACTGTTTTCTGCTTTAGTTTCGTCACTAGCAAAATTGAGAAATGAGTAACCACTGTACAAGTTGATGTAGGTATTAAAGTATATATAAGTATCACTCAGTTCACTATATCTGGCACATAATGAATATATAAATAGTGTTTAGATTCTCCAAAAATTAACTTCTGAACATCAAAGTAGCCTACCTTAAGTAATTTGGGAAAACCCAACACCCATAACCAGTCACTTCCTTCTCATTTTATTGCTTACAAATTGACTCTGGGTGTGCCCATATTTTTGTAGTTTTGCACATTTTTTAAGAATAGAATTGTATTCATTCTATCTTATTCTTTAAATGCAGTCAATCTAAAGTCTAAGATATATATGACCTTTTTATCACTGTAACTAAACACTCAGGGAAATTAACTTAGAAGAGGAAAGATTTATTTTGGCTCACAGTTGCAGAAGTTTCAGTACATTGTCAGCTGGCTCCATTGCTGCAGGCCTTAGTGAGGCAGAACATCATGGTGGAAGGGCGTGGTGAGCATATACATGCTCACCTCATGGTGGTGGTGAATGGTGGGGGTGGATAAGAAAGAGGGAATGCAGAGGGGACCAGGGGCAAGAAATACCTTTCTGTGACACACTGTTAGTGACCTACTTCCTCCAACTAGGTCTACCACCTACAGTATCTACCACCTTTCAATAATGCCATAAAATTATGTGTCCCTCAGTGAATTAATCCATTGATGAGATTTGAGTCCACGATCCAGTCATCTTCACAAAAGCTCTACCTCTGAATACTGCTGTACTGGGGACCAAGTCTCCAACATGTGAACCTTTAGAAATATTCCAGATCCAAACCATAAAAGCTTTTTTTTTTTTTTTTAAGAATCTAATATCCCCATTATTTTGTCATTTTAAATGGTCAAAGGGCATTGTTGACTGATTCATGGTTGGCTGAACATCCATTGCTAAAATTCAAAGTTAATATTGAATCTTAACATGCATTATAAGGATATCAACATTAAGTTTACCTTCCATGAATATTTAAGCAGACTGGATAGTCATAGAAAATGGTTCAAAGTGAATGAGAAAGCATGAGTTATATGGCTTTCGGCTGCTTACTTTGTCTTCCTAAGCCTGAGCTTCTTTAGGTAAAATAAACTAAGTTTTCTTACCTCTGGGCTGATTTTGGAAACTAAATGAGAATATATTAATTAGCTGATCAAAAAAAGGAACTTATTTAGTGTATTACTTTTCTTTTAAATCATTTAAGCTAATTCTTTCCCAGAATAAATTTTTTTTAATCTGCAAAGAATCCTTTGAAATCCTGCCTCAATTTTTATTTAAGTTTCTGGCTTTTTCTAGATTAGAAACATCCTATTGATATTTAATCTTTTGGAACAAAGACATAATTCTTAATTCAATTTGAATCTTAAGGACATCATTTTGTTTTCAAATGTATTATAGCAATCAGCCTTTCTTAGCAAAACATTGTACTGTTGGAACTTTCCTCATCTCAGCTCCCACCAAGGTTGATAATGTAAATGAAAAAAAATGGAATATTTACCTCTTTTCTTTTTTAACTTCCAGTATTCATATTATATTTAGATGCATATGACTTAACAGCCACTCATACCTCTGCTGTGTTTCTTCACAACAAAATACTGAAACAAATCCTGGGGGAACCATTTATCAAGTCCAGTACCTGCCTTCTTTCCACCTCAATACCATGTGCTCTAGTGAGAACAAGTAAGGTTCTAGGGCTGGGGCTGTAGCTCAGTGGTAGAGTGCTTGCTTTGCATGTGTGAGGCACTGGGTCCAATCCTCAGCACCATATAAAAATAAACAAATAAAGGCATGCTGTCCATCTACAACTATAAAAAAATTTTTAAAAAAAAGAATGAGTAAGGTTCTAGACCAGCATAAAGATGCAGTCCTTGTCCGTGTGGTTTATAACTATTTTTTTGTAGATAGAAGACAAATGTACAAAATGTCAAGTTGGAGGAGTTGTTTATGTTGGTAAAAAGTGTAAGGATGAACTGCACAGTCCTTGGATAGGCAAGCATTGAACACTTGTGGAAGGCTAGATTTGTGAATGCATTCTCCTCATTTGCTGCTAGAAGTACAGGAGACTATTCCTGACTCCTCAAGATTTTTACCCATTGGGTTCAATACAACAGATCTTTTATTATTGAAAGAGTCAGATTGAGATTTTCTGCCAAGGGCCAAGGATTTGACCCTGATTGCCTTGTAGACAGAATGTCTGGCAGAGATAGCATTTGCAAACAGAATACAGAATATTAAATGTTGATTTCCACACATTTCAGGTAACTAATGAGTAAATCCAGTCATTTTCCTTACATTTTTCACTTTCTGTGTGAAAGGGAGGAGGGGAGGGAGAGAAACAACATGACCTTCAATACATTTTCTGTACTTCAGTGGTGGAATATGAAGGACTCAGAAGGCTTTAATAAGACAAATTAGAGACGTTTCTCCAAGAAAAAAAAGATTTATTCTGTAAACAACAAGACGTATGTTCATAATGCTAAACTTCAGCTAAAAATATTTAGAGAGATAGTTGAGTGTGAAAAGTTTTGCACTTTGCGCTAATGAGAAAACTTAAATATGAACCCATAAATTGGTGTAAAATCTCTTGAGAATGGACTTGGAAACAGTGTTTTGAGAAAATTGGCTAGGTAACTGCTTTCAACATAAATAAGGGCACCTGGTAACTCATTAAAAAATTATCAAAGCTGGGCACGGTGGCACACACCTGTAATCCCTGCATTTTGGAAGGCTGAGACAGGAGAATCGTGAGTTCAAAGCCAGCCTCAGCAATGGCGAGGCGCTAAGCAACTCAGTAAGACCCTGTCTCTACATAAAACACAAAATAGGGATCGAGATGTAGCTCAGTGGTTGAGTACCCCTGAGTTCAATCCCCAGTACCAAAAAAAAAAAAAAAAATTATCGAATGTATACTACAAAAGATAGTATCCAGCAGTTCATTTTTAACTGGATTTAGAGAACGAATAAATACATGAGTGTACTAACTCATCTACTACTTGGTATGGGGAACACTCCTTGAAGTTTAAATGGGAAATAAGACACAGAGTTGTTTAAAACTATTGATATAAATTCAAAGATGTGACATCTTAAAAGAAAGCGCTCAGAACATTTGGGACTAGACATTTGATTCTTCTTATTGACGTTACAGAATACTGCATATTCACAAAATGCTACCTCCCAGTGCTTGGTTTAGGAGACAGTTGCTTTCTCAAGAAAACACAAAGAAAAGCAGCTAGAATGGTAATTTAAGTGTCCATCTCTGACAGTCCAGCTACAATGGGAGGTCTATCTCAAGGGCCAAATGTTTCTGACCCAAACAAGCAGTACTTTTCTTCAGCTGGGACCACTCAGATGTCTTTAAAGTTCCTCATTCCATGACGGTATGATAGCTTGTTCTATTCTTCTACATTTCCAAAATTGTAAATTTTCTACAGTTATCACAACAAAGCACATATTAGTGAAATTAGTTATTTTTAACTAAAAATGCATAGGTAAAATTTATGGACTGAGTATGAAAATCCAAAATAGTTTTTAAAATATCAAGGCCAGGAAAGAATAGAAATATTTAACTAATATCATTACCTGAATACTCCCATGTTAAAGTAAAGTAAAAAATTTTAATTTAAGAGCGTGCTGGTCATATTCACTGTGTAACCCCAGCAATCACATAGCTTTTCTGAGTCTCAGTTTCCTCATCTATTATCTGAGTTAGTGAATCTAAACTGTAAGAATATGTTAAAAGGCTTATATTTATAAAATTATTTATAAATATTAAGGAATTGGGGAAATCTATGTTGGAAAACAAATGATCAGTTATAGAGAACACCTCATCCAAGTTGGTCCTGGGTTTTCTCCCCATCACTGAGTTCCAACTCAAAAAAATACAAAACTCAGATTACTCACTTACCTGTCTCCATGGCTGTGGGTATTGGATTGTTTACCATGTGTTTTACTCATAAAAAACACATTGTTTTGTTAAATATCAACTCACAGACTCATAATGCCAGTTGAAATTTCTAAGTGTGCAGGTTCCTTGAGAATAATTTCCTGCAATATTAAGGAAATGGACATAGGAGCGAGACAGGGAAGGTGGTGGTTTAACCTAAGGACTGGGGACTCCACAGACATGTCTTACTGTCTTTGTTCTGCAGGATCGTGATTACCTGGCCTTGGCCAAGTCATTTTAGTTTCTTAGTTTCTACGATATCCTAAAACTTGGATAATATTGCCCCTTTACCAAGATACAGGCCCTAAGCCATCTGCAACAATCCATCATCATCCCTGATATTATTATTCTTCACTACACCACTATAATTCTGCCACTGCTAGGTCAGCAAAGCTTTCATTGATCCATTTGGAAATGTGCCTGCATAAAATCTTGCTAAATTGTCTTTGTAACTTCATGTCCCTTGAAGATACCTGAAAGTCATTATTTGTGCTGTGCTAAATGAGGACCACCCTAAACCAAACTGCAAATCCTGCTAATACTTTGAGAAACAAAGAGGCTTCAGCAGTGATGTGAAACATGTGGGACAAATTAAGCTGATGACAGCTGCAAGTCCATTGTCAAAGATAAAGATTGTGAATGCTAATCAGCTTCGTTTGCTCGCCCTTCCCTGTGCTAGATAAATGATTGAAATGAAAGCATGGCACAAACTAGACACTCAAAATGATTCTTTATGTTCACAGCCAGACTACAATCAACTACTAATTTAGCATCTTCATAACCATACTCCGCACACACTAGCGGCCTCAGTTAGGTAGAATCATCTTAGTCATAGGATTTTGCACATTTTTTTGTGAAAGAGAAGCAAAGCCTCATGCTAACATATTTCTTCAGTAAACTAGAGGTAGTCGTGAGGATCATAAATGTGAGTAAAGTACTTCCCTCTGTTTCTGGCATATAGTAGTCAATTTAAAAACTAGTGCTGTTGCAAAATATACTTCAGGCATTTTTTCCCCCACAAATTGTTGAGTGTTTATCCTACCATCAGTACTTACAAAAAAGCAGTCTACTACACCTTGTACTCCTATAGTAATGAATAGTGAGAGCTGAGCTTCAAAATAATGACCCTATGTCAGATCAAAGAAAAATACAGTATATTCAGCACGCTTTGGTTACTAATTTAAAAGTTCTGACAAAAAATGTGAAAGATTTCTATTAATAAAAGCCATAGTTCCCCAGGATAGCCTATTTTAGAAAGTTAATTAAGCTTTTACTATTCATATACTTCTACTTTCATTGGAGATGTATATTAACAAGAAGAAGGAATAAAGCAAATTATATGAGTAAAAAAACAAACTAAAATATTTTATTCTCATTCATTACATTAGATTGAAAATGTCACTCCACATTGAAGCATTGATTATAGCAATGGCATGATAGTAATAAAATATGACCAGTAATGCTGACTTAAGAATAAAATGATCATCAGAAAAGCAACAAAACAATATGTACATTTCAAAATACTTTCCCTTCTTTCAAAAAGATTATTTACAGTATATGAATATGCATTTTTTTAAGGTTAAAAATTTTTACTATTTAAAACCTTCCAGTTCAGCAAGAAATGTATTTTCTTTTTCATTGACACAAAACTATTTTTCTTATAGCTGTAACTTGGTAGGAGATAAAGGGGAGAAGCTCAGGAAATTTAATAATCCATCCAAGTCCAATTAAATATAGGCCAGGGAAGTTGAACCAGATCTTTTGCAGCCTCACTGAAATAATGTTCTGAAAAATCACCTGAAATGTTTGTGGAAACACATATGTGGAACAATTGTGATTTGCCCATCTTTGCACACTTCATGGCACAGTGCCATGCTGGAAACTGAGAGTGAACATAGTAGACAGAGCATGAACGGAGCCTGTTTCTCCTGAATCTAATCTCATACTCAAGAAGAGCCAGAAGTCCTCTGCTCTTTGAATCTCATCTCTTGAGATTATTCTGTGATTTGAATTCCATTCATATTAAACCAGACACCCAAATTATGAACTCTCTGAGGTCACATAGCTTCAGAGCAAGGAAGAGAACCTCAGTTTTCCGATTTCCAATCCATTTTGGTCCTGTTATTTTTTCACACTGAGACAAAGTCATAGTTTCTTCATAATCAACTGGCTTAGTTCTTTTGGCTAAGAGTATCTATCTCTTTTATCATTTATACCTCTTATCTTTAATTCTGTCTGAATGATATCCTGTTGAAAAGGATTTAGGTATATCCTTCATCTAGGTTCTCTGCATCTCAGCCCTAATGTTTTTCCAGTATAAAACATGCTTCTTTACAAATTTACCTGAGTAATATAAAGACAAATGTTACAGAAGTAGAATTTATGTGGGGAAGTTCAGTTTGTCTAATGGGCCTAATAATAACGTGGTTGGATTGTATAAGAGCACCTATACAAACATACACTGTAACTTAGGTCACAAAGGGATCTACCACAAGCACATTTGAAGTTTCACATTCAAGACTTGCTAACATCCAAAAATAAATCACTAATGAAGGCATTTCAGGTAGTAACAAAATGAATTTTGGGAAAAAAAGGCAAAACTCAGGATAGGCACAGGACTTTTAATTGTTGTTACATAATACAATCCAGAGCTCTCGGTTAATTTGGAGTTTGATTCTGTAGACTTTTGATGGTAAGAATCTGTCCATAATTCTACAGAAGCATAAATTACACTTTTGGAGGTAGAAATAGAAGCTGTCTTCACTGACAGTGTTCTCACTTTTGTTTTTAGTGGATTTAGAGATGAGACCATAGGACTGAAGGGTGGTTGGTTTCCCTTCAATTTTATATTCCTTTAACTTTTGATAATCAGCCTTGGTTACTGAACCAGGAAATTAGGGAAGGATTGGAGATAGACACCCATGTCAGTTTGCTTGGGATGGCCTAACAAAATACTGCAAACTGGGTGAATTAAACAACATGAATTTATTTTCTCACAGCATTTAAGCCTGGAAGCCCAGATCAAGGTCAACCAGGGCTGGTTCCTGTTAAGGCCTCTCTTCCTTGCTGTGTCTTCACACAGCCTTTCCTCTCCACATATACAGAGAGAAGGAACTCCAGTGTCTCTTCCTCTTCTTATCCTACCTGATCAAGGGCCATGTCCTTATTACCTAATTTAAACTTAATTATCTCTCTGAAGTCCCTATCTCCAAATACAGTCAAATGAGGCATTAGGGCTTTGACATGTGGATTTGGGGTACAACTCAATCCATAACAGCACCCCTTATTCTCCCAAGCTAATACATGAATGTTTTTATTATGTCAAACTATAGGAAATTGCCATTTCTGAAGGAGAAAAACAATTTT
Source organism: Xerus rutilus (assembly GCA_028644305.1). Classification (NCBI taxonomy): domain Eukaryota; kingdom Metazoa; phylum Chordata; class Mammalia; order Rodentia; family Sciuridae; genus Xerus; species Xerus rutilus. The sequence continues at coordinate 73,527,243 of CM053400.1, read as the reverse complement.
TTTTTTCTCCATCAGATAGCAATTTCAAGTGGATCAACCCACACAAGGTCACTGATGTTTTCTTTATTGCTGGAAAATCCAGTTGATGGGCTCATAAATTATAACATTGGGGAACAATCGACTGTTTACTCCTTTTTAATGGTGTCCATACTTCCCAATTTGATTGACTTCCAGTTGAACTATTTAAAGTTTGAAACGAAGTTAATTTTGTTACCTCATTGTAAAAGTCAGAAAGCATGAGTTAAAACTGAGTCAATGGCACATAACTTCAACGATTTACTTGGCAGTGCAACTGCACTAAAGCCCTCCTCAACAACATGATTTTGATCCTATAAATGCTGGTGTCTGAAAGGCAGTCTTACTCGTGTAGCCACAAGTATAAAATGAATGAATATTGGGAATTTGGGATAAGCACACACATACTTTTTTATCTTTGGGTCAGAAATTTAATTGCTCCATCTAGCTAATCATGATAAGGAAGTCATGTGCTGTGCTCCAGGAATCACAGCAAATCAATCACTGACAAGTAATGGAATCCAGTATCAAGTGAGATAAGGATGCTCAGAAATCAGCTCCATCAGAGAGGGCTTTGTCAATGCTGTCCAAACTACTCACACCTCTTCTATATTTAAGTTTTGCCTTCATCCCTCCAGCTGGACTGCATCATGTGCAACAGGTAAAATATACATGCATTTCTTTTTATCCTAAGGAGTATTATGGATATATCAGAAAATGAAACTACACAAACCAGAAGATTCTATCCAACATTTAGACAGCATGTAGATAAGGCCCTCCTTTCAATCTTCCTTCCCATGATAGCTGACAGCAGAAATAGGACCAGGAAATAGGAAGAAGTATACTAATTCCTGTGGAGAACTAGAGGATTGGGGATAATAAGTGGGACATTGGAAGAAATGAACAAACAAATAGATTTGGGCCACTTGAGCCTAGAAAAATGGAGTTTGGGAGGAGGTTGGGGCTGGAGGAAAGAAAAAGTACCAGAATTCAATTTGGTAATATCAAAAAGTGGGTCACCCTCTGACTACAGCCACTGACCATGTCCACTGGTCAAACCTAAATCTGAGGTTAGTAAGGATTGACTTAGAAACCTGCATCATTAAAGATTAGTAACAGAGGAATGGGGAGGGAAGAACTGTCTCTTTAAGTGGTTTTCTAGCTTCAAAAAATTCAAATGGAGACTTTCCAAGAATTCAAGCATGTTTTTAATGTATATGAAAAGAGTTCTATAAGTGGTAGGGTACCATGGCGGTATTACTTGTTATTAACCTTGAAACTGGGAGCCTAACTCAATGGAATATATTAAACTAGAGGATTAACATCTGCAAGGTAACCAAAATACCAAATGCTCAGCTTTCAAATGTTTAAACATGCATTTCAGGTAAACATAATCCATGCGTCTGCACATTGTGTAAATATTCATACTGCATATTAATAAACATATAAATGAGCTGAAAATTGTGAATTACTCAGTAAAACCATAGCAGCCCATCTTGATGAGATTACCCTTTCAGAAAAATCTATTAAAATGCAAATATGTTAAATAAATCAAATTTGGGGGTCAAATTTTCTGGGGAAGTACAATCTGCTAGCAATATTGCATCTCTACAGAATTTCCATCTGAATTGTACTAATGATACTCAGACTGAGAGAGCAATGAAAGAAAAATTCCTAGGACTATGGGCTTCATCTTTAGCAGATGTTGTATGTTCTGATAACTAAATCAAAATGAGATGGATAAAATTCTTTGCACATACTTTACATATATTTGCTAGGAGAGAGATACTTTATAATAAGCAATTCACAGGGTAAATAAGGAAGCATAGACTATTTTGAAATAACATAATTCACATATATCAAAATATTAAGTACATTGACAACATTACATGAGTAGAATATCTTTTCCCAGGTATGCTAGGTAAAGGCCTGAATTTTGTTTTAACAGTGACTTTCTCGGGCACAGGTCCCCTCCTCCCAACTGATTCACAAATGATACAAAGGATGTCATGTTTGAGTATCTCTGGCCGCCAGGCTTCTCAAATGAAAACTAAGTTTCAGATAGTAAACAGCTCTTTGATGTATTATTAGTGTTTCATTCTGCCAAATCTTAGTCTTATCCTTTTGAAGTCATCCAAGAAGACCTGTCCAAAGGTACTGTCAGAGGTAACTCAGTGGAGAGGAAGTCTACCACACTATTAAAACACCCCACAAAGGACCTGCATCCCTGACAATTCTGAGACATCATCCTTTCTTACTCTGACAGGGTTTCCAAACTTTGATACACATTGGAATCACCTAGGGAGGTTTAAACTTCTTACTGCCCAGGTCACACCCAGTACCATTCAATCAGAATTTCTAGAGTGGAGAACCAGTCATAATTTTTAAAAATTCCCAGGCAATTCAAACATGCAGCAAAATTTCAAAAGCACTGCTTTATGGGCAATCTGATACCGAACCTAATGCCTGGCATGCAGTTCACATCACATGTATTTGTAGCATACATGAGAGAATCCAGTCTCAGACTCAGAAGTCTTCTTCCTAATAAGGTTCACTGAACCCTTTCGGGTAACAATTTTCCCAACACTCACTCAGATAATAAAAACAAATGTTAAACCACATGATTATACATATTCAAATCAAAACAACACCATATTGTTTCTTTAAATATTAAATTACAAAAGTTATATGCAATGATAGGAACATATACAACAGAGAATGTGATGAAAATAAACATTTTACTACACTCTTTGTAGTACAACTTTGTTGGAAAGTTATTAGGTGATAAGTAACAACAATCGGCCACTTGATGCAGTAGCTGCATATTTCTAAGCCTATCCTAAGAAAATAATTGAGACTTGAAAAGAAATGGTAGGCTAATCACATTACTTACACCACAACAAAATGGAAAATTTTAAATGTTCAGCAACAAGATGTGGTCGAATTACAGAACAACTCAATAGTATATCATGTAGCAAATAAAATTACCAAAGAATTTTTAAGAACGCTGACAATTTTCTATGATGTTAGACTCAAATTCTTTCATTCGACCTCTCCTTTTCCCTATTTTCCAAAATTTTCTTGAGAAAAATATGGCATTCAGAATAGATAAACAAAACAAAACAAAAAAATGATATTGCTTTAAAGGGCCATAATCTATGTCTAAATTGACATATTAAGCCAAGATGATGGTGCCTAAATTGTATCCGCCTTCTCTCCTCCCCCCGCCTCATGCTCCCCTCTATCAGAGTTTAGTACAAGTGAGCTCATATAATGGTCCTGAGTGGTTAGTGAACATTTTACAGAAGTAATAGGATCTGAGTGAAAAGTCTGATATTTTTAAATTTTAGTAAGAGGAAAGATGTTGATGAGAGTTTCAAAAACAGTTTCAAACAATGAAATGGAAGGCAGAAATAAGACAGATGTTTGGGAGGTTAGTAGAATATCAGCTTAGCTAAAGAAGACAGTGCTGAGGAGGAGTGGGGAATTATTTAAGTCAGGCAGATGGGTTCATTTGGTAGCAAGCTTTAGCAAAACAGATGCAGGAGTTTGAGCTTTATCCTCAAAACAGTAGGAAGTAATCTAAACTATTTGATCAGGAAAGAAATATAATGTTCAAACAACATGTCAAAAGGATTACTTTACATTGCTTTATATAATAACTCGCAAGGTAGAGAAACAAGAGACATACACAATCAATTAGGAAACAAAGAAAGTGATCCAAAAATGCAAGATTATCTTTACAAAATTTAATCAAATCATTTTACCCCATTGTTTAAACATTTCAATGGCTTGCTTTGAACTCAAAGACAATGTTCCTTAACATGAGGTTCAAGGCCCTATTTGGCCCATACCTCTGCAGTGCCTTGACTTTACCATATCCATCCACTTTGCACTTAGTTTCTTGCAGCCTCTGCTCCCCATGCTCCCTCTGATCATAAGGCATTGGCACATATGGTGGACTACTTGAAGTGCTCCTCCTGGCCCTCATTGTCTAATTCCTACTCGCACTTTACATTTGAACTTGGGTGTCACTTCCCTCAGGAGTCATCTCCCATCTCCCTGCTCCTCTTATCAGCTCATATGGCACCAAGTGCCCTTGAAGCATTACAGTCATCTCTATTGAGATATCATTGTTTGGGTTACTATTTAATACCTCTTTAGTCACTCTTCTAAGCCCCATGAGGGATGAAGGGATGCTTTACTTTTATATTTCTACTCCCTAAATAGTTTCCCAGCACCTGGTCTATATTGCATTGAAAATTTTTAAATAAATGCATCATCAATAAGATGTGGAATAAGGTGGGAGAGGTACAAATCAGAAAGGATGAACATCAAGGACATTTTAAAAGAAGAACCAGTAGGAAAATAAGAAAAGTGACAAATCAAAGATGATGTCAGAGATGATTACCAGTGAGTGGTGGTGTCATTGACCATAACAGAGGGCAATGTGAGGCTAGGGGAGGAGGAGGTGGATAAGTTTACCACTGTAGAGTTTAGGCATGCAAATGATTTGGACATGCAGATTTGGGAACTATCTACAAAATGTTGACAATTAAAACAATAAGGAGGGAAAATACCCTATACTGTGTTTGTATATATAGCTTCAGAGTTCCTTATAGAGAGACTTCCACCAGAGGAACACTCATCATGCTTCTTACTCATTTCTGCCCAACTGAAAGCAGTGATTTACCTGAGTGGTAGTGACATTGACATTCATTGGTTCACATTTCTTCACTGGAAAGATCATATCTACTTAATTACTGAAAAACCTGCAGATTCACCTCTCCTTTTGGTAGTGGAGGCAGCAATTTTTATTCTGGATAAAAATATTTTTCCTTGAATCGGTCCTTTCAACTTCAAATTTTGGGATAAGTGAAAAGACAGAGAACATTAGCATCCCTTTCTGGTCATGGATTAATAGAAACAGTGATTGTCCATCTTCTAATCCCTTATGTCTGATTGTGTTCAATTAGTTCAAAATGACGCAAGGGAATTAAGATATGTCATATATTATTCCACTAGAGCACACGATTCTAGAAAGTTTTACAATGAAAGTATAATAAAACGGCGAGTGAAACAGGGAAGTAGTCATTAAACATGTTTGCAGAAATCAAGGGTTTTCCGGAGCCAAGGAGACCAAGAAGGGAGAGTTCACAATGTGAAGAGAAAAGAACACAGACCAAATCTTTCAAATAAATGAGAGAGCAGGATAGACTCTGGGCCACTGGCATGGTAATTAGGTATCTGGTCCTTTATAAATTGTGTTTTACATGGAATGTTCAAAGATAAGGCTAGATTTCAGAAGTCAGTGAGTGAGGAAACAGGTAATATATCTAGATTATTCTAGAAGTTTGACAATCAATAACGTAAGGGAAATAGAATAGTGGCTAGAAGACATAAGGTAAAGATTTTTCTTGTTTTTCTTTGCAGTGCTGAGGATTGAACCCAGGATTTCATGCATACCAGGCAGGCTGTCTGTCACTGAGTCACATGCCCAGCCATGTTTCATTTTTCCAAGAAAGGGAAGATCTCTACATATATTTGATCATAAAGAATTTATAAAGCTGGGCGCAGTGGCGCAAGCCTGTAATCCCAGCACTTTGGGAGGCTGAGACAGGAGAATCGTGAGTTCAAAGCCAGCCTCAGCAACAGTGAGGTGCTAAGCAACTCAGTGAGACCTTGTCTCTACATAAAACACAAAATAGGGCTGGGGATGTAGCTTAGTGGTCGAGTGCCCCTGAGTTCAATCCCCAGTACCAAAAAAAAAAAAAAAAAAGAATTTATAGAAGTACCCACAGAGTGAGTGAAGAGGCCAGATAGGGAAGAACCAATTCATGAGAATCAGTTTTGAGAAAGACAGAAAAGGATTAAAAAGTGAGAAAGGTATTAGATTTAGCCTTTGTGAAGGCTAAGACTGGAGGGGGAAGTAGATATGGCAATTTATGAAAATAGAGAAGAGAGGCTGGTGAGGTCCTCTACCAAGAGAAAGATGAGAAGGAAGAGCCAAGGCAAAAGAGATCAATGAAGGCATACCCTTATAAAGAAGGCTGATGACTCTTCATTTATCTGGGAACAAGCACTGTTTCCTCCAGAATTTAGCTCCAGTATCCAAGTCTCTCTTGTCAATTGCAGAGTAAGTGGGCTAAAATAAACACTCTAAGCCATCTGAAGAGTAGTTTTAAAATTTTATAAATATGAACTGACCTAGATTTCTCAACTTGAAACTTAAAATGCCATAACAGCAAAGTTTAATCTTGAAGTCACAACACAAACTTCAAGGTCCTGTCTCCAGGAAATGCGTCCTCTGTTCTCGTGACACTGTCTAGCCCCCATACCACCCTTTCTACCCTTCGCTTTAGGAAAAATAGCAAGGACACAAACACTTTTATTCTTCTATTTTAGCAATTAAACTATTTTATGAATATGGCGCCTGTACAAAGAAGAATTCTATATTAGAGCAAGTCAAGTCGTGCCAAATCCACCGATTGATCCAGTGCCACGTTCTGTGGCTAAACTGTCACCAAGCACATCAAATCAGCAACGCATGGGAAAGGCAAAGGGAAAATCTCCTGAGGTTTTTCATGTGAAAAGCTAGAACTAGAACTCATCAGTGAAAATCAGTACTCTGTTAATGCCTCCTGCACCTGTTTCAATGACAAAGATAAAAACATTTTAAATATAGAGTAAAAAGATTTTTGGTTTTTACAAACAAAAGGCAAAAGCAAAGTAATCACTGGCAAGATTGGCTATGTTTAAAATGATTATATATGTGTATATATAACATATATAATTTTTGTTTCAAAATCATATTTTAATAATGATTTTTTTACGAGGAACTTGAAGCATGGAAAAATAAACTATATTAATTATCAATTTTGATTTTTTCCCATTAAAAATATAAAGAAATGGAGGCTTAAAAGGAGGAAGACAATTCAACAATTTTCCCTGAGTCAACAAGTTAATATCAACTGAAAACGAACTTCTTAATATAAAAGCATGAATAGATTGAGTTATAGAGAGATGTGATAAAAAAGAATAGAACTAGCACATTATAGATCTCTTACATGGTAGGTATTGTCCTAATCACCCAACTCTTTTACATTATTATCTAATATTTTAAACATTCATAAAAATATAGAAATAATATTTTTGGACACATCTGGACCCGCCAGAGTTTTTTTTTAATTATAGAAAATTTCTAAAGCATAATTAAAAAAGATAAGCACACCCTTCAATCCTTATTATTCACCTTTGGTTATTATCTCCTTACTGTCAATCTTATTTTATCTTTACTCTTCCCTTTCATTCCTCAGATTTGTTGAAAGCAAATTTTCAAATGGTCATTTCATTCATAAATAATTCACCATATATTTCTAAATAAACGCTTTATAAAAGATAAACAACACAATAGTTACACTTAATAATTAATATTAACTATTTAATATCATCTAATATTACTCAATGTTTGAATTTTTTCATTGTCTTTTTCAGTTTGTTCAAATAAATATCCAAAAAGGTTCAAATTTTATTATATTTCATTTCTACATTAATTTATAGGTTCCCCTTCTGTAAGTTTTTCCTTTGCATTATTATTTAACATTTCAAACATTCAAATTTTCAACTATTATACAGTTCAAATGACTCATTTGTTAAAGGAATGAGTCATTTGAGCTATGGAGTTTTCATAATCTAGACTTTGATAATCGCAACCCTATATGAACAACTAACATATTCCTCCATCTCCTATATTTCCGTGCATGAAAAGGTCAAGTCCAGATTTGGTTTTTCTGACAATAATACTTCACAGGCATTGTATTTACTTTCATTAGGAAATATATAACAACTGGCATATATTCTGTTAATAGCATTTTTAAAAATTTTTGATTAGTTTTCTCTATTAGTAATATTATTAACTTTTGGTAATTACTACCTAGATATGTTAATGCTTTCAGTGAAAGCTAAAATGTTTAGAAAATGTTTATGTTTTATTATTCATTCCTTGTTTATTAACTATAATAACTTTATAAAGAGAAACCTTACCTTCTCTATTAATTTGTTATTCAACAGTAAAATTTATGTGGGAAAGCAGGACAATTCCTTGATTGGATCCCTTTGTTTTCCAATTTCTAGCATTCTCCAACAAGGAGATTTTAATATATATTACAATATTAAATGTTAAATATATAATATTAATATTATGTCACTAATATAACAATATTATATTTAAATATATTGTATAATATATATAATTGCAAGTTTAAAATGTAAAGTTACTTGAGGGTTTTTTTTAATTGATACCCCAATTATCTTGCTTTTAGCCAGTAGAAGCCTCTTCACATCAGTTCCCAGATCTTTTTTCACATCACTCTGTTACAGCTATCTTCCTTGCTTCCAGTGTAAGATGTCCCATAATCAACTTTTCCATGATTTTCCCTTAGAATCCATTAATTTTCCAAGGTACTTTGGTTTCTTTTAGGAGGAAATGGTATTTAGGGACCAAATCTGGCCAGTAAATGTTGCCAGATGCTACCACTTGGTTATCATTTGTAGGCCTTTTCAGTGGAAAGAGCTAGATTATTTTTCTTTTAGAGAAAACATGCCATGAATTCACACTGATGTTCTAATTCACAGTCAGGAGTACTGGATTTCTTTGGTCTTATATCTATACCTTCTTTCTCAGTTCCTGAGAATTCTGCTATATAAAGACACCAATATCTGCTTTATTATATGAGGCACAACAGCTACTAACAACATCAACACTAACATAAATAACATAATTGAAGAGTCAGATTTTTAAAATTTTTTGATATTGCTGGTATGGAACCCAGAGCCTTGGGCATGCCAGGTAAGTGTTCTATCACTAAGCTACATACATCACCAGCCCACCACTGAAAAGAGCTAAACATTTTCATTGTGGTATTTTTTTTCAAGGTAGAGGCATTTTTATTTGTTTGAAATTATTTAATTATTTTAAAAATTTTTTAGTTGTTGATGAACATTTATTCGTTTGTTTGTTTATTTATATGTGGTGCTGAGAATCGGACCCAGTACCACCCATGCTAGCCAAGCACTCTACACTGAGCTACAACCTCAGCCCTGAAATTGTTAAATTTTATGTACTCAAATTCTTTAGTCTGTTCCCTATTTTTCTTAATTTTGATCATGGTCAAATTTTCCCATTATCAGGTTATACAAGAAATTAGTCATGTATTTCATTCTAGTTCTTACATGGTTTTATTTTTGACATTTTAGCCCCTCGCTCATTTGGAATTCATGCACAAGGTGGGCTAGATGCTGAAGAGCTTAGGCAGTCTGGTTTAGTGGAATCTTAATGTTGGGAATTAAAAAGATCAGAGTTTGAACCTCAGCTCTGTTCTTTAAAAACCCTGTAACCTTGGACAAAATATTTAATATCTCTGAGACTCTGTTTCCTCATCTTAAAAATGAAGAAAAGTAAAATTTAAAATTCTTGACATAGTGTTTAACCTCACATAGGTATTCACGTTGAGTTAGCTGCTACTATTATTATTGATACATACTTTGTGACTCACACATGCTTTCCTTAAAACTATGGGCAAAACTAAACTATAGCTTGCTGACCACTATCCTAGCCCGAACTTCCATGAATACGAAAGTTTCTGGGGACTTTATTTTAATTTGAAAATTAATTACTAACTAATAGGTCTATTGTGGTGTGTACATCAGAAAGAAAAAGAGAGAGCTATCTTCAAGTCCTTTTCTGCATCTATAATTTATGCAGTTTTTCAAGGGTCACTGTAGCTAATGTCTCAATTCCTTTTTTATTTGTTTTTCTTTCTCTATTTTTATTTTTTATTCTTTTTATTTTGAAGAAGAGCTTCTTGAGAGAAGGGAATCATATCCTTTTATTGACATCCTCATATCCTGTTCTCTTTTTAGCTTATGATAATCTGGCTTCTGATCTCTCTGCTCTGCTGAAATCAGTCTTTGTAAATTAACCTCAATGCTGAATTCTAACAAATACATTTTCACTCTCACGGTACTCCACCTGTATGAGTTAGAAGTTTTGCATCCTTGATTCCACCTTACTTCTTGAGGTTCGTCACTTCCTAGACTTCCACGATGCTGCTCTGTCTTGACTTTTCTCTCTTTTTGAAGATTTCTTCACAGACTTCTCTTTCTCTGTTGATCCCTTAGATGCAGGTGTTTCCTTCTATCCCAACCTCCACATGATCCCTGATTTTCACCTGGGACTCCATCTCCATTAACTCATTTGATTTTTCTCTATGGTGTGTGTTACCATCTGGCATCTGGTACATTTCATTATCTGCTTATTTCTGCTCTTTTCAACTAGGAAGTCAGCTCTGTGATGGCAGATATGTGATCTGTTTTGTTATTTCCTGGAATCTAGAACAATATTTAACACATAATATTTAAGAAGTTAGTGCTGTATGAATGAATGAATGAAATATGCACCTATGATCAGAATTTTCCATCCATTCGTTTATTCATAAGCACTTACAGTATGCCTACCTACCATGTACCTTTATCTAGACACTCAGGATAGAGCAACAATAAAAGCAGACAAAATATTGGCCCCTATGGAGCTTGCATTTCAGCAGAAAAACAAGATTTGTAAGTAATGTTCAGCATAGGTTACAGAGATAAGCACAAAGAAGCAAAAATAAAGCTGAGAAGGAAGATTTGAAATCCAAGTGAGGATTGAAATTTTAGATTTGAAATTTTAGATACAATAGTCAAGAAAAATCCCCACTGAGAAATATGACATTTGAGTAAATATCCAGAGGAAGTGAGAAAAGTCATCATAGTTATATCTGGGGAAAAGAATGTTCCAGGCAGAACTAGCAAGTGTACCCCTGAAGAAAGAACTCCGCTGACTTGAGAGAGGCTGATGTGACCAGGATGGAGAGGGAGAGTAGAAGGAGGTGAGGTCAGACAGGGACTCAGATCCACAAATTATTTCTGGCCTTGTAGGTTATGGTCAAGACTTGAGTTTTTGCTTTGAGATGGGAAGCCACTGTTAGGAAACAGGGCAGTGACATGGACTTACTGTGTAAATAATAGTCTGCAGGGGGCTGGGGAGGAGAGGCAGAAGCAAGGTGATCAGTTCCGAGGTCATTACCATGATCGCCTGACCTCTAGGCTTGTACTTCCAACTGCCCGATGGATGCCACCACTAAACCTGACCTGCAGTACCTCAACATCAACACTTTCAAAATGAAAGCCATGTTGCCTCCACCTTCACCATGCTTGGTTTTCCCTCTTATCACCAAAGTGTGTGAATAGCATCACTACATGAGGTGCTAGATTGGAAGCCTGGGAGTCATTTTCTTGTTTTCCCTCCTTTTCACGCTCATTCAGTCAGTCCCTAGTGCAAGGATTGAATCTGTTCCCTCCATCTTCTCCCTCCTCTCTGTTCCCTCTGCCATCATTTCCATTCAAGTCTCATTCTTGTACTTCAGGCAATAGATGCTGATATATGCCCTTTCTCTTGATGTATATCCCTCTACTCTCTCCATGTTGCTTTCAGAGTGATTTTCGTAATATGAATGAATTGGGTCCTTTTCCTGATTAATGAGAATAGTTAATGCCTCTTTCTCTTAGCCTAATTTCCACTACCTATCATCTTTAATATTTCAAACTCCTGTACGCTATACAAACCCATCTGGATTTCTCCTTTTGCTTCAAAAATAAAATACTTTACCTAAGATTTGTTAAGAGGCCAGCCTCAACTGAGATAAGGCTCTGCCTTTCACCTTACCGTATGTCAGAATGCCACCAAAGTAGGCTAAAATCAAGCTTATTTAAAGTTATGTTCAAGCCGGGCGCAGTGGCTCAAGCCTGTAATCCCAGCACTTAGGGAGGCTGAGACAGGAGAATCGCGAGTTCAAAGCCAGCCTCAGCAATGGCGAGGCGCTAAGCAACTCAGTGAGACCCTGTCTCTACATAAAACACAAAATAGGGCTGGGGATGTGGCTCAGTGGCCGAGTGCCCCTGAGTTCAATCCCTGGTACCAAAAAAATAAAATAAAATAAAATAAAGTTATGTTCAAAAGACAGATTTTTGTTGTAAATATTACTGTACTATTTCTTGGTTCAAAGCTATTATACAAACTAAATCCTCATACAACTTTATAACTGTTGCCTGTTAGTATTTTGCAAAACTACTACTTCTAACAGAATAACCTGAGTTAATTTAGAAAAAAAATAAATCAACTACAGGACAGATAGGATATAATGTTGACTTTTAGTACTAATACTGACACCAATTAAATCAAAAAGATAACTATAAATTTATAGCCATTAAAGTCAAAACCTAGTACTCCTACTTTAAGACCGATGAAACCGGCCTACTGGATGTTTAAAACCAAATCTCTGAGTCTAGAGCTGAAGAAATAAAACAGCCAAGGAGAAAGAAGTCAATATTTTTTTTTTTTTGTTTTAAAAAGTTTTTCCTGCACTTACAATATTTTTTTTTTATTTTTTATTTTTTTTTATTTAAATGCATTTCAAGTCATAGTACATAACCAGATCTCTGTTTTCCATTTCTCTGATTGCAAACCAAATAAAGTCTCAACATTAGAGTCTTCATAGATGTGTCAGGGGTAGTAAAGACCATCTCAAATAACCATCATTACTATGCCCATTTCCCTTACCTTCCTCCTCCCTCCCCCAAGCATGTTTAGAG
>CM053400.1:73431231-73514038 GCA_028644305.1 Xerus rutilus | reverse complement strand
ATTCTAATTGAAAATGTGTGGCTAGATATTTATTATCTACTTAAAGAGTATATTATAAAGTGACTTTCAGTGTAAGAGACTTAATTAGCTGAATGTTAGCATTCTTTCTAAATGGAAAAGTCTATACTCTCTATTGTTCCTATAATAATTTTTATCTGGGAATGTTATTTTAATTGAAAAAGATGATCATATAAAATTTTGCCTTCCAGATTTTTATGCTTTGTATGGAAGTGGTAAAGGGAACACTGGAGAAGGAGGCTGGGGCCCCATGCAGATGGGAGTGGACAGCAGTCTGTACCAGGGAATGCAGCAGTCCACTACATATGGGATAACTGGAAAACTGCATCTTTAAGAAGTTGACATGTTGATAGCCATTTGTGGTAGTCCTGCAGTTTGACTATCCCTTGGATCACAAGTGAGAGTTCAAGTTAGAGGAGCACCAACAGTTCAAGGACAGTAGCTATGAGGTCTCAGAACAGATCAGGACTCTGAAACTGACTTGAAAGAAATCATTCCCATCAATCACCTCCACTGATTTTGTGAGTCTAGAACCCATAAGAAGTTCCACAGATTGTTAGGAACAAAGTACAATTCCAAGACTTTTGCTATAATGTTAGATTTTAAAACTGCTTGAATGAATTCTTTTCACACAGATAAGAGAGGAAATTGGGAAACAATTACTGTACTAAAGAGTATTTGACATAGGAGTCATCATACTTTGTGGGTACTTAATATCTGCTTTAATTTCTTTATATTCCTTGAGTTAGTTAGTTAATTAATTAATTAATTTAGTGCCGGCGATTGAACTCATAGGTACTTGACCACTGAGCCACATCCCCAGCCCTTTTTTGTGTTTTATGTAGAGGCTGGTTTGAACTCACGATTCTCCTGTCTCAGCCTCCCTAAGTGCTGGGATTACAGGCTTGCGCCACCGCGCCCGGCTTATTATTCTTTTTTTTTTTTAAGTTCTTGAGCTTATAGATTTGTTAATGCCTTGTTTAATAATAAAGACATGCATGACTAAAATGTTTTCTTTGAGAACTACTTTGTTCCTATTCATAGCTCTCCAGTTACATTTACCACCTTTGGATTTGTTTTTCTTTTTCTTTTCCTTTTCCTTTTTTTTGTTTGTTTATGCTGGAGATCAAACCAAGGGCCTTCAATAACAGGCAAGCACTCCACCACTCTACTGAGTTGAGTTCAAGTCCATCTTAGATGCTGTATCTTTCCCTCAATTTAAAATATAAACACTTACATAAATTGGTGCCTTTTAAACACTTATTCTCTCCCTGTTTCTTTCCTTATTCCTTCCCCTCTCCTCCTTCCATCCCTCTTTGTATTTAAGAAATCTTTGTATTCTGTTAGGTAAAGTTTGCCTTAGTCTGGATTTTGATAATTATTTTCTTAGAGCATCATGTACCACGTTTTCTTTTTCCCTTATTTCCCTATACATTGGTTCTTATATGGAGAAAGGTAATCAGATCTAACTTCAATATGTAGATATGTACTTCCATCACAATACACAATGTTGATTGTCTTTTTTTTGTATTAACAGCCATTGAGGATCCTTGCCTAGATTGTTCACATTAGATTTATAGTTGCAGAATGGTGATTTGCACTTTTGTCTGTCCTTCTTCACTTATTAGCCCCCAAATTGTCCGTAGAGAAACTTTCACTCTCCAGTTATTTGGTTATTCTGAGGTTTAGTGCCTATGGGAAGGGTAGAGTGAATGATTCATTTCTTTATAATTTTCAAAATATTGTATTGGTAGTACTTTCACAGGCACCCAAGGATTTTTGGGGGGGCTAAGTAGGAGGGAGTGAGGAGAGGTACTTATTCTTATGAACTCATGAATTTAAAAAGTATTTGGTGTGTTTCTATCTACAACAGATATTATTCTTATAGTTGCTCAAAATGCCCATTCTTGTCTATTAGAAACCTCTTCACGTTTATTCTGGACTCATTCTGATATGAACCCTGCAAACTTTGAGAGCTTCATTACTTTCTGCATGACAAATGTTCCCAATTCATATTTACATTTCCTAATCCAAACCTGAAGTCAGCTTTCTTCAGTGAGTTCTGGTTCTAAAAGTAGAAAATGACATTGAGAGAACTTAATCACAGTGCTAAGAGCATATCTTAGAAGTTTTAATAGAAACTTATTGTCTTTGTTTTCTAAATAATCCATAATTATAACTTTAATCTCTTCTTCGATTCCAGAGATAAATCATAAAAATTTCCAAGTAGTCAAATGTGTTGTTTAACATTATCTTTTTCCTTTTTACTATTGTTTTCTTGAGAAAAGAAAATCACCTCTACAAATTTTTGTTTTTGCAGTTGAAGGAGTTTCTTATGTTTTAACATAATATGTTAAAATATTTTATATGCTCTTGAAGAGGAAATATTTTATCTATTGCAAGGTACTTTAGTCTATTACATATCAGCTAAATAAATTTACATTGATATTTCTTAGGTCTTGATATTTTTGCAATTCATTTACCTATATACCTGTGTATACTCTAAAATAAAAGGAACTTAAGAAGTTACAGGTTACTTTATATCCTTTGTAATAGGACCAGTATAAGCTGTCCAGGCCTAATGCAAATGGTTCTTTCTTCCTGTTGTTTTTCCATTTCCCAGGTGTTGCTCTCATCTACATGGAAGATGCTCACTACCATGATCACATCTCAACCAACTGCAAGGGCCAAAGGGGTGGAAGGGGTGAACAGATCTCTTCCTAGTAAAAACATGAACCAGAAACATATACATACATGCAGGAAGCCATCTGTGGAATGCATGAAAGACTTCTCCGGCATTGTAGCCATGGGTGAGATGGGCTGGCATTTTGAACTTCCTGTGGCATTCCACCGCCAGGTCTGCCTAATGCAAATGCTGGCCTCTTCCACTCTGCTAAGGAAGTTCTTATTGTATCACCGAGATTGGGCATATCCCCTTAGCACTGAGTTAGCTTACCTGTCTCTGCCTTCTTCCTACCTTGATAAAGAATGTTCTATGGAAGGACTTTGAAGTCCCCCGATATAAATAAAGCACACTCAGGGTCCATTTTGCCAGATGCCAGATGCCAATAGTCAGAAGTCAAATGTTGAAAGTCAGAACCATCTGGGCCCATCCTACTCCTGTGTTTTGAAACTATTTTCTGTATTCTGTGGTTTTTGCCATTTTATTTCCTTTAGCCAGTCCTTTACTGGTCAAGGAATCTTTTCCCCACTGTCCATGCAAGACGTGGATGACACAAAATTTACTTATATCTTCTAAACTGATCTCAATTCCATGGCCACACTGATGTAAGGGAGGCTGGGAAAGAATCCTTACCTTCAGTAGCCCTGATAAAATATTTGTACCAGAAAATTAAAAAAGAGATTTTAAGGGTGAGGAGGGAGTGGAGGTAATTTGCTAAAAGATGCTTTGTCCTTGAAATTAAAATGTCCTTGGATTGATTTGGTCACTTTCATTTTGGCTGTTGAAACATGAAGTTTCCCCTTTGACATAGATATGAGTCTTCTTTTTTTTTTTTTTGGTACCAAGGATTGAACTCAAACACTGAGCCCCATCCTCAGTCCCATTTTTGGTGTTTTTTTTAATCTAAAGACAGGGTCTCACTGAGTTGCTTAGCACCTCACCATTGCTGAGACTGACTTTGAACTTGTGATTCTCCTGTCTCAGCCTCCCAAAGTGCTAGGATTACAGGTGTGCACCACTGCGCCTGGCTAGATATGGGTCTTATTCCTAATTAGGTAAATTTTATTCTATTATATTTCAAATAATATCTCCTGTCCTGTATATACAGTTCTTTTTTCAGACCCATTCATTGCTCTAAGATCTGGATCTGTTGGAATTATAGGCACATACATAATAATACACATTAGAGAGTACAACATTCTTGTCAGTGGAAAGGTTCGGGCTGAATGATTTTTGTGTAAAGGGAGGGATCTCTATATCTTGATAGAACCTTGGACTGATGACTTCTAAGATTCTTTTTAACTCTAGGCTTCTCTAATTATATAAAATATATATAAAATGTTCAGCTAATTTTCTCTTCTGCAGGCTTCATAGGAATCTTATGAACTTGGTGGAAGCAACTAGGTATTCACAAAGAAATTAAAGTTACAATGGCCAAACCAAGATGTAGTTGTATTATTTGTAAGGGAAATACTTACCTACATGATCCCTATCTATCTTGAATCCATTTTCTCTTGAAGACCTTGTGAGTTCTCTGAAGAACCCTGCATTATTCTATCTTCCTGTCCTTTTTCTTTCCCAGATTGATGCTTCATGTACACATAATAATGTTCTTTATTGCTAGGAGATTTTACTCAGATCCACATTCATTCAGATTTTGTAGATTTCTTAAGATATGCCAGAATTGTGTTGTAAAACAAAAGTGGAAAAGACCTAGATGTACTCCTATGAATCTTATAGTTTAGATAGCATGATATGCACGTATGGTTAGAAAATTTCTTTTGAGAACTATTTTAAATCTGAGACCGTACATACTATAAATAGCCATAGACAACAGAAAGAAAATTAGTTCTGATAAAGTTTTAAAAGATAGCTATCTGTGAAGTACAAAACTTATGCTTGCATAGATTAATGTTAATAGCAATTCAGCCTATTGAAGAAGTACAGTCTTCTCAGGCTGTCTTGAGCTATAGTTAAAGAAAATGAACAACTAATAAATTGGATTACCAAACTTGAATAAGGAATAATATAATGCAATTTTAAAAACTCTTTATATAAATATAGCATTATAAAATTCTACAGGAACCCAATAGTCTAACATCTATGTAATATATACACATGTCAAAATATTTTTCCCTTGACTGATTTGGAAAAAAAAAATGTAACAGTTCCAAAATCTTCTCCATAAAATTAGATGGTAATTTTCAAATTGAATGAAAGTATTAGTTCCATAAATCATGTGATTTTAGTTTTACAATATTTAAGTGGTGGTTTGAGTACTGCTTTGTGAGATTTAGTGCTAAAGACATTTATTGAGACACAGAATACACCGAGTCTTACAGAAAAACTTAGTCAAGCACTCATAGTCTGTGCCCAGTGGGCCTGCAACCTAATTAGATTGATAGACCTAATGCGGTGCTAGGAGCTCACACTACATTAACAAGTCAGTTAACCATTTTTAAAACTGGGCCAGCAATGTTAAAATCTCATGGGGTTCATTATGCCTTAGTGAAAACTGGGCATCTCTAAAATTGCAAATGACTTGATAAAATAAAGAACACTGGCAACAACTCTTACACTATAATGCTGATCCAGACACCTTTTCACCTGCCAAAAGATCTATCTCTATTATGCTCATTCTCATCAACCTCAGTCAGCCTTGATCAAATGCTTTTGCAGTCACTTGGTGGTGGTAGTTATGTTTTACGGGCTGTAACTTAGACTGATCTGATGCTATGTACCCAGCTAAGATAGGTCAATTCTTTTTTTTTTTTTTTTTTTTTTTTGGGTACTGAGGATTAAACCCAGGGGTGTTTAGCCACTGAGCTACATCCCTGGCCTTTTGAAAAAATATTTTATTTAGAGACAGGGTCTCACTGAGTTGCTTAGAGCCTCGCTAAGTTGCTGAAGCTGGCTTTGAACTCAAAATCCTCCTGCCTTAGCCTTTGGAGGAGCAGCTGAGATTACAGGTGTGCATCATCGTGCCCAGTGGTAAGTCAATTCTTAAATGGAAATATCCCAAGAAAAATAAGACATTTTCTAGCATTAAGTGGAATATAGGGTTGTGTCAGAGCTGACACACATATGTGTTTGTCTATCACACTAAACTTAACAGAGAGGTCTATCAGCTGCACTAAAGCCTGGTCAAGAACTGTTTAAACAGCTCTGTCTTGAAGAGGATATAGCTGTGCAGACTGTCTTTCCTGCCCTCTTCTCAGAATCTCTGGGCAGAATGAGATCCTTGATAAAATTCTTCCCAAGTCTCTGTTAATGCCTATGGTACTACAGAAATGTCTTACCAGATACCACATACCTTCAGAGTGGAGTAGATGTGGGAATGTAGGGGTGTTAAAGGTCCGGTTATAGTAACTGCCAGAGGTTCCACAGAGGTTGGGCAGGGATGGAGTACCTCTATAGTCAAGTGCAGCCACCTACAGTACCCTGCAGACATTCCCAAGACCTCTCAGCACCATTAAGTATATAAGTAAGGTTGAGTCAGGAGGGGAGAATCTCTAACCAGATCAAAGAAGTTACAGTGAATTCTTACCACACTGTGTAGCACAGTATGCCAGCTGACACAGGACTTGTGTATAAAGCTATCTCTTCTCTCCTTCTCTCAGCCTCTGAGGGTTAAGTGACCCTCTCCATCTTGTATCTTGAGGCTATTTTGTATGTATCAGGAAAAAGGATAGGAAATCCTAAGGATGGAAAATTCATCTAAATAAGATAAAGTGTAAACCATCTATTGAACCATCTAAAGAAAAAGCTTAAATTATTGGATCAATATAAGTTATGTATTAAACCAAATTATATTTTATTATGCCCCAGCATCATTGGTGAGGGTGTCAGGGAAGTAGTCTAAAGAAAGATCACATCAGTTATTGGAAGGATACTGTATTTTCTTCGTGAATTTAGAGCCCCTTTACAAGCATAAACACTGACGTAGTGCATAACTCAGCTGTCTTGTCTATGTTACCAATTGTCATGATAATTATCAATGTTAGAATAGTCAGGAATCTACCACAAAAATCAAACTGTCAAGTTGGAGAAGATGTCAGGAAATGCCAGTATTTTAGAAATTTCAAAAGATCTGAAGTTTATATTATATATCCAGAGATATCTGAGGCAGGTTATTGAATCGCAAAATATTCACCCATTACTCATAATGGCAACAATTTATGCGGTTTTTGTTTTGTTTTTTAGTAATGTATCTCCAGATCTTATGATTTAGCCTAGAATATAATAAGTATTCAATAAATGATTATTGAGTGAATGAATGGATGAATGAATGGAAAATGAAATATGGATGTTGAAATTAGAAAAACAGGGATCAAAATAAAGAACTGTAGGTAAATGGCCATAACTCAGGCTCAAAGGCTGGCTATGGTGTTACAGCTTGAAGTAAAGTTATGAAAGACTAAATATCTTGCTATTCATAGCTAATTTTCTTCCACTTATTTGCTTTATTGACTTTCCTGCTGGTATTAATTGGTGGTATGAAAATTTTTCGCAGCAAATCACGGACAAGACCAAAGCAAAGAGCTGAGTCGAGGCTCCCAGGATTAGCCTCCATTGTCTCACAGGTATGGGCCACTTCTGCATGCCTAGACTTTCTACCCTTCAAAAAAATACAGTTGTTCTCCATTATGACATTACACAGGAATTTTCTGCTTTTAGCACATTAAAAAAAAGAGTTGAATAATGTAGAGATAATGTTTTAAACAAAGCAAGAAAACATAGAAAATTACAGAATGTTCTTGTGAAATTAAAAACAGTGTTTCAAAATTTGTTGTACATGTTACTTGTAATTGTATCTT
This sequence comes from Xerus rutilus, assembly GCA_028644305.1. Lineage (NCBI taxonomy): Eukaryota > Metazoa > Chordata > Mammalia > Rodentia > Sciuridae > Xerus > Xerus rutilus. The sequence continues at coordinate 73,506,520 of CM053400.1, read as the reverse complement.
TCTGAAAAATATAAACAAAATACTTATGAAAGCACAGAATAACAAAAGTTTGTAATGATTCTGGGAAACAAAATATATAGTCAAGCTGGTGCCAAACTTGCAAGTATTTCTACTAATTACAAGGTCAGTTCATAACCTAGACTTGCTTTTTCTTCCAAACAAAATAGGTTTCCAGTATGTGCCTCCTCAGATACATTTTGGTTTGTATGTGCCAGAAAGTATTCCAGATTTTTAGATATATCTTCTGCAAAAGATTACAAAGATAATATTTTGGATTATAATACATTTTGGACTATAATGGGACAAATGCACAAATATATGTGCACAAGGTATTCATCAGCACAAATTTTGAAAGTGATACACTGGAACTAAATGAAATTATTCTTTATTATCAATAAAGATACAACATATAGTGAAAACTTCAAAGCATTTGAAATGTGGATGTGTATTTGTGATGACGAGGATTGTCCCCATTGATGTATTTTTGAGGGAAAATTGTATTCTTATAAATATGTAAGCACTTGTAGAATGGATACCCCCCTTACCTTTTCTAAGTTACACGTGTATATGTGAACAGAAAATAGGCTACCACCACAATACTAACAGCAATCACTTATTATTATTAGCATATGTTAATGGTACAAATTGATGGGATTCAATATGATATCTCCATATGTGCCTACATCATGCATTGGTCATGTGCTTGCATCCTCCCTCAACCTTTAACTTCCTTCCCCACTACCCTTCAGCACCCTTATCAGTCCCTAATAATTGCTCTTCTACTTCCAGATCATCTTCTTTTTTAAGTTTCACATATGAGAGAGTATTTGTGATTATTTTATTTCTGTGCCTGTCTTATTTTGTTTACAGTGTTGTCCACTCATCCCACTTATTTCTCCACAAATGACAGGATTTCATTTTTCTTTATGGCTGTATAATACTCCATTGTGTATATGCACCATGTTTTCTTTATCCATCTATGAACAGCACCTAGGCTGATTCCATATGTTGGCTATTGTAAAAAGGCTGCAATAAACATGGGTGTGCAGGTATGATTTTTGTATGCTGACTTAATTTCCTTTGAATAAATACCCAGGAGTGGGATGGCTGGATCATATGGTAGTGCTATTTTGGGGTTTTTGTTTGTTTGTTTTTTTTATTGTGGAAACTCCATACTGTTTTGCATATTGGCTATACAAAATTACATTCCCAACAGCAGTGTTTAAACATTCCCTATTCTCCGCATACTCACCAGCATTAGCAGTTATTATATTGGAAGTAAAATCACCAGAGATTTTCATTTTCTTTTACCTGCTTAAGTATTGTAAAATCTTTTGCAGTGATTCACTTTCTAATAAAAATAAAGCCATTTTTAGAAAATAAAATCCTTAATGTTTGTATACAGCCCTGTGAATATATGATCAAGTACCAGTATCAGAAAACATGAAAGGGAAATAATCCCATGTTGAATAGTAATCACTACACAGAGCTCTTCCTCTGTGCTGTAGGATAGAAATTTATGATATAAATTAATCAAAAGTTTCTTCTTCCAACATAATTTTAAGTAGCCATATCCTTGGCTGAGCATTTTGAGTTTGGCTATTATTAGAAAACACATTTTCCCCCCTTTCCTCGCATCTGTAGAGGTGAAGAGAGTTTTGCAATATTTTTGAGGCAGTGATTTTTGATTGTAGTAAGGACAGCTAACATTAAATCATTGAGTATCAAGGACAATTCAGAGAGTTTGGGCTCTTGATCACAAAAAAAAATTAACTTTCTCCAGTGGATTACACATTTTCTGAAATCATCTCCAACAACTCGTTCTTCTTCTGAAGAAGAAATGATTTCACTGACAGGTAAAAGGAGGAACTGGCCTGCATTTATTAGAGATAGAGATGTCCTATTGATGTGTGGACAATAGGACATTCACCTCACCCCCTTTCTCTAATACAAATTTTGTAAACTTCAGAGAATATCTTAATCTCACTAATAATTAATATCCTCACCTATAACTAGGAAATACGCATGCCTACCTTTAAATCTTGACATAGGACCTGACACCTCATAAGTGCTCAGTAGATGCTATTTGTTACAATTATATTAATGTCATTGCTTTGGAGGAGAAAAAACAATTTAAGAAATTAGAAAATTTTAAAAAACTCATCTGGGATCTGGCTGACAGGAGTAGGAAAATGACAGAAAAAAATGGAACATGAGAAAAATGGAGAAACACAAGAAAAGAGGGATCAGGGACCAGATTTTAGGATGTCATGGAGTCAATGTAGAGATTAAAGTTCTACCAACTCCCGAATTCTGAGAAGGCAGCATTGAACAAACTGCAATGGGGAGAAAATAGTTATCCTCTTTTAATCCCCTGAGGGCACAGCCTTGGGAAAAAAACAAAAACAAAACAATAGCAGCAATTTGGTTTAGTGGGGAGAATCTCCAGCTGAGGCAAATATGAAAATCCTTAAGACATAAGTTTCATAAACCCAAGGAATTTTGGAAGAGCAGGTAGGAGTAACAGCTTTGAACTATTTTTGGCTTTAGACAGTTTTGAAGTTGAGGAAATCCAGCAAAAGGGCAGAAGATTGACATTGTGGAGAATATAGTGCAATAAACTCTGGAGCATGGGCTCTTTGTAAATGTAGGGCACCCAGCTTTCAAGGGGAAGCGGAGGGTGTATCCCTAGGCAGCAAATCATTCCTTCCCATTCACGTGCCAGAATCATAAGGCTCAAAGGAGATGTGGAAATGGACCGATGTGAAATGAACAAAGTGAGAGAAGAGAGTCTCAAATAAGGCCTCCAGGCTGGTGAAGCCATTATAGCAAATTTATAATTTGCAAAATGTATGTATTAAATGTGGAATCAATATCACAATTAATTATCAAAGTTTGAGTTCATATTTTAGAAACTCAAAATAAACTGACCTGGATTATTGAGCAGCTCAATAAAACTGAAATCAAACCTACATTTTTTTTCTATGATTCCATGTTGGCAATTTCAATGTGACATTATATTATGGACAGAGATAACTGCTGTGGGAAAATTGAAATCATTTTGTGTTTTCTAAGTTGAATGGGGGAGGACTGCAGCTGAGATCATCTCATGTATCCTATTGACTCTTTGAATTCCTTGATGACATGTCACAGATGAAGTGCCTCAAAATTGAGTGACTTGAAATTAGAGTAATTAAAATTTAAAAAATTTTATACACCTATTTCCAAAGAAAATGGCCAATCTGCTCCTAAAAGGACTCAGATTCCATGTGAGTGAAATCCTCCTTGACAAATACAGAAAGAAAAAAAAATATTTGATAGGAAATTTTTCATTTTAAATTCTTTAAATTTTAATGACCTTTAATCAGGTTTTGCTTTTAGCCTTTAATTTCTATCTTGGAATATAATAGTAGAGGGAACTGCAAATGGTTCAAGTTTGGAATGTATTAAGACAATGCACTGTCTTATTGGGGGATCTTACTGACTTATTGTTTAGTTTTGGATTTTCGTATACTCTCTAATAAGAAATATTTGACAATATGTCTGGGCATAATTTGAAGTTGGAAATTGAATGGGGCATCAATTTTTGGTGAGCATTGCATTGTGCCTTGTCAGTTGTATCACTTGATGGTACTCATATCAAGAACTTTCTGGGTACAAAAATTACATATTCACTATTATCTCAGAAGGAGACCCACAGGGGCAGCAGTAGGAAGTGGAAAGAGGTCTTCTGAATTGGGAGTGAGACCCTTCTGATGCTCTGTAAGTTCCTCCGCTGAAGAGTTATAGCCATCGCCTGGGTTGACCATACACTAGGTTATGAAACATAAAATATTAAATAACATAAAATGTGGGAGCATTAGGGAAGAAAGTTCATTTTAGATTTCTTTTTTCCTTATTCCTTATGGAGAAAGGAGTCTGAACACACTCACATAACAGCAAGGGGAAACTATCAGATTGGTTAGTTTATGGAGATCTTGGGGTCTGTGGACCACATTTATGGGAAGACAGGATTAGTGTGTTGAAATACTGTAGTGCAAATGGTTCCCCTTTTCTTCCCCTATGCCAAGAATCTACTTACCCTCAATCTCTGGAGAGCCGTCTTGTGGTCCTACTATCCTTGTGGCACTCAAACCAAAAAAGAGCCCTGGTAAGCCCAGTTTGTCTTCTCTATGAATAATTCAGTACTTCCCTGGGAGCCAGGTAGCCTTAGTTCCTTCCAGAACATGGTAAAAACCAATCTGGCCTCAGGGTGTTTTTTTTTTCCTTCTTTTTTTGGAGCACAACTTTTCATTTCTCTGGTTGTATGTGATGTAGAATCACAACATACATGCAGTCATATATAGAGCTAGGGCTATGATGTCCATTATATTCCACCATCTTTATTGTCCCCCTGCCCCTTACCCCCTCCCACTCCTGTGACCAAAGTTCCTCCATTCTTCCTGTGTCCTCCCCCACATTATGGATCAGCATCCACTTATCAAAGAGAACATTTGGCATTTGGTTTTCTGAGATTGGCTTACTTCACTTAGCATGATATTCTCCAACTCCATCCATTTACCAGAAAATGCCATAATTTTATTCTCTTTTATTGCTGAGTAATATTCCATTGTGTATATATACCAGAGTTTCTTTATCCATTAATCTATCGAAGGGCATCTAGGTTGGTTCCACAGTTTAGCTATTGTGAATTGGGCTGCTATAAACATTGAAGTGGCTGTGTCACTGCTGTATGCTGTTTTTAAGTCTTTTGGGTATAGACCAAGGAGTGGGATAGTTGGGTCAAATGGTGGTTCCATTCCAAGTTTTCTAAGGAATCTCCATACTACTTTCCAGATTGGTTGTACCAATTTGCAGTACCACCAGCAATGTATGAGCGTGCCTTTTCCCCCACAACCTTGCCAACACTTATTGTTGTTTGTATTCTTGATAATTGCCATTCTGACTGGCATGAGATGAAATCTTAGGGTAGTTTTGATTTGCATTTCTCTAATTGCTGGAGATGTTGAACATTTTTTATGTCTGTTGATTGATTGTATATCTTCTTCTGTGAAGTTTCTGTTCAGCTCCTTTGGCCTCAGGGTTTTCTAGACAGGGCTCTCTAACTTTAACAGCAATAAATTCAAAGCTGAAATTTATTCTTTATTTAGTCCCTTGGTTCTTTCTCTAAATTAGAACCAGGAAGGAAGTTTAGTGAATGATTAGTAACCAATAATTTATATGATATCTATGCCCATTTTCACTGATACACCTCCATTTCAGGGCTCAAAGACCAATTTTAAAATTAAATCCAGATAGGGGTTTAAGAAAGAAAGAAAAGATTATTAAAACAAAGCAAAGATTGGAAAAATGGTGTAAATAGTACAACAAACCCAACCACATGGGTAATTAATTCTTTTGGTTTTCAGAAGGAAGAGTTAAAGTGGTTAGAAAATGTTTAAATGCATGTTTACATTACTTGATGATTGAGCTTATCCAGAGAAAAATCTCAATTTTAGGGAGAATTAAAAATTTTTTTATTCTACCAAAACTCAAATTACCCTTACTCTAGCACTGTTGTGCTCAACACAGGGAAATCCAACCTTCAAAAATTCCCTTCTCCTATCACTCAGCACCCCTACCTTAGCTGTACATACCTGACACAAATGATTCTGAGATTCCCCAGGAAATATCTCATGATGCGTCAGTAACAGCCTAACTCAGCATCAGCCATGCTCCATTGACCCCATGTGCTCTCCACCATGCTCCGTGAAGACAGCAGCTTCCCGACTACTGACCTCTGCTGTCAGCGGGAGTTGGAGGCTGCTGACTGCCACGAGGCTGTAATGTTTTTAAGTGTCGCTCTTGCTGCTTGCCCTGACCCTCAAGGTGTCCGAATGCCACAATAATTCCTCAGTTTCAACAAAGCTGGTTGAGAGCAGTCGTGTTTTCCTTTGACCATTTTTAAAACAGATTCTTGTGACAGTGGTGAAAATTGTGCCTATGGTACAGTTACAGTGTTTAGTAGAAGAAGTCTTCTGCTTTTACTTTTAGATCCATGAAGCTGAGGCATAGAATAAAATTGTTTCAACCAAGACCTGCTACTCAGAGTTCAGGTGTTCACCTGGTTTCTTCTTCCCTCAGAATGAAGTTTTTCTCTAGAGTTCTTCATTTCCTGCTTCCATCCTATATACTTTTCTGAATTATCTTTCCCCTTCAGACAAGACTTCGTTTTTCCTGCCTCAAGATACCTCCTTCTGTCCCCTATTTTTACGCATCTAGAATCTCAAAGCAACTCTTAGGTAAATATTCCACTTTGGTAAGAAATTACAATTATACATGAACTTAATTTTCCAGAAATTAAAAAAGTTATTTTATCTATAGACAAGGGTTGTAGAACAACCATTTTTTTCTTTATCCATTCATCTGTTTTTTAAAAAAGTTTTTAGTGCATTGTAATTATAAATGATAGTAGAGTTCATTGTGGCATTCATATATATACATAATATGATTTACTCCAATTAATTCCCAAGTATTTCCCCTATTCTTCCCCCATTCACTTCCCTTGGTTCTCCTTCCTCTACTCGTCTGGTCTTCCTTTCATTTATTAGTGTGTATTTTTTTTCCCCACTGGTGCATTATATAGAGAGGTCTTCAACAATCAAATGAATCCAAGACTATCTTCACACATAAAAGAATTATTGCTAAACTCTTCCTAAATTAAGAGCTGACAGTCCCTTTTATACTTTATACAATCAAAGTGATTGATATTTCTGGGACTTTGCTAATAATGGCACCATATCAAAAGACCAATTAGTTCAATGCAAAGTTATAGTTATGGTAGTTTAAGATTGGACTTTCAGCTGTGCTTGTGGGAATACTTGACTCAGAAAATAAACAGCCATAAAGAGCTATTAGTAAGCATATTATATTCCCTTGTATGTGTGTGTCTGTCTGTGTTGCTAAGCAGAATACCACCATTGATACAGAAACAAGTAGAATCTGGTCCAAAGAGGAAAGAAGAATCCAAAAAGAATGGAAGATGGAAATGATTTAAAAAATAAATAAATAAAAATCTAAGGGACTTGTGAACCATCTACTGAGGAAACTTCCATGAATCCACAGAATAATGATTAGAGCTTATTATCAACATAAGAACATGTGAGAAAGTTAAATGTTAAATGCTTCTGTATTGCAACAAGAAAGTATTTAAAGGCAATAGCCATGAAAGCTAGTGTTCCCTTCTATTTGGCAGTGTAGACTCACAGGATAGTTAGAATGTTGATGAAACGGAAAAGATTTTTGAATTTTGTAAGTGATATATAAATATAAAGGCAGCAGAAGGAGTACAGATCAAAGATATAAAAAATGATTTAGAAAATTAATATACAACTGTCTCAAACAAAGTGGAAGTTGATACCTCTTAAACCCACTATGTTAGCTACAAAGAAAATACCAAAAATGTCAAGTAACTAGAATTGTCATTAATTGCTGGTAGATTGAAAATCTGGGCAATCATTTTGGAAAATTATTTGACACTATCTTCTAAAGTTGAACATATGCATATTTTATGACCTAGCGATTCCACTTCATGTCACTAAATATGATCACTAGAATGTTCATAGCAACATTATTAGCAATAATAACAAACTAAAAAATACCCATATACCCATCAACAGGAAAATGTGTAGGGGAGTAGGAACGATTTCCTTCTGAGTTCTTAGTCGAGATCTCCACAACAGGTATTTACAAGGGAAAAGCAAGCAGAAGTTTGTTAATATGTATATTTCATATGCACATGGGAGATGCAGAGGGAATAAGTAATTCTCAGAACATGGCTTAGAACTCCAACTTATACAGCATCTTCAACAAAAACAGAGAAAGAAAGAAGCAAGTTAGGGGAAATTAATGGTACATAAAGGCCAGGAGGCCCAGTTTGTTAGGTCAATCTCCTTGGTGCTGAAATAGTTCTAAGATCTTCTCTGGTGACCAATCTCTGTCCTTCAAGGTAGAGAGGGAAGTGGAAATACAGTTTAAAATTTATGTCCTGCTTTGTGACAAATAGGGAGAGGACAGTGAATTATCTTTACATCTACTTTTCTATTGCCTTCAACTCAATCTGTATGCCAAAGTGGCATGTTCTGGAGTAACATATTTTGCTATTTTTCAAATGAATAAAATTAATTTTGATATAATTATGTAATGGAGAATTTTAGAGCAATAAAAAAAACCAAGAAATTATAACTACATGAAAAAATATTGAAGCTTTTCACAATATGGAAAATTGTGAGTAGAAGATGTGAAAAAGTATGTACTATATGATTCTCATTAGATACACTCAGCACTCCATACCTCTGGGTTCACCTGTGGGTTCATCCAACTGTGGATCAAAAATAATCAGAAAAAGTTGTATCCATATAATACAAGTACAGTTCTTTATTTTCTTGCCATTAGTCCATAAACAATGTAGTATAGCAGCTATTTATATGCCATGATTTTAAGTACATGGAGGATGCATATAGGCTATATGTGACTTCTATGCCATTTTATATAAAAGACTTGAGTTTCTGCAGATTTTGGATCCTCAGGGGTCCTGCAATGTATCCCTCATGGATAATAAGGACAACTATAAACTATAAGACAACACAAACAAACAAAGACTTTGTTTATTTACCCATGCTGTTAAAAGTAAGCATAGTGGTTGCTCTTACAGAGACACAGGATGATAATAAATGCAGCAGGAATGAGGGTTGTTCAGTATTACCAGCAGGTTCTCCACATTATGATGAACCTCTTCTTCTCACTCCTCCCTTCAACTGCCCTTACCTATTGCTTGGACTCTGAAGACTGCATCTTAATCAGTTTTCTTCTGTTTTTACCTGCGTACAAACTGTTCTACATTTCAAAACTAGAGTGGCTTTTTTAAGTATAAATACAATTGTGTCATTCTCTTATTTAAAACCCTCGGTGGCTTCCTCTTATACTCTGTATAAATTCCCAGTGATCACCATAGACTGAATAGTCCTACAAGCTCCATCTACCTCTTCAGCTTCATTGTTTACAATCAAAATCCACCATATTGACCTTCTAGTACTCCCTAAACTTTTCACCCTTCTTCGCACTAATTATTTACTCCACCTAGAATGATTTCTTCCTGGATCTTCATATGGTTATTTCCTTCACAATATTCATATCTCAAATCAAATTTTACCCATTGGGAAGGACCTGTCTAATCTATTATTCAAAATTAGCCCCACCCTACACCATACCACCAGTGTATTCCTACCACATCAAAATTGTAGCATCTTTTTCGTAGCACTATCACTATCTGAAAATTTGTTATTTTTGTTTTCATATTCATTTTCTGTATTCATTCACTGAATGTGAAATTTGTAAAAGTTAAGACTGTCTTTGGTCTTATCTACTACTTTATCTCCAGCTGCAGTTACATGCCTGACACAGATAAAGTGTTCAATGAATATTTGTTGACTAATTTGAAAACTGACATGTCATGGAAAATGTGGAACTATCACAGGGCATTAGTGACAGAACAGAGGGACCTGGGCAACAGGGCTTCCCAGGTACAGGAGTGGTGGAACTGAATAACTTGATTGCTACCTTCATACCCTTAATAATATTTGCAAGAAATAAACTTATTTGTCAGGAATAGTGGACCATATATTCTCAGATGATGTAGATATATTGTGTATCTTTCTCCTCAGTTGGATCATAAATTGAAGACAAGATTCTTTTCTTTATATATTAAAATATGAATCACATACTAATTATGTTCCAACTATTGTGATACCTTTAAGGGAACAGATAAAAACAATGCAGTAATAACCCTTGTCCTCATGGTCCTTATATCCTGGGTGAAGAAATAGGTACTAACACATAAAATAAAACAAATGTATGATTCCCAATTAAAGGAAGATCTCTCGGTGGAAAAAGTGAAACAAAAGAGAATAACTGGGAGCCAGACATTTGGATTAGGGGTCAAAGAAGTCCTATGAAGAAACTAAAATACTATTCAATATTCTGGGTTCAAAAAGAGCTAAAAATATGAAGAGGAATTTACTGGGAGAAAAGTTATGAAATGAATGCTTAGTTGAGAAAACTACCTTTGCAAGGGGCTTAGGGTAAAAAGGAAGTTGGATGTGAGCCACTTGGAGAAGCATAAAGCTTAGAGAATTACATGCATTAGTGGAGTAATGCATGGTAGTTGGAAACGCAGGCAAACTGTAGGTCCGTGATGAAGAATTCGGATTTTCTTCTGTCTTAAGAAAGGCCTCCCGGGGCTTTAAAGGAGGAAACTGACATGCTCTTATTCACACTTTCAAAAAAATCACTTGGCAACTGATTGAGAGAGGAAGATGGAGAGTCAGCTTGAAAAGTGGGCTTTAGTGAAAGATGCTGGCAGCCTGGATTAGATGATGGCAATAAATATGAAGAGAACTGGATGGATTCTAGAACTATTTTGATGGAAAATGCTTAAATTTGTTGATGAATTGCATATGGGGAACAGAGTTAATGGAGACGGAGGTGTCACATTTGATTTCCAAATTCTTCAAGTGAGCTATTGAGTAAAAGCAGGTACCATCTCCTAAACAGTGGGGGAGAACCGAAGTAAAAACATCTTAGTCTTTATATCCCTAGAGCTTTGGGTTTATATTGGGAAGTCAACAAAAATAGATCAGTTGAGTTAGTGAATGGGTAAATGGATAAATGGATGAATGAACATGTATAGAAGAGAAAATAAGGGAATAAAATTTGTTATGTCTTATACTATTTAAGGTAAAGAGATCACTACAGCAGGCAGGGGAATCTCTGACCATACAAATGTGCTTATGATACTGGAGCAGAAACATTTATCCAGTTTCAACATGGATATAAACTCCTTAACACGGGGTTTTGTGTACTCAACTACTCAATAGTGAGACTTCCTGCTTAGGGGCTAGGGAAGAATACAGTTACTTTAGATTAGGTAAAGAGGGGGGTAAAGGGAGGGAAGGGGAGGAAGGACAGTAGAATGAATCAGACTTTATTATCCTATGTACGTATGTAACTATATGACCAGTGTGATTCTACATCATGTACAACAAAAAGAATGAGAAATTATACTCCATTATATATGATGTATCAAAGTGCATTCTACTGTCATGTATAACTAATTAAAACAAATTAAAAAATTAAAAAAATTAACCAGTACATATAGTATCCAACGTGTCCAAGATATAACCAAAAGCATTTCCATTTATCATATCAAGAACCAGAGAAACCACAACATGAATGAGAAAAGATAATCAACAAGCCCCACTGACAAATCAGATATTAAAAATATTTGATGAGGATTTCCTAGAAGTTATGAAAATTCTTCAATAGCAATTCCAAATTCTCTTGAACAAATAGAAAATTTCAGCAGAGAAATATGTCTTTGAAAAAGACCCAGATGGAAATATAGTAATAAGAAGTGCAAATCCTAATTTAAAGCAAAATTAATAAGCTCAATAGAATAATAGAGATAACAGGATAGAATGAGGGAACTTGATGTGAGATTAATAGAACCTACACAGTCTGAACAACAAAGAGAAATAAACTGGAATGAAAATGAATAGATTGGGCTTGTGGGACAGTAGTAAAACAACAAATATTCATATCCTCAGAATTCTGGAAGGAGATAGAAAGTGGGTCTAAAAAAATATTCAAAGAAAATAATAGATTCAAACTTCTAAAACTTGACAGAATAAAATAAGATACACATTCAAGAAGCTAAGTTCACTACAAATAGGATGAAATCAAAGAAATCTATGCTGCTTTAAAAGTGAGTTTTATAATATGTCAATTCAATAATCTCAGTAAAAACAAGCCAACTGCCTTTTAATTGTTACCATAATTTTATCTTATCATTTTTTAAAATAAAATGTATTGTTTATATTAAATGTATACAACATGTCATGGGATACATAGCCATAATATGAAAGTTAGTACAGTGAAGCAAATTAGCATATTCATCATCTAGTGTAATTACTAGTTTTTGTTTGTTTTTGTGGCCAGAGCAGCTAAAATCTGTTCATTTAGCATGAGTTCCACATACAGTACAATTTTATTACCCATAGTCCTCATGTTGCACATTCAATCTGTAGACTTGTTCATCTATTCACGTGGCACTTTGTATTCTCTGACCTTTGTATCATTTCTACCATTGGTAACCACTATCTTGTTCACTTTCTCTGATTTTTCTTGTTTGCTTCTTTAGATTTCACATTTAAATGAGGTTATGTAGTCTTTTTCTTTTTCTTTCTAGCTTATTTTACTTAGCATAGTGTCATCCAGGCTCACCCATGTTGTGGCAAATATCAAGGTCTGGTTCTTAGAGATCAACAGTTTTCTACTGTACACATACACACAGACTCTTTAGGTATACATCTGTCAAGGAACACTTAAATTGTTTCCATACCTTGGCTATTGTGATAATGCTACAATAAACACAGGTGTGCAGACATCTTTATAAGGTGGTGATTTCATTTCCTTTGTGTATTTTCCCAGAAGAGAGATTGTTGAATCATACGGTAGTTTTGTTTTTAATTTCTTTAGAAATCTCTGTACTGCTTTCAACAATGACTGTATCAATCTACATTGTTAACAACAGTGTTCAAGTCCCATTTATACACTTTCTAACATTTTTTATCTTTAACTTTTGATTATACTCATCTTAATAGGCAGGAGGAAGTATCTTATAGTGCTTCTGATTTGAGATACCCTGATAATTACTGATGTTGAACACCTTTTCATATACCTGTTGGCCATGTTTATGTCTTCTTTGGAGAAAGATCTTTTGCCCGTTTTTAAATTGGGTTATTTGTTTTTCCATTGTTGAGTTACATGAGGTCTTTATAAATTTTAAATATTAATCTTTTATCAGATACATGGTTTGCAAAAATTTTCCCCAAATTTTGGTAGTATGAACATTTTTAACAATATTAAGTTCTTTGAGTGCAGAATCTTTCCATTATTTTGGCTTCAACTTCTTTCATCAATGTCTTATAGTTTTCAGTATATGCATCTTTTATTTATTTGGTCAAACTTATTCCTAGGCATTTGATTTTTTAATTTTTGTTGCACCATAAATGATATTTTCTTGATTTATTTTCCATTTAGATTGTTATTTGTGTATAAAATGCTACTGACTCTTTTATATTGATTTTGCATCCTGTGACTTTACTGAATTCATTTATTAGTTTCTAGAAGTTTTTATAATAGACATTATGGATTTTTTTTTAACAGATGGGGTTGTGTCTTCTGAAAATAGAGATAGTTTTACTTTTGTTTTTCAAATTTGGACAATTGCTTTTTCATATACCATCAGTAAATATGTGGAAACTCAAATTAAAGGCTCAATACAATTTAAAATTTATCTACAGAAATCGAACAAACCATGTACAGGAATGCTGAACAATTCTAAGATGCTGATGAAAATTTATTAGAAAACTTAAATAAATGAAGAGACATATATGTTCATGAATTGGGAGATTTAACATAGTAAAGATGTCAATTATTTCCAAACTGACTTATAGCATAATTACCACTACTATCAAAATCCTAGCAAGTTTCTTTGCAGACACAATAAACATATTCTAAAATTCATACAGAAAAACATTGACCCTAGAGTAGCCAAAACAATCTTGAAAAAGAAAACCATAGTGGAAATAATCGTTCTTCTTGATATTAAGTTCTACTCTGCAGCTATGGTAATCAAAATAATGTATGGCATTAGGGAAGGGACAAACACAGACATCTATAGAACTTAATAGAGAACCCAGAATTAGATTCACAGAATTATGCCCACAAAGATGCAAGTATAATTCACTGAGAGAAAAATAGCCTTTTCAACAAATGATGCTGCAATCAATGGACATTCATAGGTTAAAAAAAATGAACTTCAGCTTAAACTTCACCACCTTTTGCAAGAATTAATTTGGAAAAGATCATGAGCTTAAATATAAACATAAAACTACAAACGTATTTGAAAAAAGCATAGGAGAAAATATTTAAGTCTAGGTCTAGACAGAAAATTACTAAACTTTACACAGAAAGCATGACCTATGAGAGAATTGATTGGTTAAACCTCATCAAAATGAAAAACTTTCACTCTGCAGAAAAAAGGATGAAAATATTACTACAGACTGGAAAAAAAAAACTTTTCCAACCACATAACCAACAAAGACAATTATCTATTAAAAATTTATCATCATGAATATGGATATATAATATATTAAGGAACATTAATATATTAATGAGTATATTACCATTATAATTTAAAATGAAAAATTTTCAATTCTCAAAAAAAATCCAATTAGAAAATGAGAAAAAGTTATGAAGAGATATTTCAGCGAAGAGACACACTGGTGGAATTTAAGCAGATGAAAAGATGTCTTGTTGCTTTGATGGGGGGGGAGGCCACGTGGCTTCTCGAGTTGGAGTCCAAGAGAGACGGAGAAGGGGTCCGCGGGCTAGACGAAAAGGGGTCTCTCTGGACGGTGGCGATCCGAGGAGCCAATCTCTCCAGGCCCCGGGTGTAGGTAAAAACTTGCTTCGCCCCAGCGGGACGCAGAGATACCCGGGACAAGAAACACACCGGTGCGAGGATCAAAAAACACCAGTTTATTCTAGAAACTATAGAAGCTTAAATACACTCTTGGACCAATCAGATCCAAAGGTCACAAACAAAGGGGTGCTGTTTGGCAAGAGCACAGTCTATTAGCATAGAATGGGGAAGGATGGAAGGGAGGGGTGGGAAGGTATGGAGATGCTCCTACAATGTCTAACATCATAACTATAGAAAAATGTAAGTTAAAAACCACAAGGAGATATAACTACACACCTATTAAAATGGCTAAAATAAGAAATAGCGACATCACCAATTGTTGCCAAGATATATAGAAACTGGATTTCTCATGCTTCACTGGAGGGAATGTAAATGTTAAGGCCATTACAAAAACTGATCATTTCATTTAAAACCAAAACTGCAACAGCCACTGCACTCCTGAATATTTATTCCAGAATAAGTGAACACTCGTATGCAGCCTGTACACAGGTGTTCACAGTAGCTCTATTTGTAACAGACAAGGACTAGAAATGATTCACAGATACTTCAGTGGGTGAATGGTTAAAATAATTGTGGAATGTCCATTGTCCATACCATTGAATACTATTCAGCAATATAAAGAAATGAACTATCAACACATATAACAACTTGGATGAATCTGCAGGCAATTGCACTGAGTAAAGAAAATCAATCCCAATTGGTCACATTCTGTGTTATCCCATCTCTATTACAGAAATGGAGAACAGATTAATGGTGGTCACTTGTTAGGGAGAAGGTAGTTGTAGTACCAAAGACAATCCAGGGAATCCTTGGGATGATGGGCCTGTTTTGTATTTTGACCATATCAGCATCAAAATCCTGGTTGCCTTATTGTACTAGAGTTTTGAAAGATGTTGGGAAAACTGAGTGAAGGGTATTAGGCATCTCTCTGTTCTATTTCTTATAACTGAATATAAACCTATAATTATGAAAAATGAAATGTTAATTTAAAAATGTAGCATTGGAGTAAAAAAATATGAAATATTCTCTTTATGAATATTCAGAGCCAAGAGAGGTGTCTAGTTAAGGGAGGAGGGTGTAAAACTGGGTCTCTGAGTGCACACCTGGGAAAACTAAGTAAGAATCAGCAATGTTTCAGGGAGTAAGATTGTATATATTATAGTTAAAAATTTTTATATGTGAATTTAATATAAATGAAATGAATATGAAGGGAAACAAAAATATTGGGGTTACATTATGAAAAACAAGGATGCTATTATGAATAAACACATAAAAGGAAAAACTGGCAAAACATTATTTAAAAAGGAGAAGATAGAAGAAGAAGGAATTTAAAAATCTTTCCTATAACAATGTGAAATGCATTAGCTGAGGCTTAAAAGATGAGACTTTAGCTAGACTGATAAAGGAACAGGAATGAAGAGGCGACATGCTCTAGTTAGAGATATAAATATCTGCAAAAGCTCAGGGCTGTGAATGTAGAGTGCATGTGAGGAAATGCTCCTAAGTGGCTGTGACTGGAGCTGAACTTGATGTGTATTTATGGAGTTACAGAAGTTGTCATGGCAAGTGGGAACTCTCATAAGCCAGGTTGAGGACTTGGATGTCCATCTCCCCTGAAAGTGGCAGGGAATTATTGGAGAAATACAAGCCTCTGGCTGCTTGATATTCCTGACCATGATTATTCTTTTCCTTCCTTCCCGCTTCCCTCTCTCATTATCTCTCCATTCATCTCATATTCTTTCCTTCTATTCAGCAATACACTGAAACAGGCACCAAGAGTGCAAATAGATATAAGATCATTTCTGCTCCATGTGCTTAGAGTCTAGTAGGAAAAAAATGCACATGTCATTAACTTACTGTTTTTAGAATTTCTTTTTTGTTTTTGTTGACAGAAATGGGATTGAAAATAAAATGTTTTAAGCCCTCTAATGTTCCAGATTCAGAGCTACATTTTGCATGTGTTCTCTCAATTTACCCTCACTACTACTGTTACGAAGTAGGAAAACCATGGATGAGCATGTTGACATATTATGTAAGTTTTTTCATCATTAAAACTCTATGGAGTTTTGTCTTTGAGGTGTTCAAAAACAGTCTAGACATCCATCTGTTATTAGTCCTGGAGCGGAACCCTAGGGAATGCTGTAGCCTTTGGCTTGATGAAGTCATCAGCTTCTATTTTGAAAATCCTGAAATTCTATGATTAGATGGAAATAGTGATAAACTCTTGCACTATTAGCAAATAATTTAAATGTGATACATGTTTGGAGGAATAAACTGATATTTGACTATATCTCCTTACTAAAAATGCCATGATATTCTCCTTGGGGTGACTGGCTATGCTCATGCCAGGGCCAACTTCCAACAGAATAATTTTGATTAGCTTGCTCGAGTACCTGGAAATTTCAGAGACTTGAAACAGTCTTTAATTCTAATTGTAGTAGTTGCATAGTTGTATTGGTCATAATCAAACTTAAGTTTGAATGGTAGAATAAATGTCCATATTTATGTAAATTTACATATGTATGTGAAATTGAACCATCTTTCTCCTGCTTACACCACTGGCATCAAACAAAATGATAGAATTTGAAGAAATTCACCAAGTGAACCCTAATGTAAGCTCTCGTAATGATGTGCCAAGATAGGTTCACTGATTCCAACATGTTCCACTGTGACATGGGAAATAGATAGTGTAGAAGATGGGCATTTGAGGGGTCAGGAAGTAAAATTGGAACTCTCTGTATCTTCTATTAAATTTCACTGTGAACCCAAACCTGCTCTACAAATGAAAGTTTATTTTAGTTTTCTAAAAATCAGAGTAACAGCTGTGTGCAGGATTGTAAGCTCCATGAAGGCAGGAACCAATTCCTCTAATGTTTTGATCTTGTTTTAGATACAAAGAACACATGCACATACTTTACTGAATTATGAGTAATAAATACATGAATGCACATATGACTACAAGGCAGTATGATAGGTGCTTGTGATTCAGTAGTGAATAAGATACACAAGGCCTCTGTGCACACAGGCTTGGTAAAATAGACATGGGAAAGTCCACTCTTGGTTGTGACCAACAACTTAATTGTGTGTGTGTGTATTTGGGTAGCAGATAATCATTTCTAGGGCACATGCTTATTCCAGGGCACAAGTGGGCTCCTAATTTTTTCAGGAAACAACATAGAAAGATGAGTGGAATACCATGAATTAAAGAAGACTGGTTGTTATGGTTTAAATAGTAGGTGTTTCCCTAAAGCTAATGTATGAGACAATGAAAGAAAGTTTAGAGGTAAAATGATTGAGTTATGAGATCTTTGACCCAATCAGTGAATTAATCCCCTGGTAGAGATTAAGTGGTGGTAACTGCAGGGTAAGGTGGGCTGGAGGAGATAAGTCATTGGGGCCATGCCTTTGGGATATATGTTTGGTGACCTGAGTCTTATCTCTCTCTCTGCTTCCTGGTCATCATGTCCTGAGCCTCTTTTCTGCACCACATTTTTCTGCCATGATGCCCTGCTTCACCTTGAGCCCTGAAAATGAAGCAAGCTGTCTATAAATTGAGATTTTTAAAAACATAAGCCCCCAAATAAACTTTTTCTCAACTAAAATTGTTCTTGTGAGGTCTTTTATTCACAGCAGTGAAAAAGCTGACTAAAACGCTAGCTATAGTTCAAAATATCTAAAGGGGATTACTGAGATAAAGAATAGAGGGGCTGGGATTGTGGCGCAGTGGTAGCGTGCTCGCCTAGCATGCGTGAGGCACTGGGTTCGATCCTCAGCACCACATAAAAATAAAATAAAGATATTCTGTCCACCTGCAACTAAAAAAATAAATAAATATTAAAAAAAAAAAAGAATAGAATTTTTTTATATTTAATACAACTAAAAGTCTTTCTCTCAATTCTGTGTTGGGAAAACTTATATAGCTTCCCTGAAAATGAGTAATCTCTATCTAATGGTGCCAAAGGGAAAATCATATCCAAATTAATACAAGTAATCATAAAAGTGTCAGACTCTGCTTGAAAAGCATGTGTATCTATAGGACAAATTCCTGTGAGATGAGTCTTATCAATCTCAAAGTTCACTTAAGCAGTAAACAACTTTTAAGAAGTTTATTTGCTGGTGCTGTAGCTTAATATTTCATTTAACATGTTTTCAGATTTTAAAAGCTTAAAAACACTAGGCCGTAATTGATTTAAGCTCTGATAGATTTTTTTATCTGAAAAATTACAATGGAGTCTAATTTCATTGTTTATTGTTTCACATAAACAAAACACTCTATAATGTATGAACTTAGCATGTACCTTACTAATAATTTCCAACTCTAAATATTACTACGTGATTCTCTACTATGTTTTTTTGTGCTGATAATGATATTATTACTTTTATTTTTCAGCTGGGGAAACTAAAATGAAGATTGACTCAGCTGGAAACAAACCGAGTGTCACATCCAGAAAGAGATCCAGTTTGTACTAATGTTAGAACTGATAGGCATTTGATGGCAGGAAATATGTCATTTTCTTTTGAGACTCTCCACATTTCCTAGCACTGTTCTCTGAATTTAATTGACTCAAAACAAATACCTGGTAACTCCTTATTCTCGGAAGCAAGTAAATAGCATTGATCTGGACATTCATGATAAATGATGATAAATGAAATGCTTAGCTGGGTCTCTTAGAAGCCGTAAATACCAAGCAAACAATACCAATGACTTAAAAATCATTTAAACTGCTCATAAAGTTCCAAAAAATTTATCAAACCAGTTGTATAATACAAAATATAGAAGTCTAGGAAAAATATATATTTAGGAATATGGTCTTCAATGACTTTCCTATGCTTGTGAGGGTCCAAAGTTCATGTCCCATTATTATTTTATCTCTTGCTTATTTTATCATTTCATTGTTCTCCAATAAATTATGTTTACTGAGTGTTGTAGTCAAGATTCATCATATAGAGTCACTCAGTTTACAGACATTTTAGAGTTTGTTCGGTGTGAGCTGCAACCAGATGCTTCTCTCAAAGGATTATGTTTGGGTCCACCTCCAATAAAAGAACTCATACAGTGGCATGATAGAGTTTAAGATCCTATATAACACTTTTCTTCACTCACCCAACACCCAACTCTGAACCATGTGGGTGCTTTCCCAGTCAATAGGAATATAAGCATGAAAGAAAGAAAACCAGAGTTTCTACTATCCATGAGGTTCACATACTCATGGAGATGGGGAGAAAAAAGAAAGATAGGAAGGAAGGGAAAGAGGAAAGGAAGAAGGAAGGAAAGAAGCAAAGAAGGAAAGCAGGCAAGGGATGGAAGGAGGGGAAGAGAAAGAAATGGAAAGAATGGAAGGAAGGAAAGAAAGAAAATTATAGAATGTGAGATGGTAAGAAGGATTACAAGAAAAAGTATGATAGGAATCAGAAGTCGACAAGCAGTAGTTTAGAAACGATGGTGAAAAAAATTTTTGTGGAGTTGGTGTTGGAGTGCATGACGTCTATATAAACGTCTGGTAAAGGACTCTTAAAATCAAAGGGAGCCGCAAATGCAAAGCGCCTAAGAACTCTCTTAACAAGGTGAAGGAATATCAAAAAGGCCAGTGAAACGAGATGGGAAGTGGTAGAACATAAAGTCAGAGGTAGCCAAGGACAAAATAATACAGAGCCTTGGAAACCATGATGTTGATTCTGAGTTTCTTCCCAAGTTACACTGAGATGTTATTAGTTTTATGTGGGAGATAACCTGATGGGATGAGAAATAAAAAAGCCAAGGACCGATTAATTTGTCTGTTGAGTAATCCTTTGAGGATTGAAGGCCATAATGTTGGATGGAAGATGAGAAATGATGGTGATGATGTTGGAGTGGAGATGTGAGAAGTGGTTGGACTGGAATTTATTTTTGTCATCATTAAAAATGATGACAAGATGGTTCAAGTTACTCATGTTTCTGAAGATGAATTTTCTATTTTTAGCTCAGACTTTTATAGTCACCTCTCTTGTCAAAAGGCATAAGATTGATTGACTCCATTGCTTCAGGATAGCAGAAACCACAAAACATAATATATGGAGAATTTATATAAATGTACAAATTTCAACAAGGAGACAGAAAATCTTTTCTGATATTAATCAAATAACAAAGCAAGATGTCATATACAGGAAATAGTGGAAGGAAGCAAAACTAGTTTTGTTTTTTCACTCACGAAAGTTCTTCTTAAGTTTTTAATCAATTATCTTGGCTGCAAATCATAGAAACAGATAGTATGTCATTTTAAGCAGAAAAAAAGTACTTATCAAAAGTATGTTGGATTTTTCCCAGGATTTCTGGTAAGGTTGGAGAGACAGGATTGGAAAATGTGTACAAGCAAAGGAAGCAAGAGAGCAACAAGAAGCCCATCCAGAGCCACAGAATAGATGTGTTTGTTAAAGACACTGCTGCTTTGGGTGCCATGGCAGGCATCACAGCTGCCACTAAGGACAGCGCTAGACAGTGCTTGTTGCCACTGGAACCACTGTTGTAACTGCTCTTGGGAATGTACTGCCACTTTTACTGCTGCCCTCCTCGCAAGCTCTGTACCTGTTTCTATCTGTAACCAGCTCCTGTCTAAATGCCTGGGGCATTTGATTGATTTAGCCTCAGTCAATTACCTGTACAGGTCCTATAGGAGAGTTTGAGATGAGTATGTAGCCGTTAAAGCTTCTAAAAGGAAAAGCAAGCCTAATCTCCCACCAAGACCAAGACTCATACTCGGGGAATCCAAATATATAGGAACACAAAAATAGATAAAAAATATCAATAGCAAGAAATGGCAAATACATAAGCTAAGAACAAAAAATTCTGCAAGAACTAGTAGAGTATGTTATGAAAGACTGTTTTATTCTGGTATAAATCCACATATGAAAATGGTGACAGGGATTACACACACACACACACACACACACACACAAAAACAGATAAAAGCAACCTAGATTATTTCATTCCTTAATTGAGGAGTTTCAGGAATAAACAAGGAATAAACAAGAAGGAATAAACAATTTATATAGGAATCCCTTTTATAGATAGAATTTTGTTCCCCACCCCAATTCATATGTTGAAGTCTAACCTATAAAGCTCAGAAAATCACTCTTTTTTTGGAGACAGAGCTTTTAAAGCAGTAATTAAGAGGAAATGGGCTCACAGAAGTGGTCCTTAATTCAGTATGTCAGGGGCTTTTATAAAAAAGATTCAGATGCAGACAACAGACACAAGAAAACAACCATCTGCAAGCCAAGGAAAGAGTCTTCAAGTAGAACCAAATTGGCTGACTCCTTGATCTTGAACTTCTATCCTCTGGAACTATGAGAAAATAAATTTCTATTGTTTAAGCCACCAAAAACTGTGGTACTTTGCTATGATAGCCCTAGCAAACTAATAAAATGAGGAATCAAAAATTTGTGTCTGAATCCCTTCATCTTTTGAAATTTGGTCCAGGGATGGCAAATGCACAGTATATAAAATGTCACTCCACATGCTGAGCCAGTATAGACAAGATGATCAAGAACACTCTTACTTTGTGTTGAATCCAGTCTTGACTTCAGATTTCTTGTCAGCATAATGCTCCAGATAGCCACTGCTAATGGAATGTGGTGAGTGGGTTAAAAATCCAGTGTCATTTCTACATTAGAGTAACTGTTTAGTCAAATGTTTATGTTTCTCTCCCAAAAATATGTTCAGTAATTTTCAAGTAATCCTGTTGGATTCATGAAATTTTGGTTGAAATAACTTTCTGATATCATAGGCCTGTAGTGACCCCAGCTGATTACAATACTCAAGAATCTGACAACTTTCAGAAGTGTACACAAGTAGCTAAGTAGTACTTTTCAGACAATTTTATTTAACAAAGTTTCTCTCTTTGTTACACAGGTTGCATTTAGCAAATGCTTCATTGCATGTTATTAATTATTTAAAATCATAGTATTTACTCAATTATAAGATTAGTAGGTTTGGGTTGCAGATGTATCTCTATGGCAGAGCACCTAGTTAACATTCACAAGGCACTGGGTTTGATTTCCAGAACTGCAAGAAAAAAAAAAATTGGAAGGTCTTAAATGTCTCAATATCTGTAAGAAATTACCTAATATTCTAAACAGTGTCCTTGACTTATCAGTATCTATCTAGATAAACATACATATACACTAAATATACTCATACATATTGATTGTATGCATGTGTATATTCTAAAAAACTCCACATTTCACATATTTATCAATGATTAGCTTTTCTTTTGCTTCATTCTTTTGATAGATACTGTACAGTATCTAGACAGGGGCTAGGATTTTCAGGGGAAAATTTTTGTCCCACAATTTTTATAAGCTATTATCACCTCAAGAAAACAAGGAATGAATCTTTGATCCAAGCACATTTATGGAATGATCAAATTCAGCATTAGTGAAAGAGAGGGTCTGAATATGTTGGTAAAATCTCACTGTAGACTTAATGGTCACTATGACAAGTTGCAGAAGGATTCAAAGGGAAACTTTTCTATGATAAAATTCTCATGTCACCAATATGAAGGCAAGGTTCTTTGTAAACTAGGTCCTGCTTTCTGATACAGTATATTAACTTGAAAAACACTTCTTTAAATCAGAAATTGAATAATAACAATAACATTTTTTAAAATTCATTGGTTTAGAATGCAAGAACTTTAAAAGAAAGCCTTCTGCCACCAAATCTGCAACATAGAACAGTTTCAACAGCTCCAAGATTTCCCTTCTATTGACTCTTGGTAGTCAGACAGTGTCTCTGCTCCTAAATTCTAATGATCTTTGATATTTTTTCTGGTCCAATAGTTTTGCATTGTTTGGAATGCCATATGAATGGAACCATGTGGGGTTTAATCATGGTATTGAGACTGGCTTACCCACTCAGCCTTTGAGATTTATCCATGTTTTTGTACAGATCAATACTTTTTATTGTTGGGCAGTATTTCATTCTATGGTTTGTTTCAGCCTTTTCACTGCTGTGACCAAAAGACCTGACAAGAGCAATTTTAGAGGAGGAAAAGTTTATTTGGCACTCACAATTTCAGAGGTCTCAGTCTGCAGATGGCAGACTCCATTGCTCTGAGTCCAAGGTGAGCCAGAACATCATGGCAGAAAAATATGGCATAGGAAGGTAGTTCAGGACAAAGAAATCAGGATGCAGAGAGAGTTCTGCTTACCAGGGACAAAAATATATACTCTAAAGGCATGACCCTAAGGATCTACCTTTTCCAGTCGTACCCCACTTGCCTACAGTTAATGACCATACCAGATTAATCCACTGATTAGGTTAAGGATCTCATGACCCAATCGTTTTCCCTTTGCAAATTCTTGTGTTGTTTAAAACATGAGCTTTAGGGGCACACCTCATATCTAAACCAAAATATGGACACACAACAGTTTATCAGTCAAGGATCTGAAACAAAACAGTCCTCAGTGATCAGGGTCCTGTTCACTATATCAATCTGAGTGCTATGTAGTTCCTACTAAAGTTTCTTTCTTTCTTTCTTTTTTTGGTACCAGGGATTGAACTCAGGGTAAAGTTTCTTAATGGGAAACAATACGGATATGGACCGTTCATGTATCTCCATTCATGATATGCAAACAAATCAATAAGTTATTTAAAAGCATCTTGCTTAAAAAAAAGACAAAGGAAGCTTTTACATATAATAGCCAATATATAATAATTTCAAGATAAATGGCATTGATGAGGATAATCCCGTCAATAAATGGCATATTAAGAAAATATATATTTAGGGATTGGGATTATAGCTCAGTGGTAGAGTGCTTGTCTCGCATGTGTGAGGCACTGGGTTCTATCCTCAGCACCATATAAAAATAAATAAATAAAAATATTGTGTTCATCTACAACTAAAAAAAATTTGAAAAAAGAAAGAAAATATATATTTACTTTTACTTACTCAATTGGCTATTTGAATCACTTTTTAATTAAAAGTAAATATATTCTCTGGATAAGTAAGGAACAGATTAAAGTAGTAAAAATTTTAAGTAACTTAGGCCTAGAGATACATAATCATTAACCCTGAGAGGACAGTGATATTTAATAACACAACTTCATTCCACCAAGGACATATAAAATTATTCAAAAGTATTTTAATATAAATTGGCATATATTGGTTTGCTTGAAAAGTTAAAGTTGCTCAAATAATTTAAATTGAAAAGAATCAGTAAGGGCTATTTTGTTTTACAAAACTTTGTCTAGCTTTATTAGATACAATTGGCATACAATATACTGTATATATTGAAAATGTACAATTTGAAGGGCTCAAAAATGTATCTACATGTATGAAACTATCTCTGCAATCAGGACAAAGAACAAATCCATCAACTCAAACTTTCCCCCACCCTTTTTTTTTTTTTTTTTAAACTGGGTATTTAATCCATGGGTGCTTTATTACTGAACTATTTCCCCAGCCCTTTGTGTTTTATTTTGTTTTGTTTGAGACAGGGTGTCCCTAAATTGCTAAGGGTCTCCTAAATTGCTGAGACTGGCCTCAAACCTGCAATCTTTCTACCTCAGCCTTTTGAGTTTCTGGGATTACAGGTGTGTGCCACCATGCATGGCTCCCCATACCTTTTTTTTTTTTTTTAACCTTTATTTTATTATTTATGTATGTATTTTGTATGTGGTGCTGAGAGGATCGAACCCAGTGCCTCAAGTGTGCGAGGCAAGTGCTCTACCACTGAGCCACGACCCCAGCCCCTCCTCATACCTTTTATAAATCACTTCTTGGCCACCTCAGTCTTTCTCACACTTGAAGACTGTTTTTTGTCTCACTATTTAATACTTTTAATATTCTAATATATATGAAATAATATAAGATATAGGCTTTTTTGATGTGGTTTCCTGTACATATCATACTTATTTTAAAATTCATCAGTATTATTGCCTTTTCAGATTTTTTTCCTTTTTATTGTTGAAGAACATTACATAGATATATAACAATTTATTTATCATTCGCCTATTGATGGACATTTGATCTATTTTTCCAAGTGACTGTGTCAGTTACTTCACATCTCAGTCGATGCTTTGTTTTCTACACACACACATACACACACACACACACACACACACACACACACACGCACAATGCCTACAATGCTTCATCGAAGTCTCCAAAGAATATTTTCTTTTTCCATTGAATAGCTTTGTTTTGAAAATCATTTGACTATATTTACCATATATACTGTTGTTAGTTTTTCTAGGGCTCCTCACTTTTTGTATCAATCAAGATCAAATAAGATTTCCCTGCAGCATCATTTTTCCGTTGTCCAAAGGTCTCCCTTCTTCACTGGCTGTAGTGAGAGAAGACACACTGGTGATGACTTCTTTGTGCTCCTATATGTATAAAAGGGTCTAGATTTTCCCTTTTAAAAGATACTTTCTTATAGGTATGGAATTTCAGGATCATCTTTCCCCTGATGTTACCCATGCTTTTTTGGCTTGTATTGTTTTCCACCAGAAGCCTGTTTCATTCTTATCTTTCTTAATTTATAGGTGACATTTACCCTTTATCACTACTTTTCAGGAATTTGATTATAATTTGTTTTGGTGAATTTTTCTTAATTTTTTTCCTTGAGATTCATTAAGCTTCTTGGATTTGCAGGCTTTGAACTTCCTTGAAAATTGGGAAAAATTTTATGCATTTTTTTCTTCACATTTTTTCCAGCCCTCTTCCTCCTGCTTTTAGAGATTGTTTGTCTGTACTGTGTTGCTTGAAATTGTCCCACTTCTCACCTGTGCTCTCTTCATTCTTTATAAATTCTTTTTTCATATGTTCCATGTAAGGTAGAAAAATTTTATTGCTATATCTTCATAACTCACTAGTCTTTACTATTCAAAATTTCAATTGCTTTGTGCAAATTTGCTAATCTTTTCTGCTGAGTATTAATGTGATATTAATCCCATTCAGTGTGTGTGTGTGTGTGTGTGTGTGTGTGTGTGTGTGTGTGTATCTTAGGCATTATATTTTTTTCTCTATACTTTTTAATTAAATATTTTTGCATATCTTCCAATTGCTACCGAACAAGTTTTTCAACATGTTCTATCTTTTTAATGCATGAAACATAGTTAAATAATTGTTTTATTGATTTTTCAAGTAATTGTGTCATCTCTGTAATTTCTGTGTTAGCTTTGATTGCTTAATTTTTATTTTCATTATAATGAACCTTGTAAATTTTTCATTTTCATCCACTGCTGGATGTTTCATATTTCTATAAATATTCTTGAACTTTGTTCTGTGATGAAGTTAAATTGCTGAGAACAGGTTGATCTTTTCAAGGCTTGTTTTAAGCATGTTAGGACTGAAGCAGCAGTAAGTGTTAGGACTAATTTTTCTAACTATTAAGGCATATGCTTGTGGGCACTCTGCATAATCGCTCTTGAATTATGAGGTATTGTTTTTTAAATTTTGACTGATGAACACAAATCATCCTTGGCTGTATATAATATCTTGAAATTGTTTCCCTTGCTCCTTTCAAATAATTCTTTCTCCAGCTTTGAGTGGTTTCCTCACCTGCATGTGCTGATCAGTACTAAGTTGGGTGCTCAGGGAGGACCCTGTGCAGATGTCTGGATCTCCAACTTCATTTCTTCACTTCAGGGAGAGGATAGGGCTCTGCTTAGGTTCTCACTTCCTGTTTGTAACATCTCTAGGACTGCTAGGACAATCATGGGACTTAACTTATTATCATTCCTGTCTCAAGAGTCATTTTCCTACGTGATGCTTAGTGTCTGAAAATTGTGGTATGATGTATCATGACTGCTTTCTGAGTTGCTTCAGGTGGAGTGTAAATACAGTGCTTGTTCTTCTTTGCTGATCTTATGCAAAACTCCATGCCAGCATTTGAAATATGATACAGTATTTTCTTTTTCTTAGTGAGTAAATATATTACCAAATATTTCTAAAAGGAGAAAAATCTTTTCCTGGGAAAGAAATTGTTAGGTGGCACAGCACTTGAGGTCTATTCCAAATATTTAATTTGGAAGAAATTTTAATTAGGTAGAAATTTTTGTGATTGAATTCAATTCATACCCAAAGTACTAAAATAAGGTCATTTATTTTTTTCCTTTGGAGTCAGTGCTTAAATTTTCAGGAGTTAATTTTCAGTATGAGAAGTAAATATTTCTGACATTCAATAATACATAAGAATGAGAATAAAGGGTATATTTAATAAAATTGTTTTAATTACTTAGGAAAACTCCTCTTAATACGTAAACTAGTTTATATATTATTTAAAGCAATAATTTTTTAATTAACTAAATTAGCATGTCAAACCAGTGACATTAACTAATAACTGCTGAATTACTAGAAGATAATTTACATATTTTATTTTGGTTAATTAGTGTATATCATTAGTGTAAAGCATTACCTCAAACATTTCCCAGAGACCTAGTATGTGTTAATTATGCAAAGCATAGATTTTAAGTAATTAATATGTATCCATTACTGTATCACATGCAAATACTGCATTAGAACACTAGTCAGGGGCACAGAACATTGAGGCAGAGGTTTCTATTTCATTTCTTCTTAAATGTGATTTCTCAATTATAGCATCAATGAGCTTTGGCAATTATTATTATTGTTATAAAAAGCTTCTTTCTTAAATGCCTTTCTTTGAGCTATCTCAAGCTCTTATTTCCAGAAGGGAGTAGGTGAAAATAAAATTCTGCTGATGAGGCAAAAGCACATTCAACACAATTTTGTTTGGGCCCTGGGCATGTACTGTCTTTGCTCAGGTTTGAAACAGCTTTCAGACTTCTCTTCTAGAGTTTCTCTGGTCTCTTTGACTAAGAAATTCTTCATCAGATCTGACGTTGTTCTGTTTGTCTAAACGTTAGTTCACTCCCTCATTTTAGCCAGTTGTCTTAGTTAATGTGATTTAGTGTTTGAATGACATAAATTAAACAATGTTAATAAAAAGGGAAATTTTTTGTTAAGAGTTTTTTAATGTGACCCACAGGAAGAAAATGCAGTTTCTTTAGTAAAGAAATGATATCAGATATTAGAAAACTTCCAGAAAGCAAGGCAGCTGCTGCGGTTTAAGTGTCCTGTAAAGGATCATGTGTTAGAAGAGTGGTTCCCTGTCTGTAGTGTTATTGGGAGGTGGTGGAAACTTTAAGAGGAGGAGCCTAGTGTGAGGTCTTCTGTTCACTGGGGGTATGCCCAAGAAGGGGATATGGAGACCCAAGTCCCTCCTTTTTCCTCTTGCTGTTAGGTAGCAAGTAGACAGAGCAGTAGGGACATGGCATTATATGGTTCATTCTATGGACTGTGGCTATTTGCTAATTCTCTGCATGTCTCTTTGAAGCAGCTGACACAGGGCCATTTTGACTCAGTTGTGGTTTAAAAAGATACCAGTAGTTTACAACCCTTGACTAACAAGTTTGTTATTCTCAGAGTTGTTCTTCCTTCTTAGGGTTGAGGAGTGCAGGTCCAAAAACAATTCCATTGATTGGAAAAACACAATTTACCATGATTCAGCCTGGACCATATGATAGAAGATCTTTGTGACATTTACATAAAACAAAATGACCAAGAGTTGCCTTTAGGTGGAGACATGTGTAATAGGGACTTAAAAATCTGATATAGTCCTCCTATCAGTCAAAAGTTAAGAGGTAGCAGGATTCTCCAGAAACCTTTCTTCCTACCTCAATAAAACTAAACTCACAAAGAAGTTTTCAGTCTTCTAAGAGGACCCACTCTCTCCCTTGAGGTTATGCCCCACTTTCTCCTTTCCTTTCTTTTTAGTGTTGTTATATTTATTACTAAGTCTTATGTTTTGCTCGAAATCTACTCATGTAAAGACACAAGTGGTGAGAATGCACACAATCTCCAGTAAAATCTTACCTAAGCTATCATTTTATCTCCATTATCATTACTGTGAAGAGAGCACTTGGTTCCCCCATTAGTTCACCACCGTGAAGCTCTTTCTTGCTACAGGCCCCAAATCAACAGGTTCAATCAGTTGTGGATTTAAATATCCAAAACTGTGAACCAAAATCAACCTGTTCTTTTCACATGTTGATTTATTTCAGGTATTTGCTATAGTAACAAAAAGCTAACTAACATAGCAGCTTTACTCTCAGTCTTTTCTCTCCTAGCTTATCAGATTTTCTATAATTCATTTTGGAAAGAGTTGACCATGATTCTTATAACTCCTGAATTTGCTTGTCCTAGATTCAGGGAATTTTCAGAGGCTAATTTGCATTTCTGAATATCAATTCCAAATTCCCCCAAATCATATACTGACTGGTCCACTTTGATATCAGATATCAACATCTGGTACAACCACCTCATCAAAAAAGCAAGATCACAGAGAGCAATTATGGTTTCGAGGGCTTGCTGCTGATAGATAACAGAAACACATGAATGGTGGGAATATGAAATTAACAGGATAATTCTGTAAACTATGTCTATTGTGCTGCCCTCCACATGCTTTCTTTTAAAAAGCAGGTTACCTGAGACTACTCTGCCCTTGCCTAGCTTAAGTCAATAAGATATGCTATATTCATCAGCAAACAACCTCTTAACTGCAGGAGAAATGCGTATCTGAAATGCCAATGAAGAGAATACAGGTTACCTCAAAGCAGGGGACTTTTGTGACCCTCACACAGACCAGATCTGAGAACTCAAAGAGATAAGAATAATTACTGCTAACTATAAAATATACAAGGACAAGATCTAATTAAAACAGGCCAGCAAGTGACCTAGAGTTGTTATGCCCAGTAGGAACTTGAAAGTCTGACTGCTGTTAGTCAAAAATCAAGGGGTGGACCTGAGTGGGACTCTCTAGAAACTTCCATTGGTCCCTAATAAACAGAACAGGAAGGGTGCACCATCCTTATTCCTGAGAGGACCCCTCTCTCCCTTGAGAATGACCCCTTTTCTCTTTTCCTATCTCTTCTAATAAATTCATGCCTGTGACTCTGCAACATGTCTGAAATTTGTCTGATGTGATTTCAAGAATTGGGGTGAAGAGGAGCCTCTGCAGCTGCCTTAGATTCACAACAGACCTTTTCCCTATAACAATTACCATACTAAAATCTCCCCTCCATCATGTCAAACCATGCATTGTGAGGACTTGAAAGTCTGATGCAATTCCTACTGTTCGTCAAAAGTTGAAAGGTGGACCTGGTGGCCCAGTCATTCCCTTTAGAGTGTCCCTTTTCCCTTTCCCTTTCCCTTCTAATAAACTCTTACCTGCAACTATGGGCAACTTGCTTGAAATTATTCAAGCAAAATTGCAAGAAAGGGTAGATCTTACTCTGTAACATTACTATAGATCCTGCTTGTTTAAATGACTTGACTATGGTGATCCGAGAAAATCATAAACGTGATTAAAATAAAAGTTAAAACAGATTGGCATATCAGAAAACACAGATTCCACTTGAGATGGAAAGAGCACTCCACTGAGAAAACGTGGGCCTGGGCTTTCATGAGACAGAAATGAGTCTGTGCAGCTTAGCATTGGTTGGAGAAGATAAGAGGACTAAGATAAGTCTAGCTTTGAAAACTGATGCAAATCAGAGTAGCCATGAATTGGATAAGTTCATTGCAATGTCCAGGTCAGGAGGCAAGTTGATCACTCTTTTTTTCCTCTCCCAACCTTGCAAGTTGTGAATTCCAGAAAACTGTTCCCTCTGGTGGAATTAGTTCCCAGCATGATGTCCATGGTTCATGTGTCAGTCTACCCCACCAGAAGGCTCAGGAAAGAAGTTTTGCTTTTTTGGCCACTCTGTAGCCATGTTAACATTCATTTCATCATTACGATGTTATTTTGTATATCCCAATTGCACTGTCCTAGAGTGGCAAAATGGTTGAGCTGGAATACCCAAAAAGGGCCAGAAAAATAGAAACATCAGAACAGATTCTTGTTGAATAAATGAAAAACATTAACAATTCAAATGAAAGAGAACCAGATATGTACCAGTCCTGGTGCTAAATATATTACATAAATACATTATATAAATTATTCAACCTTCCAACAATCCTATGAGGTAAACATATAATTATTTCCATTTTATAGATGTGAAAACTGAGTCTCAGAGAAGGTTACTTTCCTAAGCTTTTGCTTGCAAAAAGGGGGATTTGAATCAGCAGGTCTCACATCAGAGGCCAACTTGACAGATAAAAGAAGACAGAATCTATACCACGTGACATCAGGCTTCCTGGGCATCCTGAGCATCTATCTCAGTCCACTGGCTTTCCTCTCACTACATGCCTGTTCATCATTTGCTTTAGCATTTGGAAGCCTTGGTTCAAGTTACTACTACGTTTCTTCTTAAAAATGAGCCAAGTGAGAGAAAGTAAGCACTCATCAGAAAACACTGCAACTTAAACAGAACATGACAGATGAGCATTTTTTTGGTGAAATACATTTTAAAAGGTGGACCATTGTGCCTTGAATCAGTGTGAAGAAAAGCTTTGGTTGGAAATTGTTTTTGTTAATAGTTGTTTTTAATTGGCCAATTCTTATAGAGACTTAAAGGCCAAGTCCTCTAAACATTTCTGCTTATTATTACCACGGAAAGTTAGCAAAGCCAATCATCAAGTCCTTTTACGATGAATACAAGAAGGATATAAAAATCACAGCAGGGTGTTACTGGGCCTAGGAGATGTGATTGGACGGAGGGCTTGTTGTCTGAAGTTGTCTCAGCGCAAGTCTCATAGGAATGAAAAAGCTATAAGCCTGCTGTGGATGATGTCTTTGTAGAGTCTGAATGCTACCTGAAGGGAGTGAAT
Organism: Xerus rutilus; assembly: GCA_028644305.1. NCBI lineage: Eukaryota > Metazoa > Chordata > Mammalia > Rodentia > Sciuridae > Xerus > Xerus rutilus. Next base: position 73,474,165 of record CM053400.1, on the reverse strand, counting down.
GTAAACTGCCAGGTTACCAAAGCAATTGAAATTGCCTGACGGGAAGAGCACACTGTATATGGCAATAACAGTGCTCTTTGTTCCTTTAGAAGTAACTCATGAAAATTGTACTTCTCAAAAGATACAAAGAAGCATGAGAGGGAGCAGTGAAGAATCATCAGGAATCACAATTTTCCAGAGCCAACTGAGTTTGAAGTGTGTCAGGTGGAATATGAATTACATAAATATACTATTGTCCTATAGTAATTAGAATAGAAAATGCTATCTCCTTTTCATGGTGAATTTTTGAGACATTTTCAAATGAGCATTCTAGTTACCTGGCAAGTTGAGAAAACACAAGACAAATCCAAATACATCAAAGTGTATGGGAAATGTTACACCATTTCCTTACTTAATTTGTTTCCTTACACAATCTTCTATCCTGAATGTTTTCATGAGTTAAGATACAGTAAATTTACGGAAACAATTTTTGTTAAAACTTGTGTGTTTATATGTGAGTGTATAGTTGTTTTGTTTTGTTTTGTTTTTTGATACTGGGAATTAAAGCGAGGACCTTGCACATGCTAGACAAGTGCTATATCAGTGAGCTACACTCCAGTCCTAAATTTTGGTTTTAAAGAGAAAGCTGAAATTTAATATAGGCGATGAAGTGAAATATTGACCTCAGGAAGTTGTCAGTTGTTATTTTCCATCTTGAGCATGTATTTTTCCTTCCTATCAGTTATAATCTTTGAGTTGCCATAGAAAAGCCTTTTGTCTGCATGTATCCTTAGGAGGTGACTGGTGATGTCCATCTTTGTTGTGGGTGATTGTGGAAGTGATGGTAATTGTTGATCTGTAGTCTCCATGACATCTAGTGCCATTATTTGCTCATTTCTTGCATATTTATTATGTCCAGTAATGGAATTTGGGCCTAATGCTCAAAACTTAATATTATCTAGCAATTTAACTTGTTAGGTAGTAGTTAGTAATGAGCTATGGAATGCAAACCAATAATATGGGGTCATGAGGTTTCTTTAAATTGCCTTTAAGACTAATGAATAATCAAGCAACTTGTAGAAAAACAATAGGTATAGTAACCAGGAGAATAAACAGGTGGAAACAAAGGGAGACAATTAAGAAATGTGAAAACCCCTTCATGGTGATAAATACCTGTAATCCCAGAGACTCTGGAGGTTGAGGTAGAAGGATCACAAATTCCAGGCTAGCCCCAGCAACTTAAAGAGACCCTAATAAACTTAGCAAGACCCTGATTTAAAATAAAAAAAAATAAAAATGGGTTGTGATGGAGCACAGTGGTAAAGCATTCCTGGGTTCATTCCTCAGTACTAAAAAAGAAGGAAAAAAAGAAATATTGTCAAAAAGAAAAGACCAGTAGTGCTAACTCCTGATGGGGTCAACTGGGATCATTATAAAGTTAGGATTTATGGCCATAGTATAACAGTGGTCCACTTCGTGTTTTGAATATAGCCCTCACTGCTCTCAAATAGACTTTTTTTCCTCTCTTCTCCCTAGTCTTCCCCTCCCTGTTCTTGCCTCCCTAATCTCTCCTCCTAAATCTCAGAAAACAGAATTCTTTCTGGATCACCTCTTTAAAAACCCTCTGCTCCCCCTTGTGGGCAGAATCACAGCCTCTGGGACAGAATACCCTGTTTTTTCCTTTGCTAGCAAAGAAATAAAACTTCTGTTTCCTTTTTCTCAAAATTATGTCCTCATTGTTGGATTGGCATCTGGGACAATGACCTAGTGAGTGTTCAGTAACAACCTGGCAACCCAGATGGGACCTGAGAGCAGTCCCCACTCCAGCTTTCTTGGGAAGGCCTAACTCTTCAAGCAATCGCATTTCCAAGCTGAGGATACAAGGTGGCTGGTCAACCTGTTGAGGAACAGCAAACTGCTAAAGAGTTAGGAGACAGGTGAGTTTGCTTAGGATCAAACCAGAGGAGCTATTCCTGTGAGTAAAGGGAAGGACTGAGGGACTGTCCCAGCAACCACCCAAACTCCTTTTGTTTTAGTAACTCCCAGTTTCTTTCACTGAATGGTGCAGCTTGCTCCTTCTTCATCCACTTTGAAAAAGAAAAAAAAAAGGAAACCAGTGTGCATGGTGAGACCCTTGATTCCACACATCTGGTTTCTCTTCATGGGAATATCTGGTCTCTCTTTGCAGGGGCATCTGTGGTGTCACTGGTTTCAGACTCATGGTTAAGTGGGACTTGAGAACCAGGATTTTTTTCCCTTCTGGTGTGTCCCAGGTTCTCATCTGTTTGTTGGCTTTTTAGGACTTCACTTTTTTAGGACTTCACTCAGGTGTTTCGTGTTTTTGTTTGTACCTATTACTGGCTCTTTTAAGACATAGGCACTACTGCATTGACCCTATAGGTAGTCTCTTGCAAACAATTTTGACTGAAAGGGCCACCTATAGGTATAAGCCTAAGAAAAAGTTGATATTTTACTGTAACAATCTGGCTTTTGAATGGCTTTCTGAATTACTATACAATATTTCAGCTGGAGTTGGTCTGTCAGAGGTAAAGTAAGTAGAACAAATTCTGTATGTGCAGGTCTGTCTGTTTTAAAAGTTTCCATTTGTTGACCATAGATTCAGGTACCCTCTCTGGTAATGTTTCTGTGTTTCTTTCTTTCTTTCTTTTTGTTTCCTGTTACTGGCCCTTTAAGACATGGGCCATGCTATGTCAATCTTTTTTTGGGGGAGGAGTACAGGAGATTGAACTCAGGGGCAATCAACCACTAAGCCACATCCCCAGGCTTTTTTTGTATTTTATTTAGAGAGAGGGTCTCACTGAGTTGCTTATTGCCTCGCTGTTGCTGAGACTGGCTTTGAACTCTTGATCTTCCTGCCTCAGCCTCCGGAGCCATTGGGATTACAGGTGTGTGCCATCACTCCTGGCTGCTATGTCAATCTAAACAATAGTCTCTTGTAAAGAAAGATTTGGGCTAAATGGGCCACCTGTAGGTACAAGTTTGTCTAAGATAAAGATGTTTTTCTGTAAAATAATATGGCCTTTGAATGTTTTTCTGGATTATTGTATAATCTTGCAGTTGAAATTGGTCTGTCAGAGGTAAAGCAAATGGAAGAAATTCTGTGTGCACAGGAATTTATACGGTTGCATGATAAGGAGTCTGAACAGTCAAAAACTAAATTGAGTGTGTAAAAAGTCACTGCCTCTGGTGTGCAAGGATCATAGGACACCAGATGAAAAAGAGTTTTAAAAGGATTTAAATTCTTTCAACCCAGTGCTGGCAGTCTCGGTACTGTTGCTCAGTCTGATCCCTAGCAGCTGCAGATTATTTTGCTATGGGCTGGGGGCAGGAAAAATTCACAGGAAAGCTTCCTGTACTGTAGGAAAATGAGCAAAGATGATCTGGCCTCTGCTCTATCTTCTAGATCCTTTTCCCCATGGTAGGTGGAGGCTGCTGGTCACAACGGATATAGCCGTAGGTTTCATCACTGTTAGTTTTTGACCTAGGGACAGGAATGGTCTCCCATTTTACCAGGGGATATCCATCACTGAGGCATAGCAATTCTTGCTATGAAAGGATCCCATCAAACTGAATGCATGGGGAGAGTGGCAGGATAAACAATTGCACTCAGAAAAAGAAAGAAAAACAAAAACAAAAAACAGAAACTAAAGCCAACCTGTGTTTTGGTGGCAGCCTCTGCAAAGGGATCTTCAAGGAAGCCTAAAGAAAAGGATGGAAAGGGCTGCCTCCATTGAATATCAATATGCCTAGTGTAAGAAAACTGCTCAAAAGGAATCTCTGGGTATAATCGACAGTGGGGAACTCACTTAATGTTGATGCATTGTGATAATGATAAGGGAGATAGGTCAGGCTCAAAAATATCCAATGCTTCAACCCTTTAAGTGCAACCTGGGAGAAAAAAAAGGTTAAGGCACATTTTTTATGGATGCCAGATTGTTCAATCACCTTCTAAGATGAAATTTAGCACAAAGTTATGCAAATATTAATGTACTGATATGAAGCAAAGTCTGAAACATTGATCTGCTCTTCTCTATCAAGATAACTTTTTTTTTTTTAAATATTTATTTTTTAGTTTTAGGTGGACAGAATATCTTTATTTTTATGTGGTGCTGAGGATCGAACCCAGTGCCTCACGCATGCTAGGCGAGCACGCTGCCACTGCGCCATAACCCCAGCCCCAAGATAACTTTCTTATATCTCTTAGGTATTATCACTTAGGGAAACTAACTCTTAGGATTTGTACCAGTTTTAAAATCTTTTAGATGATTACATAATGGTTAAATAAACAATAGTGATTTTAGGTCATAACAATGTAGTTTATACCCAAAATATATGTGACACTCAAAATAAATGAATACTCATTCATTTGAGAACTATGTTATCTGAGATTTCTCTATGTTTTATGTAAAAGTTTGTAAAATGAAAGCTTATGTGGATTTACAAGCAAGGTTACCAATAAGTTCTCTATTTTATATGTTGTATCTGGCATAGAAGGGCTACATTGCCATTTGAGGAACTGGCTTATATTTGTTTGCTTTGAAGAAGTCTATTTCTGATCATTAATACTGTTTCCTTAATGTGTAAGACATATAAAGCTATCTTTTGATTTTTTTTTTAGTACTTCTAACCCATGCAGACCTGTGATTATTGTTATAGAACACTATGGATTTTGAATTTAACTTTAAAATTTAAATTTAGCTAATATAAGGACATCTATATAATGATGACACTAACCATTACTGGTTTCTTTCTATATTTGATGCATTCATGTTCTTCAAGTATACAAGCCTTTTTTTTTTTTAGTTGTTGATGGACACAATGTCTTTATTTTATTGCTTTGTATGTGGTGCTGAGGATCAAACCCAGGGCCTCACGCATGCAAGGCAAGTGCTCTACCGCTGAGCTACAATCCCAGCCCAAGTATACAAGCCTTTTAAAATGAAAAACTTGAGAACGCTTTACTCTTTACTAAGTTGGTGCTTGCTAAAGTAAAATTATCAGTACCAATAGTCTTCAGATTTATACAGAAATAAAAATGTGGTTGGTATTTATTTATGTCCTTCAATGTTTTGTAACAAGATAAAGGTAACCTGTTGTCAATAAGTTATATACACAATGTTTGTGCCCATTTACACTGAATGGGAATTAAGTTTTTTGGAAGTTAATAAGGAAAGCCTGATTTGTTCAAAGGTTGACAATGTAGAATATGAAAATATTTTGCCACTTCTTCCACAAAAACAATCTAAGAACTATTTTAGCCTTTCTGTTTTATTCTGCTTCAAATGTAATGTTGTTTTAGGTTAACTGATATTCAGACTCAGGAAACAATACATGAAAACTTTGTAGAATGATACTTCTAAAAAATTGCAAAGATGAGCTTCAGAAATGAGACACTTTAAGTTTTGTCAAGAGAGCAGCCTCACCTGAATTATGGCTCTGCCTCTCATCTTTTTTCATGTTAGGGTGGCTCTAAAGTAGGCTAGAATTGAGCTTAAAGTTGTGTTCCAAAGATAAGTTTTGGTAATATAAAGATTACTATGATCTCAAAACAAATAGGGGACATAATACAAAACTTAAGTAAAGATTTGGGCAAATTGTAAAAAGTATTTAGGTTTATAAAAGAGTTTTAAAAGAAAGTAAAACTTGTATGTAATTGAGTTGTTAAATATATGGGTCTTTGTAGAGGCTAAATAGATAGAAAAATACTTTAGTGTTAATTTGGTATTTTCCTTGTAAAGCTTTATAACTGTTTCTTGTTAGTGTTTTTGCAGAAGTTCTACTTCTAATGTAATGACCTCAGTCCTTACCTAAAGGACAAATGGGATATAATGTTGACATCTAGTACCAATTCTGATCCCAATTAAATGAAAGGGGTAACTGTAAAGTTATACATACTAAAGTTATAACCTGTCACTGCCACTTTGACTGGTGAAACTGGCCTATTGGATGTTTAAAACAAAAAGCTTGGTTTTAAGGTCAAGAAGATAAAAGTGCCAAGGAAAAAGCAGCCAATATTTTGACGTTTGCCCTCCAAGGTCAGCCAGGACCCTTCTAAGGACTCTGCAACTATGGTGAGCACCTGACCTCCCAATCAGGGGGTTCAAGAGGACCCTTTCACAGGAAGCCAGTCACTGCTGCAATTTGCAAAGCACTGCAATTCTGCAAAGAGGAGAGTTATTGGAGAAGGAAAGGTCCCTGATGCTTCTAAAGGAAGCTACATGCGGTCAGCAATATCTGACCCATCCTGGCAGATGGTACAATTTGTACAGGAAGGCTAAAGGAACTAAGAAGCTTCTCTCCTGTTGCCAAAAGTAATCTCTGAGGAGTTTCAGTTGACTCTAAGAATTGATAAGAACAAGGTTAATTTTGACCAACTTGGTCTTAAACACCTAGAAGAGGAGTATAGCCAAAGGAACCATACGTGGATATTTTAAAGGAAAGGCAATGTTTTTTCAATATACCTTAAGATACACACTTGTGTCAGCACTACTAAAAGTAAGTAAAGCTAAAGGCTGTAAGGGAAGGGTTCTTGTAGTGGAAGTGCCTAATAACTATCACAAAGACTCCAGAGTCACAAGCTTGCATTGAATCAATTTGAGACTTATAGGCCTACAAATCTTCCTTGTCTGCTACATACATAAACTTGATCTGTTTTCCACTGATGTGACTATCCAGCCCAAATATTTATCCCTCAGATTCATCTAAAAGAAGCAATGTGGCACACAAAAATCATTAGAAAAGATCTACTAACTATAGCTCAGGTGACACCAGGGCCATTAATAAAAATTAAATGTTGTGTGTGTTTCTAAGTAAATTCTATTCTGTTTATAAAGCCTTAAATAGCTTCCATCCACAAATCAATGGCATGTTGGATCTACCTTAAGTTTTAATGAGTTACTGTCTTCATGGTTTTCAAAGACTGGCTAAAATAAAAATTGCTTTTGTGCTAATTGTTTACAAAAAGGTAATATTTTATTGTCTTATTTATTGTTATTGCAGCATAATCCCTATACATGCCTTGTCCAGTCAAATTCCAACTGCCACCATGGACCTCTGGACTGCCCTGATACTGAATACCCTTAATTGACCATACCCAATCTGATAAGAGAACAAGGACTTTGGGTTGGGTCACTTTCCCCAACTTGTCCTCTCTTAGTATGAAGCAGTTTAGAGACAACATCCATCACCCATTTTCCCGTAGAAATTGACAGAGAGGATATGTAATAGTGGTCCACTTCATGTTTAAACATAGCCCTCACTGCTCTAAAATACAGATGCTTTTTCTCTCCTCCTTGATCTACCTTCCCTAATCTTTCTCTCTCTGATCTTGCCTCCCTAATCCCTCCTCCTTAATCTCAGGAAACAGGATTCTTTTTGGATCACCTGTTTTAAAAACCTCTGTTCCTCCTCAAGGTCAGAATCACAGCCTCTGGGAGAGAGGAGATCCTATGTTTCTCCTTTGATAGCAAAGCAATAACAGTTTCCTTTTTCTCAAAACTGTGTCTTTGCTATTAGATTGGCATCACAGATAAGGATCAAGCTTTTTGGTAACAATAACTTTCTCAATGTATATTAGAAAGGAAATTTCTTTAGTTGTGCAGGCACACTAAGATGAAATTTGCCTTGTCACTGACTCCAGCACCTCATTAACATAGAATTGACTTGTAGATGAACCCCTTCTGAAAGGGACCATCACCATGGCAGATCAGAAAGGACCAACTAGGGTCATAAAACTCCCTACCCAATGTGAAAGAGAAGTTAACCATCTAATTGGTAAAGGCTGCAGATGGTGGACTCCAGTTCTCCCGGCAAATATCATACAGCAATAAATTTGGACATAGCATTACTTTTCCTTTGACATTTTATGCTCGTAGATGAACCACTCTCCTTCTCATTTGACAGTGCTCTGCTTCTGCCTTACTTTCACTTATAATAAAACTCCTTTGCTTGGCTTTTCATGTCTGACTAAATTTTCTTTCATTGGGACACAAGGACCAAGGTGTGGAGCTTCAGCTCCCCATTTATCTGTGAGAAACTCATATCAAAAATAATATAAAAGATGAGCTTTAAATTATTAATTTTAAAACACATGTAACTAGGTATACATTTCTTGATTTGAGGATATCTCACATGAAGAGAGTATGCTGTATTATTCACATCACTGCAACATGATAAAATTTAAACATCCATAACAGAAAAAAATTATGTAGACATTGTATTCATATGCACGTGAGATGGGACAAAAGGTCAGTCAGTGAAGATAATGAACGCTTGGGTCAGGAAAGGGGGGTCCTGATTCAAAGGCAAATTAAATGCTAATAGTTCCAGAGCACTTCCCCTTCCTCCTCACCAGTTGCCAAGATCACCTGACTCCAGGAAATTGTTTCTCCCAACAAGGAGTTTTTAATGAGTACCTCCTGGGTGGCTCCCTTCCTGCCTTCCTGGGCAGATATGGAAAATAGGGAGAGGCACCACCTGGATGGCTCTCTTCCTGCCCTTTTGGTCAAGTGGGCAGAATTGGAGGGGGACATGAAAAGAAAGGAAACATTCCTACTTCCTGAGGCACCAACTCTGATCCCCTCCTCTCTGGAGGAGTCTCTCTCTCTCTCTGTTCTAGCCCTTAGTGCTCTTGCTTTGGCATTTCTTGAGTGTTTAGTCTTCAACACCAGGAGAACGGGACCCAAACCTGATTTTCAAGGCTGATTTCACACATATAAAGCGTTAAGTAATTAAAGCGTTGCTAACATAAAATATGATGACTTTCTGAAAGGAATCAGAAGCTTGGTAATAAAAATGAAAAAAATAAAGTGGTAACACTCTAAATTGAAAATGAAATTTTTAAAATTTTTAAGCAGGAAACATTCAGTGACTGTACTAAAAATATTTTCAAAATTAGCTAGAATATTTCCTAACTTTTTCAGTATTGGAATACTGCAAATACTGAAAATATTCCTTATCATTATTTTGAGTTAGTTCTGTAGGCTTGAACTTTTTATCTTTAATTTTTCTATTCCTTTTTCTCCATACTTAATCACTGATGGAGTATTGTGGAAACTACATCTCAAAGTCATTATTTTCTCTTTATATACCATGTCACTTGATAGTCGGATTTTATGAATACAAAACTTGTTAATAATTTATCTTTCTGTGGTCTCCCTTATCTCCAGCCTTCTTTCTCTCTCTCTCCATACACGTGTGTGTAATTTTTTTCTGAAATACCAACCACCAGTTTAACTTTTAAAAACTACCACACCCACACATTTATTTTTATTAAAAAGAGTATACATAATGGTTCCTGTTGTCTTTCAGAGTGGAAATGATGATGCATTAACACTGGAGTTGCATAACCTATGAAACTTTAAGACTCACTCCTCCCAACAGAAACATTTAATAAACCACTTGATAATTCTCTTTCCTGGTTTATTTCCACACTAGATAAACATTCCTTCCTCTGCTCTCTTTTTCTAAAACAAGCTAGAATGATCTTTCTTTCCTCTCTCCAAAATATATTCTTTGTAGCCTTTAAAGAAAACCTTCTTCATAAAACCCACAGAGTCTACTTTTATACAGTAGTCTTTCTTCAAATTTCCATGTTTATGTAAGCATACATAAAATGTTCTAACAGAATTATAACAACTTGCTTATGAGACAATTCTCTCTCCCTTTTTTTTTTTTGTATTGGAGATTGAACTCAGGGGCACTCGACCACTGAGCCACATCCGCAGCCCTATTTTGTGTTTTATGTAGAGACAGGGTCTCACTGAGTTGCTTAGCGCCTTGCCATTGCTGAGGCTGGCTTTGAACTCACAATTCTCCTGTCTCAGCCTCCCTAAGTGCTGGGATTACAGGCTTGCGCCACCGCACCCGGCTTATGAGACAATTCTCAATGTAAGAAGGACAGGACTTCTATTTGTTTTGAGGTTCTCAAAGTTTTTCATTGTTTTGGGTTTTTTCATTGTTTCGGTAATACTTACAAACTGACCAAGAGAAATCAGAGAAGGAATTTCTTTTTCTGTCTTGTTAATTCTCTCTCTTCAATATAATATATGGTTAATTATGAATATTTTTCACAATCTTAATTATAATTACTTCCTAATGACCACAATGAATACCTGTTGTTAGGTGGGGTCAGGGTGTCCATTAGGGGCAGCTGGGGCAGCTGCCCGCATGTGCAGAGAAGCAGCCAGCCAGATGGTGACGTCAGCAGTAGAGGCGCCTCCTGTCAATCAGCAGGCTTTTCCTGACTCATCCAGGAAGGACTCTGACCTCAGCAGGATCCTCTGACCTTCTCTTCTTGCCTTAAGCCCTCCCCTTCCTGACTGGGCCTTTTAAAGTTTTCTGTACTGCGGAACATGTGCGCTATTCTCCTGGACACACTCTGATGGTCGGGAGAGTTCAGCCTGAGAGCATGTATTTCCAATAAAGCCTTGCACAGTGGTTTTAATTCACCTCCTTTTGGTCATCTGGCTTTACACCTGTGTGTGACTATTTAAATAAAATAATCAAATATGAAAGAAAACTTATAAAAAGAAAAATTTCATAAGCTATGAGATATGTTTTTTCTGTTTAATAAGAGAAATAAAAAGAATGCTTTGATTGCAAATGTCACAACAAAGAAAGTAAAAAGCATATTGTGCTTATTGATATATTATTCTTTAGATAATTTCTCCTTCTAAAATATCTAAAAGCAGACGTTGGCTAAGTCATGAAGAAGAATAAAAGTCATATCAGAATAGAATACAAGAGAATCCATACAATTAGTAGCTCTCGAGCTATTCTTTCATTTTTTGTCTGAAAGGTACAGAAATTATTTTCTAAAATGTTTGTGATAGGTACTTTGAATATTGTAAAGAAGGTCTACAATATAGTTATAAAATTTAAAAAGAGACAAAAGACTTCTGGTGGTTGTAAATCCTGTGCTCCTATGAGTATTAATGACTATGGATTTAGTCAGTCATAAAGCCATTTAGAATCAGTTATTACCAAATGTTATTTTCCAACTTGTGCTCTAACATAATTGTCAACAGATCCTAACCCTGCACCCAAAATTTCACTTTTTGTGTCTTATTCTTATAGGATGATGATGTTTTTGTCAGTTTTGCACCACTGAACAAAAGACCTGACAAGAACATAGAGGAGAGAAAGTTTATTTAGTGCTCACAGTTTCAGAGGTTTCAGCCAACTCCATTGCTCTCAGTCCAAAGAGAGGCAGAACATCATGGTGAAAGGGCATGGAGGGAAGCAGCTCAAGGCAAGACAACCAGAAAACAGAGACAGCTTTGCTCTTAAGGGACAAAATATAAACCTAAAAGCATGCCCCCAACCCTGCAAGTTATCTCTTTTTTCCAGCCACACCCTACATGCAACAGTTTCCTCCCAATTAATCCATGTCAGTGGCTTAACCACTGATTAGGTTAAGGATCTCATTACCTAATTATTTCACTTATGAAAATTTCAACATTGTCTCACATATGAGTTTTTGGGGTACATTTCATATTTAATCTATCACAGATGGATATCTGAATATTACTAAATAATAAAAAAGAAAGAAAATAACAATCAGAAATAAATTAATAAAAAGAGGAGACAATAAAAGAAGCAGAAGAAAATTTCATATAAAACCTTCTTTTAACAATACCATATCCACAAATCAAGGGAAAACACAGGATGATCAGGGATTGAAACAGAACTCAGTTCTTAAAATTTCATAGCTAATTTATTTTTTAAAAAAATTCAGTGAGAACATTGAAGGATAGATTTCAGAAAATCTTCCAGTAAATAAAAGAGTGAACAAAAAACAACAAAGAATGTTGAGTGTGTGTGTGTGTGTGTGTGTGTGTGTGTGTATGGAACCATATGTGCCACACACACAAACACATTTATATGTATGTATGTATAAAATTTCTCCCCTTCTACGTGTGTGTGTGTGTGTGTGTGTGAGAGAGAGAGAGAGAGAGAGAGAGAAAGAGAGAGAAACAGAGGGAGATGTCTACCTCTAATATGATATTCAAGGAGTCCAACATATAAACTCTAAGAGCTCAATAATTGTGAAAAATTAGGGAAAAAAACCCTAAGAACCGGAAATAGATGGTCTCCAGTGTAGAAAGATATTGCCCAAGTACCCCAAACCGTATATAAAATATTCAAACAAGATCTATGATTGTCCAATTTTGCAATATCAGTGATAATAAGTTTCTTAAAATTCCTTGAGATTCAGAATGACTTGAAGAGCAGTTTGCTAGCCACAAGAGAATGAAGTTATACTTTGCGAATGGAATTATTTTTAACTGAGAATTCCATATCTGGCCAATCTATTAATTAGATGTTCACAGACTAGGAAAAGTTCTAGATTTTCCAAGTGTCTCATAGTTTGAAGAATAATATTCCTCCCACAGATTATCCATGTCCTAATCCCTTGAACCTGTTAATGGGTTACTGTAAATGACAAAGGGAAATTAAGGTTGCAGATGGAGTGAAGTCTACTATCAAACTGACCTTCCAATAGGGAGATTCTCCTTGATTATTTAGGTGGGACCAATGTAATAACAAAGGTCCTTGAAAGTGGAAGAGGAAGTCAAGAGAGATCAAAGTGATGATGCTGCCTAGTGAGAACTCCAGCCATCACTGCGGGCTTTGCAGAGGGAGGAGGGGTTGCCTGGCAAACCACGAGCAGTCTCTAGAAACTAGAGCACACAGGAAAGGGATTCTCCCTTGGAAAAATGAAGGCAGCCTGCTCACACCTTGATTTTAGCCTGATGTGATCTGAGTCAGACTATAGATCTATAGAACTGCCAGATAATATGGTTGTGTTGTTTCACACCACAAAAATTGAATAATTTGTAACACAAACAACAGAAAATGAAACCATATATGTTTTAGAACCTACTGGAAGATTTTCTCTTTGAACATGGGAGAGCAAACCAAGAACAGGACACTTGAGATCAAGGGTGTTACACCCCATTGTGTAACAAGAGAGTGAAGGCACCTGGGAGATTTCAATAGGAAAACAGCAAACACCACCAAAAAAAAAAAAAAAAACCTAGTAGATGTTTTATACATTTGATCACATAGAAAATTATAGTAAGATTTTTGTTTTTTCCTTTTGTACCAGGGATTGAATCCAAGAGTGCTTAACCATGAGCCCCATCCCCAGCCCTTTTTATTTTTTGAGACAGGATCTCACTAAGTAGCTGAGGCCAGCTTTGAACTGGTGATCCTCCTGCCTTAGGCTCCTGAGCCTCTGGGATTACAAAGCATGCACCACCACACCTAGTTTGTAGCAAGTTATTTTTAACAGAGCTACTGAGTTATGTGTCCAGTTAGTCAAATATATTTTTACAACTACGCAAATAAGATGATGAAGCCACCATTTACTCCAAGAAAACCAAACTGTTGTAAAAGAAAGAAAATGCACCCACTTAGAATACCATATTTGAATAGAAGTTACAAGGTCATAATAATAACAAAAACATTGAGTATAGATTTCATTGAAAGTCATGATACATCCATTATGGGAGAATGGTTAGGAGAGAAAGGAGTAGGGGCTATAAAAGCTAAAGTCTTCATTCCCTTACAAAGATGTCCATAGATGATATCTCAAATAAATACATCACAGCACAGCATTATATACATGTTATGTGGAGAAAGAGGTTCAATAGTTACTTGATAGGAAGGGAACACACAAATACTAGACTGCAATTATTTGTTATTTTCTAAAGCTTTTTGACCGTACAAACTACATCAGCATATTGATTAATGACAAAAATGAGTTTAAAAAAGAACAATTATGGTGATTTGTATGCTGTACTATTAATAGGCACTACCTGTGAGTAGCAACATTATAAGTAAAGTTATTCCACTTGCTACCAACAGACACTGTCCTCATTCTCTGCTTTATTTTTCTCCATAGCACCAATCACAATTGATGCCCTAAATAGTATACTTAATTATTTGTTCATTGTTTTCTACATTCACTGGAATATAACATCAATGAGGAAAGTTATTATCTATTTTCATCATCACTGCATCCTCAGAGCCAAAACAATCCCTGCTACACAGAAGACATTCAATAAATAGAAACAAATTAATGAAAATTTTAAAACATTGTGATGATATCTATTTTTAAACTTCACAATATTTCCTATTTTAAAACCATGAGGGGAAAGCACTCAAAGCCATTTTATTTTTCTTTTCTTTTTAAAATTTATTTTGTCATATTGGGGATTGAGTCCAGGGCCTTGTGAATGCTAGGCAACTGCTCTACCACTGATCTATACCCCAGACCTATTTTGTTTTTAAAGAAAAAGAAAAAGTGCTAAGAGAAGAACAGAGGAATGATGCGGATGGCTGAGCCTGGTCACTGGTTTTTGTCCTGTTTGAGAGATGGGGCAGCTGCAGCAAAAGGCAGGAAGCAGGTAAAACTGCATTGGGGGCTGTTAAAACCTTGGAGTAAAGGGAGCTCCATAAACATAGAGATGCAGGACACCAGGTCAGAGTGCCATCTTACAGTCTTAGTTATCTAATCAATTAAAATTTATTAAGGCCTCGATGTACCTGGGCACAATTCCTTAAATAATAAAGTGCCCAAGTTGTTTTTTTAGGAAGATATCCAGAATCCACTCAAGAAAGATTTGAAACCAGCTTTTGAAGAACAGGCACTTGCAGAAGCCAGCTTCTCTAGTCAGTTACTCTTGTGGTTGTCACAAGCTCAAAATATCCAGTGCAGAACATGTTAACACTCCCCAAAAGTCAACTTGTGCCCCAAGATGACAATCTGTGCAAAAGAACCCTAAAACTATGATACTGCTTCTGATTATCCAAGCAACAAGCAGCTTCTCTCCTCTCCCTACCTATAAATTCCTTCCCTACCAACCCATCAGGAAGGGAAATGGAGCTTATGGTTCTTGGCCTCCTTGACACTTGGCCTCAAAATAAAGCTTTTTGTTTGCAAAGCCCTGGTGCCTTACTATTGGCTTTTATGTTCATTGGGCAGGGAGCCTATGCTGGGTATGATTTGGATGGAGTGGGTGAAACAGCGAGGAGAGAAGGGACATTCTGTTTTTTGTTTGTTTGTTTGTTTTCTCCATTAGCTAAGCAAAATTAAATAGATAGGTAAAAGCTAATGAAAAAGTTTATAATCTAGTCCCTAGTTTACTATCACCTGAAGTAAACTGATAGACAATAATCTCCGTTCATACATTAACATCAGTTAAAATAGCATCTAAAGTTAAAATACTTAGTCATCACTCATCCTTTCCCATTCCAGTCCCAATTGTTTTCTCTCTCTGCTTAACTGTCTAGATTCCTGGATTTCCTCCACAAATAATTTAGCAAATGTCCCCAATTCACCCTAAAGCATTTTTTTCAATTGTTTTAATCCTTCTAAAAACATCCATTGCTCCCCAAATAACAGAATTGTTTCAGTTTAAAGAACAATGGGATTTGGCATTAGAGGTTGTAATTTATCCCGCTGTGCTCCAGTTCTCCCGCTCTGTCTAATCTTGAGAACTTTAAATAGCACAAATCTCTCATCTCTCTTCTTCCCAGGCCAGCCCTTTTCAGCTACCTAGTAGCTTCTACCTGTTTTGCTTGTACTCTGATTCACTTTCCACATTCCTTCCACTGCTATAACCTTTTATCCCCATAGTATCAAAAAAAAATCGCTAGAAGTAGCAATGATAGTTATCATGTAACTCAGTTGTAAAGAAAGTATTTCCTATAGTCTGTCAGGGTATTTACTTTTAGATGAATGTTGCTCATACGTAGGCTAAAAATCTTTATCACAAATACTGAGAATAGTTCATTTAATCTAACTTTTAGATTTTTATTGCATTTAAATAATCTAATAAAAGACCTTTGCCTCTTATAGTCCTAAAGCATTTAAACACATTTTAAATCATGTCAAGTTTTGAAAAACCGGAAGATTGCCTCACTCTCCCTTCCCTCGTGTCCTGATAACCTTGCCCTAGATCATTTAATAGAATGTTACTAGAAAGCTACTGCAGTAATCAAACAAGAAGATAACTCTGTTGTGGTCTGAATCTGAGATGTCCCCCAACAGCTCATGTGTTGGTTTGGTTCCCAAGGCAGCAGTATTCAGAGGTGGGGCCTTTGGAAGGTGAGTGGCTCATGAGGGCTCTGATCTCATCAGTGGATTTGTCCCTTGATGCATTCATTCCACAGTGGTTGAGGGGTAGAAGTTTTGTTATAAAAATGAATTCTCTCTCTGTTTTGTAGTTACCAGGAAGTAAGCAGCTTTGCTCCATCATGCCCTCTTGCCATGATGTTCTGCCCTTACTTTCTTGTTTCTGGGGAGAAACAAGAAAGCCTGTTGATCATAGACTGAAATCTGTGTAACCAGGAACCAAAAGTAAATTACTCCTACATAAGCCAATTTTCTCAGGCATTTTTTCACAGCTTTAGACAGCTGACTAACAGACTCTAAGAAAGTGATTGTAATGTCTGAGACTAAGCTATAACTTTTTAAAAGTAATTGTTGGAAGAAATTATTGCTAATTAAACATTTCTGGCTTAATTAAAATATTAATTTATTCATGATAATATGGGATTTATATATGTAAAAATATATTTGAGCTAGTTCTAATTCTATACACACACACTTTAAAGTAAATATATAATAACAGTTTGAGATTGGCCAAACAATTTCCAGTTGGGTGTCCCTTGACCATTATTGATATACTCTACATATGTTGTTTATGCGTGCACAATCTAGAAAGACCGTATTGGGTAATGGTTCTAGACCAATCATCATGATTGGCATGTGGGATAAGCAAATCTTGGAGATATATCTAACTTCCCACTAACCCAACGTTTGTACAATTCACAATGGACATAAAGAGGCTAAAAGACGACTTGAGAGCTCGTAGATCTTGTCATAGTGGGAGGAGATAGATGTTGAGAGAAGTGAAGTAGAGGGAATTAAAGCAGGTGAGGCACAAGAGCCCCAAATACATGTCATGAAACTCAGGGCTTTGCTGGCTAATTTGGGATCAGCTACATGAACCAATAAAGTCACGTCAACACTATTGAATTCTAGAATAGGCTAAGAAATACTGGAAGATGGAATAGCTTGTGGGAAGAGTGGTAGGTATTAGAAAATGGAGGCATATACAAAGAGATGCATCTGTGAAGCAATAAAAATACAACTCTGAATCTATAAAGGCCTTTCTGCATGATGCAAATATAACATTTGTGTTCATAATCACTGTGACCAAGAAACAATTCAGATTAAAATAAGCCTACAATAGTACAGGTTTCAACAGTTAAAGATTTAATGTGTGTGTTGGCGAGGAGATAGAGTATTTTTTTGAAGGGAATGATATTCTATTTTTATTTTGAATAATACTACTTTTTCTCTTGAACAATATATATTGTAATGGTGAATTTCCAGTTTTCTTACCTCTACAAAGATGAAACAGGGGAAAATGGTGTTGCTCCTACACTCTTGGCTCTGGGTATTTGGAAACATGTTTTCCTGTTGGCATAGGAGAAAAGAACACAATGATTGTGAAATCCAGTGTGCATGTGGTCACATGCTCCATGGAAGCTCAGTACATTCTCATTACAAATCTAACCTTGTCTTTACCAGGAAATAACATCCTATATCCTGAGTTACTGTTTGGAATGTCAGATTATCTATATCTTCCACTTTAATTGCAGCTAGCATCCACAAAGATGCTTCCTTTTTAAATGCTGCCTCTGACTTGAGAAATTATCAAACATTTCCACTTCATCCATGTGCAGGCATAATCAAATACCTAACATTTGACTAAACCTGTTGGCAAGACAGGCATTATGACTGGGAATGCTGTGTTAGATTTCCCTAGGCACCATGGCTACACCATCGCCTACAGCTCTGTGCCTGTTTCTTCTACTATACTACCACAATATTAAACATTTCCTTAGACTGCTTCTTATCAGTAAACTTGTCAATAATCCCTCCAAATGTACTCCTATCCCTAAGAATATAGTACAGAAGGAAGAATTTTTTTTTTAATCCTGAGCTCTGCGAAGGCTTAAATTCCAAAGAAGTTCAACGTTATTGCTACTGTATAGTTTGGAAATTTCAAAGTGAATGTTCTTAATATGAAAACCACTTGAATAGATATGTATGCATGGGTCAAGACTGTGAAATAATTTAATCAAAATTGTCAATTAATATTTTAAAAATGATCCTCATAAAAAACAAACACATAAGAAAATACTTAAAGTCGGGCATGGTGGCACACACCTGTAATCCCAGCACTTTGGGAGGCTGAGACAGGAGAATTGTGAGTTCAAAGTCAGCCTTAGCAACTGCAAGGTGCTAAGCAACTCAGTGAGACCCTGTCTCTAAATAAAACACAAAATAGGGCTGAGGATGTGGCTCAGTGGTCAAGTACCCCCGAGTTCAATCCCCAGTACCAAAAAAAAAAAGAAAATACTTAAACCTATTCCAGATAGCCAAGCAGGTAAAAAACAGAACTTAGTGCAAATCAGATGTTTATACTGAATTACCAGGAGAGAATGGTTTGTAAAAATAAATATGTTCCTACAACTCATTAAAGCAGAAAAAATCTAAATCATCAAAATGGAAAAAAACAACCTAAATTCCTTCAAAGATGAAACTGAAGTGATGATAAGTATAATTTTTTCCCTATAATGAAGTATCATGACCATGCCCCAAAATTGTGTTCTATATTCTGAGTTCAATTACTGTACGCGTTTGAGATCATCCTGCCTACTGAGAGGAGCAAACTACTACTCTGTCCCCACAGTTCAGTAACTTTCAGTAAAATGTTTCACTTGAGGGGATATCTGAAATTGTTCATGGAAATTGTGTTGCTATCATGGCTTAGATCCTTTATTGGTATTTAGGGACAGTATATGTTCTGCAATCCACAGGACAGCTCTACACACTGAAGAATCGTTCCTGCTGCATGTTCGTGTTCTATTTTCTAATGTACCACTGGCTTACACTCACCTTGAACAGTGAATAATAGTTCAGTTATGATAATAAAGAAAGAACTGACATGAAAACCCCAGTAATTTAGGAGAAGGTTTTTGGGGATAGGAAAACTTAAATGAAGTAAAGATATTGCTTCACAATTGTAAATATTATATTTACATGGAACATTATGCTTACCAAAGATAATGTCCCCACCCATACTTAGTTGAAAAGATTTTCATTGCTTATGCAGCAATGCAGTTGCTGCAAAAGAAAAAAAGTTAATAGCAAATTGGTAAGATTGGAATACCTTAAATCTTTAGTTTCAGCATTTAGCATTGTGCTAAACATAAATTTTTAATCTTTCAAATGATTTAGAACCAAATAAAATGTTAAGTTAATGGAGACTTATGGCATGCCTGAGCTTTTGAATTTCATGAATGACATTCATTTTAAAACATTTAAATTTTTAGCATAATGGTAAAAAAAAATCTTTGTAATGAAATTACATGTTCAAATTATTTATTTGTTTTGGGAGTACACATAGTTTTAATTTTCCTCTGACTCTTTCTCCAGAGTCTTGGAAACAAATGGTAATGCTGAAGGGATGGGGTAATGGAAAGCAGACTGCAGTCTCATTTTATTAGAGTATAAATTTTCAAAATAGCTTGTGATCATTGTCTGTATTTCAGTAGTGCTCATTGTGATATTTCCTTTTTCATCATGAATTTTAGTAATTTGAGTTTCCTTTCTCTTTCTCATTATTAACCATGGCTAAGGGTTTATTAATTTTGTTTATTTTTTCAGACAACTAACTTTTTGTTTTGTTGATTTTTTTGGATTTTTTTTGTTTCGATTTCATCTCTGATTTTAATTATTTCCTGTTTTCTACTGTTTTTAGTATTGATTTTTTTTCTTTACTAGGGCTTTGAAATGTAATGTTCAGTTATTTAGTTGGTGACTTTCTATTCTTTTAATGAATAAACTAAATGCAATGAACTTTCTTCTTAGAAGTGCCTTCATATTGTCCCAGAGATTTTAATATGTTGTATCTCTATTTTCATTTACCTCTAAGTATTTTTTTATTTTATCTCTAATTTCTTCTGCTATCCATTGGTCATTCGATAGTGTATTATTTAGTCTCCAGGTGTTAAAGTAGCTTCTATTTTTAAATTTTAGCATTGATTTCTAATTTCATTCCATTATGATCTAATAGAATGCAAGGTATTAGTCCATTTTTTTTTTGTAATTGCTAGAAGTAGATATGTGGCCTGAGCTATTGTCTATTTTAGAGACAGATTCATGGACTACTTAGAAGAAAGTAAATTCAGTCACTGGTGGATAAAATGTTATATATATATGATATATATCTGTTATATCTAAATTATTAATTTTATTTTTTAGTTCTATAGCTTCTTTATTTAGTTTTTGCTTGGAGGACTCTCCAGTGGTGAGAGAGGTGTATTAAAGTCACCCAGTATTATTGTGGTTTGCTCTATTTGATTCCTGAAATTGAGAAGGGTTTTTTTTTTTTTTTTTGACGTACATAGATTCTCCATTGTTTGGGGCATAAATATTTATGATGTTATGTTTTGTTGATAGGTAAATCCCTTAAGCAGTATAAAATGTCCTTCTCTGCTCCTGCTGATAACTTTGGCTTGAAGTCTACTTTATCTGATATGAGGATAGAAAACCCTGCTTCTTTACAAGACCCATGTGAATATGTTTTTCCCATCCTTTTACTTTCAGCTTGTGAATGTCTTTGTCTATGAGGTGAGTCTTTTGGAGACACCATATTGTTGGGTCCCATTTTTTAATCCAATCTACCAGTCTATGTCTTTTGATTAATGAAGTCAGGCCATTTACCTTCAATGTTATTATTGAGATATGATTTTTATTCTCTGTCATTATTATTTTTTTCTGGTTTTTAATTTGAATTAGTTTCTCCTTTGTTTGGCTATTTATCCAGGGTAGTTCCCCTCTTTGCTGGTTTTTACTTTTATTTTTCATTTCTTCTTCATGAAAGATTTTATTGTGTGTATTGCACTGCAGGTTTTCTAGTTGTGAATTCTTTTACATTTTATTTATCATGGAAGGTTTCTATTTCATCATCAAATCTGAAGCTTAATTTTGCTGGGTATAGTATTCTTGGCTGGCATCTATTTTCTTTCAGAGTTTAGTATATTTTATTCTAAGACTTCCTAGCTCTGAGGGTGTGGGTTGAAAAATCAACTGAGATATGGATTATTTTCCTCCAAATGTGACCTGTAATTTTTCTTTGGCTGTCTTTAAAATTCTGTCCTTTTTCTATATGTTAGGCATTTTAATAATAATGTGCCTTGGTGTGGATTGATTGTAGTTTTGTGTATTTGGCATCCTGTAAACCTTCTATATTTGATATTCCATTTCATTCTTTAGGTGTGGGAAATTTACTTACATTATTCCATTGAAAAGATTGTGAAATCCTTTGGTTTATATCTATCTCCAAGCCTTCATCTATCCTGATAAATCTTAAATTTGGCATTTTCATGTTATCCCATATTTCTTGGAAGTTTTCTCCATGGCCTTTTAACATTTTTTCTTTAACTTTATTTTCCAAATTATATGTTTTGTCTTCATTGCCTAAAACTCTGTCTTCCAGTTGATCTAGACATTTGGTGATGCTTTCCATTAAATTTTTAATTTGGTTTATTGGTTCCTTCATTTTGAGGATTTTGGCTTGATTTTGTTTTTCATAATCTCTGCCTCTTTATTGAAGTGATCTTTCACTTCCTGTATTTTCTCTCTGATTTCACTCCTTTCATCATTCTTTAGCTCACAGATCAGTTTTAACTATGTACATTCTAAACTCTTTCTCTGACGTTTCTTCCATTTTGGTGTTAGTTAATTGTGTTATTTTAGTATCTTGGTTTGTTTGGGGCAATTTGTTCCCTTGCTTTTTCATGTAGTTTGTGTGTCTACTCATCTAATACTATGGATCTGATGCAGTAGAGTTTCCACCCTGTGGACTTATGGTGTCCCTGAAGGTTTCTAGTACCTTACCATTTAGGGGAAAAAATAATAAACTGTGCTAACAATATACAGCATTAAACCAAATATTTCTTGCTATGACATTTACAACGTTAATTGTCACAATAAACAGAAATAATAGGATCAATTATTGCCTACAATAAAAATAGTAAATTTGCAAAAGGGCTTAAAATTTCAAATGGTGACTAGGGAGAAAACAGAAGTGATAGAAGATATGATGATTGTGAGAGAGGAGGAGAAAAGATAGAAATAAAAACAAAGAAAGAATGAAAGAAACAGTTTGGCTATTAGTAGGAAAAAAGAGAAAGAGGATCAAGGGAAACAGATAAGATATACATATATACATATATGTAGTAAAAATTTAAAGAAATAAATAAAAATAATAAAATATACTAATTAAACATCCTAGTCCTTAAAAATCTAATCCATGAAAAATAACTGGCTTCAAAAATAATAGAAATGAGGAAAAAATATGAAATGTATAAATGTCCATGAACCACTAAGGTCATAATTAAACAGAGAAAAAATCTAGATGTAAAGTTAAAGAATAATTTCCACTGGAGTTCAAAATATTCTCAGCAGTGTTAGTTGGAGTATGATTCTTGCTCCACCTATAGGGTGAGGTTATTGGAATGAGAGAATTAATCCCATAGGCAGAACTTCTGGAGGTGGGGTTTAGGTTCAGGTAGGCTCCAGGCTCTTTGCTGAATGCCAATTGGTCTGGAGATTTTTAAATCAGCATACTGCCAGGACCCAGCAATTGCTAGTCCATGCTGGAAGACTGTGTCCCAGGGATCTTCCCTGGGTTCCTCTCATGCAGTAGAGGAGCCAACTTTTAGTCCACTATGTCACCTGTGGACTGCCTGTTTCCTGGTCATTGGGTTCAGTCTCAAAACTCAATCTTTCCTGACCCACCCTTTTGAATTCCTGGCCAGGCTCATATCTCCCAGCCAGTCCTGCATGCAACTGGATTGGAGGGGAAGGAGGAGAGCTTGGTTGGTTTACAAAACCATTTGTCCCCCATGTAAACCTCTCTCTATATTTAATTTCCTCCTGGTCACTTAGGCACATTGTATGTCATGCAGTGTGAGTTTGCCAGGAATTGTCTCCTTCAGCTTCCAGCCCTGCACCATGGCTTCTAATGGTTAATTTGGGGCCAGACTTGGGTTTGCCAGGAATTGTCTCCTTCAGCTTCCAGCCCTGCGCCATGGCTTCTAATGGTTACTTTGTCTTTCCTCCATGAGCAGCTGAGAGAGATGGGGCTTCTTTCCTGCACATGGATATTGTGCAGTGTGCCTTTCAGTTTAGTTGAGCAGTGTTTTGATCTCTAAACTCTTCATACCCATACATTCCTCAGGCCTCCTACAAATGCAGGTTCCTTTAATTCCCTTATTCCTCTACCATGCTCGTGGAGACTGTTCTTACTGGTGTCTCTGCCTACAACAGTGGCTGTAGCACTGAGAATTTCTTCCTTATTATGTCCCACCTCTTGAATCCCTCATCTTTAAATGTCCCAGTATTAAATTTCAGAAAATTCGCCCCAACCTCTTTTTTTGTTCAACCTTGCTGAGAAGCTGTCTATATGCTTTCTTGGTTTCATGCCATGGAGCAGCCAGGAAAGCAATCTTCTCTATTCTGCTTTCTTGAAAAAAGTCTTGAGTGTTTCTTTACATATGTTTGGCAGTTTTTAGAGATATTCACAAATTCTTTCAGTCTCCTCCTTTCAATAACAAAAAGCTGCTTCCCCTTGTCTTAAGCATGTAGTGGTCTTGATGACTCATTTCTAATGACAGGAATATAGAAGAAATGATGGTGATCTTGGAAGCTAGGTCATAAAAGTGTTGTGGCTCCCTGCTCACTTGCTCATCCCTACGTTGTGGTTCTGGAGCAAGTTGTTTCCCACACTGTGAAGACAGACCCATGTGGCCAGGAATTTTGGCATCCTGCCAAAAGCCAGTGAGGAACTTAGGCCTCCTGCATATAGCCATTTGATTAAAGTATCTTGGAAACAAATCCTCCATCCACAGCCAAACCTTCAGATAACTGCAGCTCCTAGCTCCTGCCAATTCCTAAGATCAAAAACAAGAGCTGACAGATCTTGAGCCAAAATACCCAGCTAAACCATTCCCATATTCCCAGTCCACAAAATCTGTAAGACTATATTGTTTTAAGCCACCAAATTTGGGGAATTTTTCTTGTACTGAATATTGAATACAGAGGGACTTTATCACTGAACTACATCCCCAGCCCTTTTTAATTTGTATTTTAAAATAGAGTCTCACTAAATTGCTCAGGGCCTCGTTAAATTGCTGAGGATGGTGTTGAACTTTTGATCCTCCTGCCTCAGCCTCCCAAGTCACTCGGATTATAGGAGTGTGCCGTTGCACCCAGCTCAAAGGTAATTTTTTTTACATAGTAGAACACTACTACAATTATTAGCTGTGATTCATTGGCATATTAGATAACAATAGTGATGACAAACATTGTTTTGTGAAGAAATGTCCTTCCCTGGGAGAATATCTAACAGTAAAATTTAATGGAATAAAATCATAGAGAAGATAATTTTAGAAGTGGTTATTTGTTTTTTATTTCCTCATGATTCATTCTAGAATTCAACCATCAGTATACACATTGCCATGTCTGTCCTATCCATTCTAGTTTGGTTTCAGATTTGTGCCATGAAGGCCACAACTGGCCACAAACAAAAACTCAGGTGTTAGTGTCTCAGATGTATCTCAGATTCAATCATCATATAATCATATGGATTTGAGACTAACTAGAATCTGGTGAAAGTTTTTTTTATGATAAAATATTAGATGGGGTGGTTTTAAGAACTGTAATTAGCAGTATAATTTTGAAAAAGCTTACACATGTTATAAAATAGATTTAAAAGATGAACAAATTATTCAAACTATTCAAATACAAAGTATTTTGAAAGTGTCCCCTCACCACTCAGGGGAAATTTAAAAAAATTTTCACATGGAAAGTAATACACAGAAAAATCTACTTAATTTGCCTTTGGCTTAACTGACAAATTCAAATTCTAGAGTCATTTTCCCTTATGAATACAAATGGATGCTAATTAATGTTACTATTAGTCTTAGAAAAACACAATTAGGAAGGTAAATCTGCTGCTTTTTTATCCTTCAAATCAAATAATGTATCCCATTAGAAATGACTCAGGGAAGATCAGCAATTTGGATTAATTTCACTACAACTATTCATCATTAGTGCAAAATAATTGGGATGAGACTGGACATTATTACAATTTTGTAATATTATTGTGTTCTTAAAGCATACACAGAAAAATCCCATATAATACTTTCATTAAAAAGTTAATATGATTGTGTGCACCAAAGCTATACTCTAATTGCCAAAGACTCCTATCATATTCTACATTTTATTAGCACTTATGTATTGTTTTAATACCCTATTCTGTATTAATTTATTTTCATTAATTGTTCCTTTGTGCCTCAAGTACTGCATAAATATGAAGAAACCCTCTTCAAGAAAATACTGCATTGACAATTGATTGCAGCTTCTATTAAAGAATCTCATAAAAAGTTGAAAATCTTCAATAACTCCAATAACCTTCTGTGCTCTACGGTACTGTCTAATTTCAGAGAATATTTGGCTCCATTATCTTTTCACCAGCCCACAGTAATTTGGACATTATGGGCTGGGTAGTATACTTACCAAATTTGTATGTTGAAGCTCTAAACTCCACTACCTCAGTATGGGACTGTATTTGGAAACAGTGTCTTGTATATGCTGTGTTGATTTACTGAAAAAGAGAGGACTTACATGTATAAAATGTTTTATCTTCATCAAGCTCTTATCTTGATTTTTAAATCCTAAAGTTTCTAAAGTTTTAGAGTAATGAGGATGTCAGCTTTCTAGTAGGTGAGGGAGCAACATATAAAATGCTACTGGTTCCATGGTGAGTCCTGAAATTAAACTGACCATCTCAGGAAACAGCAATTCTCTTGGTATTCCATCAATCTTGAACTCCTGTGTTAGATTACTGAAATCATAGCAGCTTAAACAAAAAAGAAAGAATTGTATTTTTTATTTAAGTAATAGTCTGTAGCTGATAAGGCAGCTACTCAGGGCTGAAGATCAGCCTCCTCAGTCATGTTACTTTTCCATCCCAGTCCAGTAGGTTTATTTTTATCATGTCTGCATTTGGGGTATAGAAAGAAAGATGGGGTTGGACAGGGTTAGACATAGTTTTAAGGAAATGTGCACATCACTTCCAGATGTTCAGGATATAATCAAAAGTCCAGAGCTGGTGACATGGGAGGTTAAGAAATTTGCCTTGCTAAAACTTCTGTTCAGAGATGGAAGAGGCAGGAGATGAATGCTATCTGCCACCTAACAGAATACATGGATTTTTTTTTCTTTCACAAATCTTAATTTAGGACCTGGGAATTCAACAAACACCATTTTGGAAACTCAAACCATGTCTTTAGGCTTTGTGTGAAATTGAATAGGCCACTCTGAAAAGTGGAACAGTGTGGCTGATACCAGCAGGGTACAGACACTGGGTGCTTTCCAGTGAATCAGAAAGTTTCACTGCAGTTTCAGAGCTGTGGTCACCAAAGTGCTGCTGTAGCATTTTTTTTTTTTCTCAATAGGAAGAGAAACTGTGAGATAAACTTAGGCTACATCACTTTGTGAGGGGGGCGGGAGAGGCACCAGCAGGCTATTCCTGGTCCTTTGAGCTTTCTTCTGTTGTAAATTGGACTCGTCATATTTCCTCTGGCAGTTTATTCATGTGGCAGTCTAAATATACCATCATGAAAACAGTCCTAATTTATATTTTATCAATAGAAAAAAATTCTTTATTTTTTCTGAATGTAAAAACATTAGTTATTTTTATAAATAAACATTAAGAAGAAAGTAAAAATCCTGCATAGCTTTATCATCCAAAGATAAATCCTGTTAGTATTTTGGTATGTATTTTTCCAGGCTTCATCAAAGCATATAGATTATAAACTAGTAAGTTCTTTGTAGATTATCTCACGCACATGTCATTTGGCAACTACAACATTATTCAGGGTTCTAGGGGAAACCCTGTGTATGACCTTCTTAGTCTTCTACTTTCTGTGTTCTGACACAATCTCATCCTATCACATGATTATACATTGCCTGGGTTTAAGGATGCTTAAGACTTTATGACTTTGCTTATGTATTTGTGTTGAGTTCAATACGTATCTGTGTAAAGATTTGCTTTCCCCCAATGTTCTGATTTACAGTAACTAAAAAGGGGTCTTGTGGTACAGCAACTCTGAGCCTTTCTCTGTTGAGTTTGAATGCCAGGCTGATCACTGGCTGGCTCAGACATAATCTTTTTATTATCTGTATAGCAATAGTCCCTCTGGCTTACTCAACAGTCTCTTAATAATCCCTCTGGCAAGGAATTTTTTTCTGTACCTTTTGGCAGGAAAGGTGCTTCCTTATTAGTGACTTCATTGAAAACATCTCCAAGCAGCTGAAGCTTAATGAAGATGTTACCAAGAAATTTTATTCACATTCTTGTGGAAGTAACATTTTGCTAATATTGTAAAACATCTTCAGTAAGGCCTGTCTCATTTTCTTTTATCTATCATTCAGTGTTGCTGTTGAAAAACACATTATCATTGTATGTCTCAGTTCTCTGTAGATAGTCAACTTTATTCTAAAATGCTTCCATTACATTTAGGATCCTCTCTTTATTCCTGCTTTAAAAAAATTTAGGAGTATGTACCTAAGTGTGGACCTTTTAAAAATATATTTCTTGTTACTTTTAATCTTGAGACTTGTGTTTTTCCTTATCTTTTGCAAATTCTCTTCTATTATTTCTTGGACAAATGTCTATCCTATACTATTCTTTTCTTTTCCCTGAAAATTCTTTTTATTGTGAGTTTGGGTCAGTATTTTTATATTGTAGAAACATTTCGTATTGTAAGCTTCTTAAACAACATTAATTGTCATCACCAAATCTAAAGTAATTGTTTGCCACAACTATATAATCTCAGGGCTAAAACTGGCTAAGATTCAATCTTCAGTAAAATAAACTCAAATTTTATAAATTATTGCTAAGTAAATATAAGTAGTCTGAAATAACTTTAAAATGCCAGAAAACTTAAAATGAAATATGAACAATTTAAACTCACAGTTGAGGTCATAAGCATCAGAATTGAAGCTACGGATAGACAACTCAATGATTGAGGAAAAAAACTTGACATGCTTTTCTAGAACAGAAAAGTAAAAAAGATCAAAGATAAAATACATACATAGGACTGAAAATAGAGCACTACAATATTTATTGAAGGTTTTTTCAAGGAAGAAATGGATTAAAGTTCAGGACTCAAATCTCTCTTTTTAGATGCAATTTTCCCCAGAAGCTGGTATAAAATAAGGCCAGCACTGTTACTTCTTGGAAAAAAACAGCCATTACTCTGTCTTTCTGGCTTTCCTCCAGTGCCTACGTACCTCTCCAAACATGAGATTGAGGTGTGAGAGGCCCTGGAGCCATTGGAGCTGCTTGGCATAGGAAGGCCTGAGAAAGGAAGCCTAGAAAAGCTCACCAGAGAGGAGGACAACACTGCTTTCTTTCCCCATTGATGTGTGTGTTCTGGACTCCTTCTTTGCTATTGGAGTGGTAAGATGCAAGACTAGGGGAGAGGAAGCCAGGTCATTGGCTTGTTGAAGGTCTACACTACCCTAAGCAAAAGATTTCTTCATGTGGTGGTTAGTAACTCCTCAAAAAACTAGAATGAAGTAGGAGTAAGAGACTAAATTTAAGATAGTAGTAGAGAATTTTATGTTTCTTTGCCAATATTGTTCCCTATGGATGGCCCACCTCTTCGTGAAACTTGGATGTAAGTGGTGGCTAAAGTCTAGGAGTGTTTGTTCAGGATCTTGGGCACCTTTAAGGATACTTGCTTATGAATTATCTATCATTTCATTTTTAAATGCTAAGTAGTGAGCAGATCATGTTGACTTGACATTTGATTGGTAAATTTTCACTAGAGAGACTCAGACTCCTTCCTATATATTCTTTGGAAACAAGGAAGACTTTTCAGAAATTGCTCACCAAGATGGTACGCCTCATTCTACAAGCATGGAGCTTGGCACCATTGAATTTGTGAATATTTCATGTTCCTTCTATAGTGATTCTTCTTCTTTCATTGGGAACTTGATTAATTCCATCATGCCCTCCCTGGGGATCTCTAACACCACAGTCACCGTCAGGGATCCACCAAAAGCCTCAAATAGGGAAATAAAACAGAAGCCTTCTCAGATATATCTCAGTCTTGAGCCTCACAAAGGACAAGATTGGCTCTTCTGCCTGACTAAATTCAAGAGATCAGTGTTTCTCAAATGTTCAAACCCGAACAAATTTGAGAACATAATAAAGATGTGTATCAGAGAGACAACAGAAAAGCCACATGGATCCTGAGAGATCAGTACAACTATGATGCTCTATTTGGCCCCAAATGGAGTCTTAGAAGGGTACTGAATAAGAGAAAGAATCTGAATTGCATGGAAGAAGAAAAATATCTAAGGTTAGCTTCTGCTTCTGCTTGATAACTGTATTTCTCTAAAGGCCAGTCGGTAGAACAGAAATCTTGTTATTATATCCATTTACAGGTGAAAGACACGAGTCTTTGTCAAACAACTAGAAATTGATCTGGTATTATAAATGCCAAAGTCTATGTACTTGCTATTGTTCCATCAGTTCTTACAATTAAAATACAGTGTGGTAAATTCTGGGATGCGGGTAAGCCCAGGAACGAACTTCAAATAGACAAGTAAGGGTAGATCTTGAAATAGTTAACCCAGTCAGTAACATAAACTGAACACTCAGACTCTATTTGTGTTTCCTAGAGTAGTGACTGACACAAATAGACTAGCAAGAAATAAGGACAATTTAAAAGAAAGAAATATGGAACTGTATTCAGTAAAGCAAGCCATACAATCCAAGACATTCCCATTTTTAGAGCGCCACATAAAGATGGACTTAGGATGAAATCTTTCCACAGAGTCCGGGAAGTGAAGGAGGGAGAGAAGGAATGAGATGACTGTGGCAAAGGATGACACAGCACAATCCTCATTCATGAAATAAGGACAACTTATTTCATGAATGAGGATTGTGCTTATCTTGCACAACTGACTGCCTGTAGGATTAAGTGAAGTATTCGTCCTGGACATACACTTCATGGTGTGTTTGAATTTTTTTTTAATGAAATTTTTCCACATAGAGCAGGAAGTTATTAGTGGGGATGACAGAAGCCCAGCTGCTGCCTCCAGGGAGAGATGAAAAATGTTGCCAGCTGCTGGGAAACCTCATGTAATGTCTGATAGGTCAAGATCACAAGGGAACAAGTCCACCTCTGCTCCCACTTGCACAGGATGTCGTTTCATTGAGGTCTCAGTTTGTTACTGACCCAAATAAATGTTCGGGAGGCTCTTTTATTCCTTTCTTCCTTTGTGTTTTATTTCTTGTCTTTCTTTAATGTCTATTAATCAGGTTTTCACAACCTAAGTGGATGGTATGAAAATTCACATACCCCAAAATATAATTATTCTATTTAATAATTCTCTTTATATATAAAGGCTTGTTTGATCTTTCTATTGGGAATACCCATCTGTTTTTTGGGGTGAGAGTAAAACAGTTTTAATGAGTAGATTCCTTTTGGTCCAAGTAGATGCAAACCATGAAGAGAAGCTCTAGCAGGGTTAAATGCCACGGACGACAAAGCTCCCCTTTTTTATCTTGCCCTGTCCCCCACGGATCCACCTCATTCTTCCAGGTGTAGAGTGCTGAATGAATCCCAACACTGACCCATCATTCTCTAGTATATAACGAGGTATTTATAAATTCATTCATCTCTTGAAGCATCTACACTGCAATCGTTGTCCTCTGTCCTTGATTACAGAAGGCCTTCTTCCTGTTTTAATTTGTCAACCATTGTGCTCATTTGGTCCCTAGGTTTTTCTTTCGTCAGATTTGGTGATGTTTCCACAGTTTTCACTTTATCTCCCATTCCTGTTTAAACAAACATCTAAATAGAAATAAAACATGTTTGTTTCTATAGAATGTACTAGTTATACTGATATGGTTTTCAAAAACAACACTTATAGGTAATTTCAAGATTTCTGATTTACAAGTCTCTTTTAAGAACCATAACTATCATAAGCACAAGCCCTAAGAAAGCATTCTATAAACATTGGTTGAAAGAAAGAAATGAAGCAGGAAAAAATATCTTTTTTTAAAATCTTTTTTGTTAATCTATGATCTGTGTCTTCAAAACTTAACCCCTTCCAAATTCTATTCTAACAAAACCCACACAGCTATTTATTTCTCTACTTGATATCCCTCCATATTCAACTTAATGGAGAAAGGACATTAATATTTATCAGGCACCTACCAATGTCAGGCACCAAGCCAAGTAATTTCCACATGCTATATTTAAATCCATATAAAATTTCTTCTTTTAGAGATGACAAAATAGTGACTCAGGATGGTTAAAGTAAGATTTCCTTCTTCGGTTTTGTAGAAAATCACAAGACATTATTCCCTCCAACTGAAAAGATGGATAGAATACAAAAAAAATTGTAGTTTTTTACATTCATCAGGGAAGTGAGGTGAACAAAAATGTTAAAGGAACTAAATTTCAGAGCTCTATGAGCAAGTAGCTCTCTCCCTAGAAGAGAAGGCATCTTCTACTACATCCCTGGAAAGTGGGAGCAGACACAAGTGCTACATAGATGGTGAGATTTCTAGGGTCAGGAGAAACCAGCCAAACGTTTAAGTGTGCACATGGGCTGGCATGACAGATTAAAGTCTTGAGGAGCTCCAGAGGCAGAGTGCATGCCCACCTGCCAAGTCTTTCCCAGATAAAAAGATGATTTATGGAATGATAAAAGCTGGGAATAACACTAGAGTACAGAGGAAGCTTTCTGGTGATGTGAATAATGGGACTATAAGCACTGAGACATTAAGATTTTTTATTGGTACTTAAATCAACCGAGTACTGCTTGAAGAAAAGACTTAATCAAGTCCTCAAATTATTTGAAATCAGTGGTGCCCTGAAATCTACCCAAACTATAACGCTTCCCAGATCAGGTTTAACTGCAGATTTGAGGAAGGAGCATGTCCTTTAATGGAGGTAAATATCATTTACTTCCATCTCTACTATTCTTTGATACCAATAGCCAGAATAAAAATATAAGACATGAAAAGAGGCATCAAAATGTGACCTGTGATCAAAAGAAAGAATGATCAATAGAGGCAGGTTCAAAGATGTCCCAGAGGTTAAAAATAATAGACAAAATCTTCAAAATAAGGTGCCATTGGGGAATTAACCCAGGGGCACTCTAGCACTGAGCTATACCAAGTACTTTTTTGTTGTTGTTGTTACCAGGGATTGAACTCACGAGTACTCAACCATTGAGCCACATTCCCAGCCCTATTTTGTGTTTTATTTAGAGACAGGGTCTTACTGGGTTGCTTAGTGCTTCGCCGTTGCTGAGGCTGGCTTTGAACTCGTGATTGTCCTGCCTCAGCCTCCCAAAGTGCTGGGATTATAGGCATGCACTACCACGCCTGGCCCCAAGTACTTTTGAATTTTATTTTGAGACAGGGTCTAGTTAAGTTGCTGAGGCTGGCCTCAAACTTGTGATCCTTCTGCTTCAGTATTCCTAGTCACTAGGATTATAGGTATGTACCACTATGCCTGGTGCTTAAAAGAAATATTGTAAATCTGTTAAAGTTTTTAGTGGAAAAGGTAGACAATAAGCATGAACAGACAGGGACAATTAGCCAAAAATAACAATACGACCGGATGTGGTTATTGACCACTCTAAGCATTATAGGGTAATAAGAATAGTATCTATTTCATAGGTTGTAGTGTGAATCAAATAATGAGGTATTATATAAATTGCTTTGACCAGTGACTGATATACAGTGAATTCTAAATAAATATTAGCTAGTGTTGGTATTAAGGAATCCTAACCAAGTTTTCCAAAGAGGATTTACAATGTAGTTTTCAAGTTAAGTTTTAATAAGATATACAAGATTTATTTTATATTAAGTAATACTAGTAAACCGTGCCTGGTGGCGCACACCTATGATCCCAGCAGCTCAGGAGACTGAGGCAGGAGGATTGTGAGTTCAATGACAGCCTTAGCAAAAGCAAGGCACTAAGCAACTCAGTGAGACCCTGTCTCTAAATATAAAATAGGCCTGAAAATGTGGCTCAGTGATTGAGTGCCCCTAAGTTCAATCTCCAGTACCACTCTCCCCAAAGAAATATTACTAGTATGATCTATGTTTGCTGCTTTTCTTACAAATGGAGCATATATCATCACAGATAACACAAGAACATGTCACCTCCAAATATCTTTTTTTTCTTTTTTGGGTAAAAATTATTTTGAACTGATTATTTTCAGAGAAAGCAGACACAGCAGAAGCCTCTAAAATGGAGAAATTGCCCTTTGGAAAGAGAAATTTGTAATTGTAAATAAAATCTCTGTAAGGACCTCTCTTTCTCTCTCTCTCTGAACCAGGAAGAGAGAGAAGTATAACTAAGTCGCAGGAAACTTATGAATGGAAATAGATGCAACTTAAATCTGTACAACAATCCTTGGTCTTGTTTTACAGTGCTTTTCTTGGCTACCTTCCTATACCTTGCCTTCTGGTAGATGCCATCTTAATTTATACTGAACAAAATTGTATTTAAGTCTGAATTCTAGCTTCTGCTTTGAGATTTACTCATTTCCCTGGCTATCTCCCAGAATATAAGAAATATACATGTTAATAAACTTCTGTTTGTTTTCTTCTTATTAATTTTATAGATATAGTTATATCTATCCACACACTAACTAACTGATGAATCATGGCCAGTCCACTATTTAATAATGGTATCTAATTCTTTTCTGTCCTATTTATGGAGAGCTGAAGGATTTCTATATTTTCAGAATTATTTTTCCTTCAAAAATATGTGTGGAGAGCAAGCTGTGCTGTGCTCAGAGTAATTCATGAAGCATAGGACAATAGTTTTCAGACTGTACCTAAATCTGTGTTCTCCATTTTATAAAATC
The DNA here is from genome assembly GCA_028644305.1 of Xerus rutilus. NCBI lineage: Eukaryota > Metazoa > Chordata > Mammalia > Rodentia > Sciuridae > Xerus > Xerus rutilus. Next base: position 73,440,096 of record CM053400.1, on the reverse strand, counting down.
ATAGTTTACTATGAACTATGGTCTATTATGAGCGTAAGTGCTGAGGTAGAATGACTATATACCTCTTTTGTACAAGTGAACAACTGTCATCTGCCTGGCATAACCATAAGGCACAAACAGATAAATTAATTGTGCTAATAAAAATGACCACCTATGAACTTACCAAAGTAATCAGAAATACACATGGGTATGCATGGGTATATCAAACTCTTATCAGGAAAGCAGTGTGATTTTATTGAACACACCATACCACCAAATGAAGCAACCCTCTCACTTGATGCCTATAAAAAGAGGAGCACCCCAAGACTGGACACTGTGGCGCCCTGACCCCTTCACTTGGACACTGCTCATAAGCCTTGCACAGGAAAATCACCTAAGGGATACACTTCCAAATCTCTGTCCTAGGATCATGGTTACTCCCGCCCCTGATAATCATATGGGGCCCACTCCAAGCAGACACTCTGAAACTGCCCTCTTTGCAGACCTTGGCCTAGAAAAGGTTCCTGTGTTTTAACAGCTCTGTGCCTGGAGTTCTTAGGCTGGTTGGTAACTTCTGACCACCTACAGAGATTCTATGCATTCCTCTTTGCTTTCTGTCTTTGTTCTCAGTTCTGCCTGAAACCCTGTGGCTCCTTAACACTTTCTTAGTCTTTCTGTAACACACTACACACACACTGGTGCAAAGTGCCATGTTTGACTTGAGTGTTACACATATTAGAAATTAAGATTGGAATAAAAGAACCCATTTGCCCAGTTTATGATTGTCAGGTAGCCAAGAGTATTCAAAGAACTTCCACTGTTGAAAATGGTGTAGCCTGTGAATTTATTGTTATTTAAAAAAAAATTGACATTGTGGAAAGACACAAGTGTGTTTGGTCTGTGTTAATGACAGTACATTTGCAACAATGTGCTTTTCCAGATCATTCCCCTGCAATGTCATTTCCAAAACTCTTGATTATTTTTCCAGGTCCTTCTTTATTAAAACAACTATAAATATCCAATAAGGAAACATTTAAATGCAACAATGACATTATTTCTCCTGAAGTGACCATTGAAATGAAAATGAAACAGGATTATGGCTCATTTTATACTTGATTTTGTCTATTTGTCATGTTAATAAATTGCTGTTGACAGGATGAACCTGTTGGCTGCTGTTTCTGTTTCTAAAAGCCTATTTATATGCACTATATAAATGTTTTATGGGTAGATTTCCCATCATATTTTGACTTAGAGCAAAATAAAGATATTACTTTGCTGAAGGACATCTCCTGTGATCATAGTCTTTTGATGACTTTTAAAATGAGGAATTTAAATCTTAACATATCATAAAACAATATTATTTCTTTTCCAGAAATGTCTATTGATTTTTAATATAACATTTTTCTATGCAATCTTTTAATGTGAACATTTGGTAAGGTGTCATGATATCATTAAGAAATAATTTTATCAATGAAAATTTATCTGCCAACTGCTATGTGTCAGATCCTGAAAATACAAACAGGACTGGAGTGAGCCCTGACTTCATGAAGTTTGCTCACAAGCTAATGAGGAAAACATTGTTAAAAGATGAAATTAAGCACATTATATTTTAATTTTCTTTTTTAGCACTGGGATTGACTAAACAGTGCTAAGCATATGATCTAAGACTGAGCTATATCCCCCAGGTAGGCACATTAAATTTTAAAATTTTAATTTGAGTTTTTAGTAATTCATGAGTTAGTCAATAGAAGATTACAGGCAGTTTTGCACTCCCGGGGTAGGGGGGCACAAAAGAGAAGAAACTTTTATAAAGTGTTTGCAAAATTAAGGGAAAACATATTTGCCTATTGGTTAGAATGGCAAGCCTCTAGTTAAAGGTTAGTTGGTGGTGTCTGGTGTTGGTGGTGTCTCACTGTCTTTTTTTTTTTTTTATATTTTTTTCATTGTTAGTGGACCTTTATTTTATTTATTTATATGTGATGCTGAGAATCGAACCCAGTGCCTCATGCACGCTAAGCAAGCACTTTACCACTGAGCCACAACCCCAGCCCTTGCTATCTTTTTTAAATTTTTTACTTTGGGCTTCAATTTGCTTACATAGAAAATTGAAGTACTAAAGCTATCCCAGTCTAAAGCCCCTCCCCCCATTAAAATATTTTAAAACAACACTCTGGAATTAAGCATTTCCAAAAAAATTGTGTTAAAATGTTACGGCAAGATTGCAATAAATCACTGAGTCTATCTTAAAGCAGATGATGGAACAATTATTCACCAGCTGGCGGTCCAGATTCACCAACTGGTGGGCCAAGGAGCAGGCTGAGCACACCTTTCCATAAGTAAAGCATGTCAGTACATTAATCATAAGTGGCTGTTGCTATGATTTAAGACCATAAACAAACATCATGAGATCTAAAATCATACATAAGCAGAAGGGGAGGAAAGTCAAAATGACCTTACTTGAGTACAAGTTAAAGAATTGTTACTAATGTCTAGACAATCATTCTCTGACAGGGTACATTGTCCAAGAAAAATAGGAACCAAAAAGAACAATTTTATATTGTATAAGAATTGTCATTTTAAACTGGGCATGGTGGCACACACCCATAATCCTAGCACTTTGGGAGGCTGAGACAGGAGAATCGCGAGTTCAAAGCCAGCCTCAGCAATGGTGAGGTGCTAAGCAACTCAGTGAGACCCTGTCTTTACATAAAACACAAAATAGGACTGGGGATGTGGTTCAGTGGTCAAATACTCAGAGTTCAATCCCCAATATTAAAAAAAAAAAAAAGAATTGACATTTTGTGTTGCCAAACATGCTATGCTAAGCAACTGTTGGTGGGCACAGAGGCAGGGTGTTCCCATGGGAGAAGCCTTTCTTACATGACTTGGAATCTCAGGGTAAAATGGAGTCTGTTTGGTCATTGCCCATATAGCCTGGCCCATAACATTATAGAACTTTTTAAGCAAATACCAGATGAACAGACAAGTGCTGGGAGTTTTATGAGGTCAGGGTGACTTCAGGTTATTGATCCTAACTTTTTGTATCTGATTTCAAATTCTCATAATTAGTAAGTAAATTTTCTGGGATATAAGTTTGACCTGGTTGGTTTTCCATAGCTTGACAAAAACAACCCCCTGACTTGACTGAACTTCTAAGAATGTGTCAAGATACCATCTTGGTCTAATAGTCAGATTTTCCCTGCTTTACTTTAAGCTGTCAATCTAGTGCCCCTATCAATGTATTCACTAGCTGTATTGATATATGATTACCTTTGTTCTCTGTCTATAAGCATTGCTACAACTTCTTCTTCGGAACATTCTTTCAGGGTAAGTTGAATCTGTGTTTCCAGGTCTATGTCACTGACATTTGGCTCAAAATAAACTACCTTCTTATTTTCTTTTAAAGCAGAGTTATTATTTTGCCTCAACAATTTATTTTTAAAAAGTAATTACACAAAAAAGATATACATCCAATTGTGATAAATATTCAAAGCAAAAACAATTTATGCTTACTGCATTAATTCATTTATTAAACACATATTGCAAATTGTTCTGTCAGGAAATATGCAAGGAAATATGAATATCACAGTTCATTTATCATAGAGTTTAATTTTACATGACTAGGAAGAGAGATGAATACAGTCACAAAAACAATACAGAACATGATAGAGACCTTTAGAGAGTAATATAGTATCACAGAGGAAAGACTTAAGGTTCTACCTGGCAGGTAGTGATGAGGATACATCAGAGGAGTTTACATTTCATGAAGGTACAGAAAAATAAACAGAATATAGCAGATGGAGAAGGTAGAGGAAGGGAGTCTAAGTCGAGGATACATTTTTAAAAGATTTTGATGTAAACAAACCTCATTGTTTTGATGACATATATAAGAACTATTATAATAAATAAAACTATATGATAGCACTATTATAATAAAACTATATAATGGAACTATTATAAGAAAATAATAGTAGGAACTGTTATAATAAAATGCCCTTTGAAGTTCAAAGCTTAGAAGTTTAAGAGAACCAATAAGTAATTACTATAAAGTGTTTAATTATTGTATTACAATTCTATGCCAAATCTACAATGTAGATTTCAAAATGCCAGAAAATGATTTTTTAAAAATCTGGGACAATTAAACTGGGCATGGTGGCGCATGGCTGTAATCCCAGCACTTGGGGAGGCTGAGACAGGAGAATCGCAAGTTCAAAGCCAGCCTCAGCAATGGCGAGGCACTAAGCAACTCAGTGAGACCCTGTCTCTACATAAAATACAAAATAGGGCTGGGGATGTGGCTCCGTGGTCAAATACCCCTGAGTTCAATCCCTGGTACCACAAAAAAAAAATTGGGGACAATTAAGCCATTAATATTCATCAAATCAAAGTAGAGGAAAGAGAAAAAGGAAAAAATGAACTAGTTAAATATTTGAAATATAATTGTTAAAACTTTTGCAATATGAGCAATTTGGAATTGGTGCATGAATGAAGAACTATAGACCCACTAATAAAAGTAAATGCAGTAATTGAAGAAGTGGCACTTCAAATTAGTGAAAGCTTTTTTGTTTTATGTTTTTAACAAAAGATGCTTAGAAAAAAATGAATAAATTTGGAAGGTAATTCTGAGGGGTCAATAAGACTTCTTCCCCATTCTTCTGAATTTTCCTAGGCACTTCTTGTTCTCCCTTAATCTCCTTACTGTTGTTAGGTCAGTTCAGGGTCCAGGGTGTCCAATTAAGGGGGCCAATCAGGGCAACTGTGGAACAGAGCGGCCAGCCAGACGCTGACGTCACCAGTAGAGGCGCCTCCTGTCAATCAGTGGGTTTTTCCTGACTTATTCAGGAAGGACTCTGGCCTTCTCTTCCTGCCCCAAGCACTCCCCTTCCTGACGGGGCCTTTTAAAATTGTCTGAACACTGGAACACGGGTGCCATTCTCCCGGACACACGCTGATGGACAGGAGAGTTCAGCCTGAGAGCGTGTATTTCCAATAAAGCTTTGCCCAGCGGTTTTAATTCGCCTCCTTTTGGTCATCTGGCTTTACAACTGTCATTAGTGAGTTTGATAGTAAGAAGAGGACTTAGATCTACAAATTACTCTCTCCTTTCTCTTGGAGGTTGGCTTGTCTGTGGAGAGCATGTCTCTGGTCTTCACTCAGACATGCAAGAAACTGGCAATGCATGTTGAGTGTCTCCAGCAGGCATTGCTCCTTGATTGCTAGGTAGATGAGATTTTTAGTACTAGAAAACTCATTGTAGTCTGTAGGAGCACTCTCCAATACCTTCAACCCCTCCCTTCCATCTTTCCCCATTCTATGCTAATAGACTGTGCTCTTGCCAGAATGCACTCCTTTGTTTGTGACCTTTGGACCTGATTGGTCCAAGAGTGTATTTAAGCTTCCATACTTTCTGAAATGAACGGTGTTTTCTGCTTCTCACTCCAGTGTTCCTGCTTCTTGCTCTGGGTGTTTCTGCATCTCACTGGGGCAGAGCAGACTTTTACCTACACCCCGGGGTCTGGGTGAGCGACCCCATGGATCGCCACCACCGTCCAAAGAGACCCCATATTGTCTTTCCCGGAGACCCCTTCTTTTTCCGTCTTTCTGGACCCCAACTCGTGGGGAAGGCCCACGTGGCTTCCCTCACCCCCCAATTAAGCGTAACTGGTGACCCCAGATGGGATGGGCTTCTCGACTCCTCCTCGGTCGGTAAGAATTCATGGCGATTCCTCTGTTTGTCTTGCTGGTGAAGGTAACACCAGCCCTGTGAGTCATTGTCTTCTCTGTTTGTCTTTGTGTGATAAAGTTAGCTCAGGGAACTTCTACTTCCTGGCTCGTCCATCAGTCACAAAGTGTCTGATCAGCCCAGTGACTCTAACCCTAGTTCTAAACATTTTCCTGTTCTTCTCTCTCCTAGCGTTTCCTTCCTATTTTCGGAAGCCTTTCCCTTTTCTTTGTCTGTTCACCTACGTGGGCTGGTCCTGCCTTCTCCCCAGCCCTCCTCTTCCCGCTCCTCCAAGGCCCCCCAGCCCACCTCCCTCTTTCTCCGGAGGCCCCCCAGTTACCGCCCCAGTTACCGCCATGAGCCTTCTGCCTCTTGGATTGGCACTGCCCTGCAGTGCCTTGGCTTGCCAAGCTTGCCTTCTCCCAAAGCACAAGCCCCACACCAGGAGTGCACAGCCCCTCCCTCGCAGAGCTGTAGCATTTCCAAGCTCCTGCGCACAGAGCACTGCTCTGAGGGACCCGGTTCCCCTGCAAGTCAATAGGCAAAAGACTAAAACAAATCACTTTTGCGGCAGCTCTGCCCCTCAGCCACAGCAGTGCCACGATTCCAAGCTGCATTAATCCTGCCCACCATGCAACGGCCCCACGCCCGCTACACTGCGTGCTCCACAGCTGCCCTGCGTGCTCCACTGGCTGCCCCACGGCCTTACCATGGCCCCACCCAACCCGTGGCCCTGCCCAACCCGAGCACTGCTGGCCCGCGTGCAGGTCTCACTGCCACCAGCCTTCTGGCAGCTCTCAGTTACAGGTGCCAGCCCTACCCTCGCAAGGTGCAAACGCGCGCCCGCCATCAAAAACTGTTCTAAGGCCTTAAAGCAACTGTGCCCCTGCCAAGGTGCTGCATGGCCCCGCCTCCGGAAGGCCCCCTTTGCCTGCTGAACCCTGCACACTCCTACAGGTGCCCCTGGGCGGCCTCTGCGCCAGCCTGCACAGCCATATCCACTTAAACTTTCTATCTCTCGGTGGAGAACTGCTTGCTGCCGGGAGCCTTCCCAGGGAAAATTGAACAAAAGCACTGCAATAAAACTGTCCCACGCAAAAAAAAAAATTTTTTTCTGCTCCTGGAGATAAAGGAAAATTCCCAAGCACGCTGCACCACACCTCCTCTAGCCAAGGCCACACCCCCTTGCCTCTGATGAGCTTCCTGATGCAGGTGGCCAAGAGTCACTTCCTGCCCTGCCCACAGCTCTCTCTGAAAACAGGCTTTCACAAAAAATGCTTGCTTTCACTTTGGATCTGCCTCACATTCTTCTTTTTCTTCTCACAATTGGCAGATTTCTCCCGCCCTTGGTGCCTTCTGACCTCTCTGCCCATTCCTCTTCTCTGTGCCACCGCATTCTCTTCCCACTGGAGGGGAACTGCTTCGGCTGGCGCAGAAGGCAAGCAGGCAGAGTGTGCAGAGAATTGCTCCCAGGCCCGTGGCCAGCCCCTGCCAAATGCATTTCCACCGCGGCCTGCAGCAGCTGGCTCTGGAACAGCTGGAAAAGCTTGCCAATAAAGGTGGCTCAGAGGCACCTTGGCTCAGAGGCACCTGGCTCCTCTACAGTTCCCCCAGCAGCATCGCTGCTCCCATGGGGGCAAACCAAGGTCTCCAGGTTGCTCCTCTCACAGAGTAACTACCCGCCTGCCCACTGGCCAACCCATAGCCACTCTATCCTCAATGCCTTGCAGCCCCGCCAACAAAGCCCACTTGCCAGGGGCAAGACAAGCTGTCCCCAATGCAACCAGAGCAGATCACTCACTTGATCTCAGAGGGTCAAAGCCCAATTCCACTTCTAAGCCAACAAATCTGCTCCAGTCAGACATAAGGACTTCAATAAATAAATTTCTGCCACTAAGGAAGTTTCTGATCATTATGGTAGAATCATTATTAATTCATGTACTTTGTATTCAGTTTTATGCTGGGGAAGATATATCAATTATCAATGTACAGTTTATCACCTAATGCTTATGCAAGAAAACAAACTATTTCAACATGTATAGTTAAAACATCAAGTATTCCTTCCAGCTTCTACACAGACACACATGCAAACACAGAGGTATACCTAAAATTTTAAAAATATCAATATGCAGCCACATATACAAGGTTTCTATGATTATTTGGGGAAAACAAATTATATGCCTCCTGGTCAGTAGGAAAAAAGATATAAATAATTACACATTAGCATGTTTATGTCTGTAACTATCATTGGAATGATAAATACTTTCTCTCACTTAAATTGGCTGTCTGTTTAACCTGAAAACCTTACTGGCTCAGAATCAGATTCCTGATTAACTTAACCCCTCTCCTAGAGCTACTTTGAGCTACATTGCCAGCCTAAATTACTTCCTAAAGACTAAATATAAATCTGACAAGAATGGATAATACTTTTAAGAATGTTGGCCTTCGAGATTTTTCTTGAGTCAAAACAGCAGATTTTAAAACAAAAAAGAAATGGAAACACAAATGCATGACACTGGCTTAATGCTATTAATGTTTTTAAAGTTTCTACCTTTAAATTATATATCTGATTCATATTAAAATACCTTTAATAAGCACTGTTTCATTAGAAATTCTGACTTCAATAAATATTTTTGTATTCTACATGGACAAATATATATACTGCAATTCACACTAAGGTTTCCTATAGCCACACCTTCTCTGTACCTTTTGTAATGTTTTGTTGTTATTTTATTTTTCTGGGTTTGCACCTTGATAGTAAAACTCTATTTGGTTTTGGGTGTTTCTCATGTTATAGCATTTATATAAAGGAACTGATCCATGTAAATACTTTCCATGTTTTTGCCTCAATGTTTAAACCACTAGTTATCATATGGTATCTCTCTCTCACCCCTAATGATTTTGGCTCTCATGGCAGCTCTGGACACTTCACCCTGCTAGATGGAGCAATGGCCTATTCTTGAGCCTAAGCTTTTAGCATTAAAGAACCTTGTCCACAAGCAACTAGCTTTAGGTCATATTGAGCCTTCAACTAGTCCTCATAATTCTCCAATTTTTGTTATTTAAAAAAAATCAGGCAAATGGAGATTATTATAGGACCTTAGACACATCAACAAGAAAATGAAAAAAATGGGCACATGTCAAGGTGTGCTTCCTTTCCCTTC
>CM053400.1:73400696-73430731 GCA_028644305.1 Xerus rutilus | reverse complement strand
GGGCTCCTGAGGTGGCCCCTGAGGGCTGTTTTGCCCCTCTCTTGCAGTCCTGCTGGTGAACAGGAACTCTGGAGTGGAACTAGAGGTGGGGTCAGGTCTCACTTAGGCAGGGTCACAAGCTGGAGAGTCTGTGTGCGACCCTTACAGTGAGTGTGAACTCCCCTGGGGCTAGAGGCTAGCAGGCTCTGGTCTGCCTTCAGTTGGGCCCTCTGGCTTTCCCTAAGGTTGATTTTGGGCCTTCTGTCTCGCCTGACCACAGGAACTCTGGAGCGGAACCAGAGCACACTAGGGTGGGGCCTCTTCACGCTGGGGTCTCTGGAGGCCACTCTTTCCCTGGGTGTGCTTTCCTCTGTGGCTGGTAGCAATCAGACTCTGGTCAATCCTTAGTTGGACACCCGTGGAGTTTCCTGAAGGTGGATCTGGGCCCTCTCTAGCTCCTGCCGGACCCCAGGAACTCTGGAGCAGAACTGGGGTCAGACCCAAGCTGCCCTTGGACGGGGCTGCCTCGCACTGGTGTGTCTGGAGTGACTTTTGGCCTGAATTTGGGCTCCCCAATGGTTAGAGGTAGCAGATCCTGGTCTCCCTTTGGCTGGACAACCGTGGAGGTTCCTGAGGTCAGGGTCCTTTGGGGCTCCTGCCGGGCCAAAAGAATTCTGGAGCGGAACTGCGGCGGGCCCAAGCTGCCCTTGGGTGGGGCTATCTCCGCTGGCGTCTCTGGAGCGACTCTTACCTTGAATTTGGGCTCCCCAGTGGCTAGTGGCTGGGGCCGTGTGTCCACTGGAGTAACTGCTAAGGGCCCTGCGTGGTTGGGTGGGCGCTGGAGCCAGGTACCCCATGTAGAAGCAGGCCCCGCCTGGGACAAGCCCTGGGCTGGAGCCCAGAGCTGCCGGCCACTGAGCTCTGTCGCCGCCCGCCGCTGAGCTCCGCTGCGGCTTGTTGCTGAAGTCACACTGATTGTGGGATTGGCTGCTGCCTGGTGGCCCTGCTTACACGTGCAAGTGAAATTCCTGTGGGGGTAGCTGTAGGATGATGGTATTTCCAAAACTTCAATCTCTGGCTCTGGCCACCATCTTGGCAAATGGCTTTAAACAAGTAGCAGGTAAGACTCATAGACCCTAGACTTTGGCAGCTTGTCCCCAAGGACAAGCTAACCTGGCCTAGCATTGCATGAGATACTGACATGGTATTCAATTTCTTTTCAGACACTGATAGGCAACAAAATATTTGCTGCTTTTCATTGCAAGGCAGCTGGAGTTCCTGTGCACTAGTGAGCCTCTGGTTTTAAAGAGTCTTTGGTAGGCCTAGGGAGGAGTGTTAAAAAATTGCTCCTAATTTCATTCTGCATTCATGACCCTGTATAAGAACCAATCTTGCATTAATGTGGCTGGTCCAGAAGCTCCTGAGGGCTGTCCTACCACGTGGTCTCCATTGATCTGGCTTAGTTAATTATACAAATTTTGACCTTGGATTTAGATTTTCTGAATTCAATGTGTTTAGAGTCTAGCAGACACATGACAGGGGTGTTAGTCTTCCTCAGGACCTTGGAGACACAGCTTCAGAAGCTCTCACAGCAGCTACAATTTAAGAATCTGGGGAAAGGGTTTTTCCATTTGAATAGATGCAGCGATGAGGTGAAAACTTCCACAAGAGATAGAGTTCATAGGTCTAAGCAAGTTCATGCAAAGATAGTGGCAACAGCCATGATAGCAAAAAAGATTGCCTGCTTAGAAGAGTGTGCACACACTGAGCCCACACATAATCCAACTTTCATGCACCAGAAACTGACTCAAAGGCAAAAAGGAAATTAAGGAATTCTACACAGAGGAAGATTTTTCATTTCCCTGAACATGAAAATTTTGTAGTGCCAAAATTAATGTCTTTCAGGAAGATTTCTCTCTAGGGAGTTTTAGTTCACTGGCCATTGGTTCTGGCCAAGTGGTATAGGATAATGCTGAAATCACAATTTGTCTTTATCTGTCTCCCTTACTCATTCCACTGAGCTTCTGCTACTGTTGTGGGCAGCACCAGGTTACAAGCAGGCTTCAGGATCATGATGCCACTGGCGGTGACTCCTTTAAGGGGCAGCAAAGTGACTCATTTTAAATATTCAGAAGATGATGCACAGCTACTTGGGTGCTCCCTCAAATATTTGGGCTTCTTTAGCATAATGTCAGTGACTAAACAGCTTGAGAGCCTGAAATAATCACCTGTTCTATTAAGAGTCTGGGACACAGCTGCTGGAGGAGCCCCAACTACACTCAACATAGAGAAACTTTCCAGCCCAGCTCACATTGAGCAGAATGGAACACATCAGAGGCTAGAACTGAGACATACTTCTTTGAATATTTTATTCATAAATACAAGAATTTGATAGAAGATTTGAATTCATTTTAGATTGTAACTTTGGACTTATGAAAAAATTTAATCTTTAGATGTAATTTATACCCAGGAATTAGGTTATATATTATGGTTTAGATCTAAAAATGTACCCCCAAAAAGCTCTTGTGTTAAGCAATGTAGTAATGTTTAGAGGTGAAACTATTGGGTTTTGAAAACTATAACCTCATCAATGGATTAATCTATTTAATGGATTAATAATGTAAGTGGACTTATTGGGTGGTAACTATAGGCAGATGAGTCATGGCTGGAGGAAGTAGGTCACTGGGGGAGTGCCCTTGGGGATTATGTCCCTAGATGCTCACTTTCTCTTTGCTCCCAGGTTGCTGTGAGCTGAGCAGCTTTCCTCTACCATACCCTTCACCCATGATGTTCTGCCTCATCTTGGGCCCTTAGTAATGAACTCACCAGCCATGGATTGAAACTCTGAAACCCTGAGCCAAAATAAGCTTTGCTTTATCTAAATTGTTACTGTCAATTATTTGAGTCACACTGACAAAAAGCTGATCCAACACATAATGCAATAAAGTATATGCTAGAAATTTTGCAGCATCTCTAGCATGCTTTCTTTTATTGTTAGAAAATCTTAATTTCATTGCTATATTGGACCACATGGATTGTCTTCATTTGAAATAAGACATGGACAAAGAATAAATGTTTGGTTTGGGAAACAGCATTGCCTTGGATTCAATTGAATTAATGTATGGTGCTGATTTGTGACCCAGCTTAAAGACTTCCTGAGAAAACTCTGTATTGTCCACGAGAAGGAGCCAGAAGGAGGCAGTGACTGAATTGAGGGAGTGGTGTTATGAAGGTGGAAGTGGAGATGCCCAGTAGGCTACTGTCTTTGACCTCCATGGGACATAATCACATCCTTGCTCAACCACATTTAATGGTAAAGTCCTATGCATTAAGAATTCTCTCTCTCTCTCTCTCCTTCTCTCTCTCTCTCTCTCTCTCTCTCTCTCTCTCTGTGTGTGTGTGTGTGTGTGTGTGTGTGTGTGTGTGTAGAGGGTATGCTTCATCTCCAATCTTCTGGTTTCCAGGAAATAGGGTTATCCCTGAATTCCAATGCCCTTATAATTTACCCCCTTGATTTCTCCTCACAGGAGTAACTGAATTATCTGGTGTATTTTTCTCAATTGGGTGAGCTTCAACTATCCCCAATCTTAAACCAAGAGCATTTGTATCTTTTCTCTCTATCTCATCTCCCAACCAGGACAAGTGGTCTGAGTACTAGTGTCTATTCTGAAGACTCAAAATATCTCTTCAGAATACTTTACAGACTGCAAGGGAGAAGGAGTCAGGGGGATCACTTGGATAATAGTAGTAACTGTCTATAACAATTTTTGCTGTCATAATAATGCAGACTAACAAGCACTCTCAAAATCCATGGCCAGTCACTTCTTACAGTTCTATAGGCTAAGAGAGATGCTACACTCTGCATCTAATTCCATACCCCCTCCAAAAAAGGTACAGCAAATAGCCAGGGTGTATTCTTCTCATATTGGAGATCAGAAGCTCCCAGAGAGACCAGTGGAAAGAATTGCTGCTGTAGTTTGGAGCTGGTACTTGTTCCCTTTCACCCACTGGCAGAACAAATCCCATGGCCAGGGCAAAATTTGGGGGTTAAAGAAGTGCCTGTTTCTGTACAGGTTGTAGGTATGGGAAAAGAATGACTTTTTGACAAACAATGTTAAATATATCACCAGGAAACATTAAGTTATAAGTTGCTACTTCTAATGCAATTCATGTAAAAGAGGAAAAATTATCGTTTGTCTTCTTTCATCTCTTACTATTTTGTCCACAACAGAAAGATAGATTTATGGTCTCTTTTTTTAAGTGTCTTAGTTTAAGAAAACTCAATTTAATTGCAATATATTAGAAAGAACTAAAAGAGTATGCAGATCATACAACCAAGTCTAAGTTACTGCAGAACAATTTTGTCCTAAATTCTGTTAATGCTGCCCTTCCTTTCTTGAGTTCATTTAAACTATTAAAAAGGAAAAGTAACAATAAGATAAAAAGCAAGGATTTATATCAAGTATTTTTGTCTGGCTTCAAAAGGCTTTTATAATTGTAATCCAATTGATTCTTACATAAACCATATGATAGATGATTGATTGAAAGATACAATATAAATTTATATATGTTTAAAAATCAAGAAAAACCAAACTCTGAAAGGTTTCCAACAACTAGAATTAAACTTATAGCTTTTGTCAAAAATCCTATAATTTTTTTCCTAATTAGAAATTACTAAGACAAGTAAACAGATGCAATAAAAGATGCAGATGTTATACACATAAAAATCATTTACTGTAATATTAACCTTTGTAACTCATACAACCTTCCAAATAACTGAAAATATATTCTGAACTTCCAGTTATGTTTTTCATTGCATTTGGTAGGCTTTGCATATTAGAAAATGGGTTAATTTTATGGTATCTTTGCTATGAGAGATATAGAAATGAAGTTTGCATACCTGTATTGATTCCTTTACTGATTTGTATCTTTATCTTAATTCTTATTTCTATACCCCTACTCCTCCCCATGCCCATATGTATATCTGTATAACATGGTTTTATTTATTTAAAGGTTTATAGAGTGCCTAGAGTAAAACTGGGGCTAAAGAAGTTGCATTTTTTAGAGACATTACCACCACTAAAGAAATGTTAAAGATTTCGCCCAAAGACTATCAGAAAGATGACTTGAAGGTACCTCAGAAATTGGTACCAGGAGTGGGGTGGTTGCTGCGACTAACCTGACCATGTGGTTCAGAAGCTTTTGGAGCTTTTTGAAATCGGTGGAAGGAATTTTGAAATGCTTAGCAATGCAAACTGAATATGCTTTTGATTGTTGTAAGCAGAGCTTAATGAGTAATTCTGGTGGGATCTCAGAAGACCAGAATGCCAATAAGATTGTGGACTGTGAAGACATGGCTCAAGAGGGTTTAGAGAAAAAGGAGGACATAATTGGTAATTGGACTAGAGGTCATTTGTGCTATATTCTGGCTGAGAAGTTGTCTCTAATTTTCCCATGTCTTGAGAGACTTTTTGTTAGACTGATTTTATAAGTGATGGACCTAGAGTAGTACAAGTCTATTTAAAATATTATTGGGCTAGAAGAGGAAATGTTGTAGTTCTGAACTTCCTCTTACAGAAGATTATAGAAAAATGTAAAAAATATGGCAACAAAGTAAAAAACAACAACAACAAAAAAAAAAAAACAGGTGCTAAGTGAGTCATTTTAGTGAAATTCAATGGTTTTCCTGTAACATAAAAGTATTGGTGGCAAATATTGTAAGATGTGGTGGTGGGATGAGCATAGATGAGTGGTGAGTGACTATGGAAAATAACACTGCTGAAATCATCCCCAGCTTCTGCTAAAATGAAAGTGATTCTGCTCTGAAAAATAGAATTACATAGAGTTTAAAAATTGTGTCCAAAATAATATTTCCTAGTGTGGCTCTCTCTAAATATGTGTTATTCAAGTCATTACTTGATCAAAGCTTTTGTACTAAATCAGATCTATGTTGAGGATAGCAAAACCAAAGAGACATTACTAAAAAATCTTTTTATTGCTTACCTTTACAAATACCAAAATTCTGTGTAGTGAAATAAGTATTTAGAGAGCAGAAAAAGAGGCAAAATTTTATAAAGTTTGTCATATTTTAAAATTTGAGTAACTACCATAATCAGCCTCAGCACAATAGCTTATGGCTACCAACACAACAACCCATTAAAGCCAAGCAGTACAAGTTAATACTTTTAAATTATGGGGTTACATTATATTTTTCTTAAGCTGATAATGTTTTCATAAAGTTAACAATAAACTGTTCTTTAATCCAGTTTTAATTCAGTTTTATAAATAACAACACCCCCCCTCCAACAAAGTACTTTTCATTACAAATGCAAGTGTCCAGTCCAAGATAAATTATGTCTCTTAATTGTCTCTATCCAATAAAGTCAGATCTGCACTTATTAAGTAAACAAGTGAATTTCAAAGTAGTTCCTTGTGATTTTTGACATCTCAGGCCTTTCCATAAACAATGATGCTTCATTGTTAAACCAGAGCCTGGCCAGTAAGGGGAACTACTACAGATGAGATAGTTTTAATGGGAATTGCACTCTGTGAGCCAATCCTCTCTTCCTAGATCTAGCAAAAAAAATAGGGGGGATATTCAGAGCTAAATAGGGGTTCTTGGAATGAAATGGAGGAAATAGAAAATATAATAAATATATATATTATTGCTTGCAAAAAAAATGTGTAGAGCAACACTATATTCCATTCAGCCTTCTGCAGTACCTTTCACCTACTCCCCCTCTACTCATGAATATGGTGTCTATTCTCCATCAGCCAGCCCCAGTCATTTCTTTAACATGTGTCATCTCATGTCACATCTCTGTCACAACTCATCAATGGCCTCTGATAACTAGATCCTAAGTCTTTCTACAACCCATAAGATACTACTTTGTCCCTCATCCCCAGCTCAACTTCCTCTCTCATATCATTTTCTATCTTTGAGCTTTCTCTTTCGGCCAGTCTGTCTTCCTTACGTTCTTAGATTACACCAAGTGTTTTTCCTCTTTGATGTCTTTGCCCCCAAACTCTTGCCTTAGAAAACTGCATGGCTTTATGCATCATTTCATTCAAATCTCTGTTCAAATGCCATCCTTTTAGGTGCTTTCTCTGACCACTGTTTGCTAAAGCATGCCACACTCCTACACTGTCCTGCCCCCACTAAACCAGCTTTATTCTCCTTTGTTTTATACCCTTTATCGCCAATTAGCATGGTTTTCATTCATTTGCTTATCTTTTATTATCCCTGTTCTATCACTGGACATAAGCTCTACCGTGGCAGCCCGGTTAATAAATCCTGGAGTTATTATAGGATCTCTTTCACAAATAAGAAAAGTGAGACACATAGAGGTAAATAACTTGTCAAATACCACAACTATGCCACAGCATAACCATAGATAAGCCCTGGTTTAATTACTTCAGGTTCTATTCACTTTTTTCCATTTAACCTCAGATATTTTTCTAGGGAAAAAAAAAGCATTAATAAAATGTGACAGAGAATGTGACTGAAGACGACCCTGGGAAACGTTTTCACCTGTCTCCGTGTCTGCATTACCTGTGGGATTTATTCTCCTTTATACTCTTCTTTTGGTTTTTCCCTTCTTGCCATCTTTTTAAATCCTTTATAGTTTCCAGCTCATCTCAATTTCTTCATGAAAATATACATAACCTTTCTCTTTCCTATGATCTATTGACTATTAATTTTAGCAGCAGAGCCCTTTCTTCAAGCTGAGTCTGCAGCAGAAAATAAGAAGCAAAACACAAAAATGGAGCAAGCAACTCTGTTAAAACGAGCTACAGAACATTAGATCACATAGATCAACAGTTCTCAGGAGATATCAAAGAGACACAAAAATGTCAGTATTTCTTTTAGAAATCATTTTCATTTATCCACAAATGCAATACATGCAACTTTTTAGTAGTATTCTTTTGTCATTTTCCAATGTCTCAAATGTTAACACAATTACAGAAACTACCTAGCTAAGATGCATTGAAAAATTTCATTGCAATTCTGTATTTCTGATCAAGACAAGTCATGTATGACGCAGCTTTGAGTTTATTTTGTTTTTTCTTTTCTGACTTTTAAGCTACTTAATTGTGAAATGAGGTTTGTCTGAACTTTCTAACATGACACCCTTTAAAGCAATATGTTTTCCAATTGCACATGAAGGAAATTCTAATATCTTTATAAAAGGTAATATTTTGAGCTATTTATTCTACTAATATTATTTCCTCTTTACCAGAAATATCCCCAGAAGCCATGTCTTTTTTTTTCTTTTGTCTCTCTCTTACCATAAATGATCAATCCTTTGACTTACCATAAATGATTAGTCCTTTGGCAGATACTTTACATAAGCCAGGCAAATTAAATTCCTTTCAGGAATTTGAAATTTCTTTAGAAAAGTGAGACAAAAGTGAAAGTCTTTGGATTTAAATGATATCATTGTTCAATTTTTTCTAGATTACTGAAAAGTCCTAATATTTGGCCAATAAATTTCTTCCTCCTTACCCTTGTTTTTTTTTTTTTTCCTGCAAAAGTGAAAGAATAGTTATTTGGAAATAAAAGAGAATTCTATATCTATCTTCAACCATCAGAATATGAAAAGCAGTACAACGTTTTTTTCTTAATAATAGCATTTACATTTTATTTATAATATATATTATTCTACTCAAACTCTAACTTCCCTTTGACAATCAGGTTCTTTTTCTCCCCCTATATACTAGACAAAACAAATCTTGTTCATAATAGCCTGCCAGCCACATTCAATCCATTGGACCTCTTCCATTGCACAGATTCAAGGCAATAAAACACCAATACCTCTAGTTAGCAAAGAACTGCTTTTAGGGACAGAGCACAGCTTGGGAACATTTTCTAACATATGGGCCTCAGTTTCTCCACCAGTGAAATTAGATGGATTCTGAATTTTAAATTACCAGTGACTGAATTTAAACTTACTACTCAAAATAAATTTATTGAAATTTATTCATTGAATATAAGGAACATAAAGTATACTTCTATTTTATCCTCATAATCCCTACCATGTAGAAAGTGTTTAGTTAATATTTATTAAATTAATTTCAATATTTAAAACAATTTGAAGATTTAAGTTTGTGTACTTAATTTGAGTTTGTAGGTTAGATCTGAAAATTAATTTTGTGCTAGTGAAATATTCAAACTCTATATAACAAAATTATTTGTGTGCATATTATCCAGTGTTAAGCATATTTTGAAGAAATACAATATTTTTATATTTACAAATAAGCATTAATTTGGGGCTGGGATTGTAGCTCAGTGGCAGAGCACTTGCCTTGCATGTGTGAGGCACTGGGTTTGATCCTCAGCACCACATAAAAATAAACAAAGATACTGTGTTCATATACAACTAAAAAATATTTTTAAAAATAAGCATTAATTTAAAAGGAAAACAAACACATTATTAACAGAAAGCAGAATAGTGAATGCCACAGGTGAGGGGAAGCAAGAATGGGAATACCTGTGTAATGGGTGCAGGGTTTTCTTTTCAGGTGATGAAAATTTCTGGTGTTTATAGAGATAGAAGTTCCACAAAATTGTGTGTATATTAAACATGTTTATTTTTACCCTTTCAAATGGTTGATTTTGCTAAAAATACATGCTATCGGATAATGCTATGAGAAAGGTAATATAAAAGGAAGGAATTTCAGCCTTCCTAAATTTTCCTTTTCATTGTCTAGAGATTACAGAAGAAAACTGCAATGTGCCACTCATTGAAGAAAGTTTCCCTTTTGAACTCCAAAAGATGGCTTACAGAAGCCAGAAAATAGCAAAGGAGATTAAGGGCAAACAGAATTCGTCTTTTTCAATCATAACTATTAACTAAGAAGCTTTTCATGGTCAAAATGTATTAATAAATGTGCTTGTGTGAGGAAAATTAACAAGATCAACTTGCTAACCTTGTATCGAATAAAGGTGTAAAATCAACTAAATGCTTAGAAAAGTTTCTCAAGCTTAAGCAAAAATACTGCATCTATACAATTTACAGAAATAAATTAATACCTGTTATGATATTTAAACCTTTGTTTGACTTTACAAGATCATTTTTTTTGTGACCAGGGCAACCCTATTTTAGAACATTACTAAATGTCCTGCCTCAGTGAAGGGTACCACCATCCTCTGATTATATAAATCAGGAAACAGTCATCTTTAACACCTCCATTTTCCTCAAGCTTTCATATAATCCTACATCAAGTCTAGTTAACTTTACCCTTTTTCTACACTCTTCTATCTATGTCATCTCAAATAGTGACTTCTCAAGAACTGGCACTCCATTCCAGTCTGCCATAGATTCTCACACTGTAAGTACCTCTTATACCTGTTGGACCTGCTCTACTCTTTCTCAAACCTATGGTATAGGTGCCAGAAGATCTTTAAAACATGAGGATATGATCATGGCATTCCTGTATAGAACACTCTGGTAGCTGCCCATTTCTCTTAACATGATTATCAGGACCTATTTATTAAGATGCTTCCTCTTGTTAGGCATCTGGAACTCCAGTCACAATGGATTTCTCTGGATTCCTCAAATGCATTGTGCTTCACTAGCTCAGGGACTTTATACATATTTCTCTGCATCTAGTGTCTTTTTCTCAACTCCTACACTCCTTTTTTTCTCTTCATTTAGATTTAACTCAATCTTTGAACACAGAAATCTTTCATGATAACAATTACATCAGGTCCTTAAAATTTTTTCCTAGAGCACAGGAGGATTTATTTTTAATGATCATAACAGATTTTATGTGAATATTTCAATTTAAGCTTTCACTAGATTGTGAGCATTATGAGAAACAGGGCCATGTCTATTTTGCTGAGCATTATGTTCCAATTACAAAGAATAAAAGAATTTATAGTTGACAGCAACAGAAGTAGGAAAAAACTCTAGCAAAGGATCATAAGTTATTATTTGTGAAGTAACACTAACACTGATCATCCTCTTCTCCCAATTCTTACAAGTGATATCGTTGAGTTAGCACTTAAATGCTCTACAATAAATTTATGAGTTTAATAATACTCCTAATTAATGTGTAAGCTCTTAGAGAAATAAATATCTAATACATCTTCTGTATTCCTCTGACACTTTATAGAATGAAGAACACAGAAGCTACTTAAAGATATTTCTTGCTTAATTGACATCTTTCTAGTCATCTTAGAAGATATCTAGTTAAGACATTTAGGCAACAATGTAGCCATGATATGTCCCTGGAACCCCAGGCCTGTTTGATATCTGTGGATATTTTATATACACATCAAACTAAACAGGGTCAAAGCAAAATTTTTTATTTCTTCTCCTACACAATTTCCTCCTCTAGTCCTCTGCTATGTTTTAGATATGAGGTATTCCCCAAAAGCTCATGTGTTAGACAATGCAAGAAAATTTAGAGGTGAAATGATTAGGTTATGAGAGCCTTAAACTAACCAATGGATCGATTGGCTCGAAAGGAATAAGTGGGTGCTAACTATAGGCAGGTAGGGTATGGCTGGACAGGGTGGGTCACTAGAGGCATGTCTTTGGGGTATAGATTTCATTCTTAGTCTCTCCCCCCGCCCTTCTCCCTGGTGCCATGTCCTGAGCTGTTCTCCTCCTCCATGCTCTTCTGCCTTACCCCAGACCCAAAGCAATGAAACCAGTCCTTTATGGACTGAAACCAATGAAACTATGAGCACTTAATAAACTTTTCCTCCTCTGTGTTGTTCTCCTTGGGTCTTTTGGTTACAGCAGTAAAACTCTGCCTAGAACATCTTCCTCCCTGTAAATGGCACTGCAAAGTGACTAAAATGACCCTTTAAACACAGTACCTGTTTAGATATTACCCTGTTTAAAATTCTATGATAGCTTCTCATCAGATGTAGAATAACCCCAACCTCTTGATTGTAAAACCCAAAATTCTTATATGATCTGGCCCTTACTCATCATTTTAACCTCATCTGAAGTCTTGCTTCTCTTGTTCTTGCTCCAGCCACACTGTGGTATGTGTAAGTCAAAGTTGTCAAGTGCACTTCCCACTTAAGTCCTTTTGCATCGATTTCCATTTGCTCAGAGAACATTCCTTCTGATTATGACAAGACCGAATCTATCCTGGTCATTTGGATCTCAGCCTGAGTACCACTTACAGGGAGACTTCCATGGACCATTCAATTTAAGAATGCAAAGTAAATACCTAATCTCTATTTATTAATAAAATTGAGATCCAATCTAAGGACAGATTGCTGGGGTGAGTAGGGGATGGATTGTTTTGCAGAAGACTTCTCTGAAGATGGCACACAGGAAAGACCAAAGAGCAAGCCACTCAGAAATCTTGAGAATGGACCTTGAAGGTCAAAGGAGTGGCTCTGTAAAGGCCATGAGGCAGGAGTTGGTGTAGCTGAGGATACAAGGAGCCCATGCTGGCTGGAGCTGAGTGAGCGAGGAGAAGACTCATAGGGCATAAAATCAGGGTCAGTAGCAGACTAGGTCACACAGGGGTCTCATAGGCCATGGTAAGGATTTTGGATTTCATATTGTAGTGGCACTCTCTCCTCCACAGAATGTCTTAAGTTTCTCCAGAAATCTGCACTATAAATAATCTTAAGACTATCAGCAAAAGAGTCTCTACCAAAGAATTCAATATAGTTAAAATTCCTATTTCTTGCTGCTTTATCTTGCTTGGCCACAGCCCAAAAGAGATCAACACTCTAGGTGCTGAATGCCCCCTTACTAGTTTTTCAAAAGAAATATTTTTGAACTATCTAGTGTAGTAACGATATAATGGTTTATAAATCTTTTTAAGTGGAAAGTGGGTTTGTAAATGCAAAGTGTAACAAGAAGGTCAGATCCTTTAATAAGGCCTCTGGCCTTGGGCCTGAGCTTCACAGAGATGTTTACATTTCAGAGATAAGAGAAGATGTTACTAATTGTACTCCACCATAACAGCTGGCAGGGGGAGGAGAGAGGGGAGAAGCAGCTCTCCCCTTCTCAGGTGCTGTCCTTAAAGTGTTAACTTGCCCAGAATAGTAAAAGAAAAAGCTGCTTTTGTGTGAACTTCTGCAGACTGTGAACTTCTAGCCCTTCCCCTTAAATGTTGGCTATAAAGTTCTGAATCTGCCCGAACTCGGGGTTCAGGGGAATTAATTGATTACAGTGAAAGCTGTACCCTCTGAACTGACTGGAGTCAAATAAACCTGGTTCCTGTTTCCTATTGAGTGTCTTGTCTTATCTGTCCCTACAACAGATAAGACAAGAGAAGAGAGACATTATAAATCAAGTGTGTGTGTGTGTGTGTGTGTGTGTGTGTGTGTGTGTGTGCATATGTGTGCGCATGTGTATTTAAAGCTGGATAGATAAATAAATAAAAAATGAAAAAGAAATTAGTTCTGATACCTGGACATCTAATGATGTCTCCCACAGGTGTGGAGAGGGAGTATCACTTGACCAGCATCCCTTACACACCCAGAAACTCTGAGACTTATACCAGGCCAAATCAAATTGCAAAGTATGACTGACCACCACTTTGAAGGAGATCCCCTCCTGGTGCCCCTTTCCTGCTGTCCTTTTCCCAAAATACTTATTACCTATTCTGCTTTGTTTTTTTGGATCAATTTAATCTTGTCTTTTTCCACAAACATACTCACTTCCTGAAGGCAAGAAATTCTGTCTTGTTCTGTGCTATGTCTGTACAGTGCTTTGAACAGTGTGTCTAATAGTTGCTGAAAAAACATCAATGCAGGCAGTGTTTTACCACAGGTGTCCCAAGTACACATGGCCCCAGAGCAAGAGCACTGAGTGCCTTGCATATGATGCCCTGTCCTCTCCTAGATGTGCCCAGCACCACCACAATGGCTCAGGGACCTGTCACACCAGCCTTTTCCTCCCTCCATAAAGTTCCTGAGTCTCATAGACAGGGATTGCTCAATCTAAAGTTTCCCTGAGGAACAAAGAGATTTTCTTCCCTCTTTTGGAGTGTAAGAAAAAGCACTGAAAAAAAAAAAATCCCCACTGGTTGAAAGAGACCTGTGTTGTTATTGTAAGAAATAAAAATCACCATGTACTTTGAGATCTAGGAGTTTAGCATCTATACACCTTATGCTCACTATTATTCCTAAAACAATGGCACCTTGGAGGACTATAATGTGCATTTTGTAAGTATCCTATTTTCTCAACATGTTTTCTGCTTATGACATTTCTTTTTGGGCTGCCAACATATGGCCAAGATTTATCTTATTGAGCAGATCTTGTGATTTTGAATGAAATACACGATACCAATAAGCAATTTCCTGCTGGAACAGAAAGAGAAAGATTAGAAAATGCTTATCCCTCAAAAGCACACCCATAATTATATTAAAATTTCCTTTGACTGAAGGAATAACATGTACGGGGAAAAAATCTCTCTCTCCTGAGTAGGGGAATTTCATAAACAGATGAGTTCAGAGGCCTGGCCTCAGATTTTGGGATGCATAATTCAAATTTTTATTATTCTTCCTTTCAAGGTCGTTCATGAACTGTGAAACCACAGTTGCCAACAGAGATTATAGATGTCATAGGAAGTAACACATCCACATGCTGATTGTAACAACTTGTTTCAATGCTTTCATCTTTATGCAATGCTTCAAATTATAAATTTTTTAACAATTGTATTGGCAATAGAAAATAGAGTTAACAATAAAATACAACTAAGAATAATTAAAAGCAAAATATAGTTTCTTCTAGAAAAATGGAAACATACTACTTATGATATTGATATTTATATTTTGGGTGATTATAGCTGACGTTTAATAAAGCTTTCTATTGTAGCAAGAAAGAGCAAAATTTCCCTGTCAATTCTTATTTCCCATGATATATATTAATTTTTAAATTCAGTGGAAGAGTAGAAAAAGAAAGAGGTAGACAGAAAGACAGACTGAATTGATTACCTCCAGTGATTTTATGTATTATAGGAAAAATATCAAATCTCAGATTGAGCTGTGGTTATCCCACAAGACACTGTAGTTCATTGCTTCTTAAGAATCACATTTTTTCAAACCAAGACAAATATTTTTGTATCATCTACTGCTGTATATTATTCACATCAAGGTTTTTTTTTGATTGTGAAATCAGAGAATAACCAAGGAGTGATTGTAATAGAACATAAGAACCTTACTATATTAGATTCCAAAGTTTCATTCTAGGTTTGAAACCATGTTATTGGTGAGATATTGTGTATTTGTAATATATCCATGAGCAAAATTATGGAATACAATTTAGAAAAAGTTTCTAAAAATTCCTACCAATATAAATTTCTTGTCCTGAATGGCCACCTTTTAAACCTCTGAGTAAGAAATATTGATGTTTGTTCACATATAAATTAAATTAATGAGAAAGGTAGGATTAAGGATCGTGTTAGACTATTCTACCCTAGTAGAGAGGTGATGATGGCTTCTTCCAGATCCTGGCAGTGAAGAGGAAGAAGTAGAACTAGAAAGAACCTGTAATCAAGATCAATAGGCTTTAGGCATATGCTGTTGCACACTATTGAACTTCTTCCTAATAGGCAAGATAGTTATTGCAAAGCTATTTGTTGATTAATCTACCTGTCTCCCACTAATTTGAAATTTTGCTTTTATTATGCACCTTAGGAAAAAATTATCTCTTGCATCATTCCTTTCTATTGACTTAACATTCTGGGCAAAAGCCACCCTGCTTTATTATTATATAACACCTTATTACTATATTTCAAAATTTCCCTTTGCTTGTTCTTCCAGATGAACTTTAGAATCATTTAATACTGTTCCAACCATCCTGGTGAGATTCTGACTGACATCTCATCCAATACTTAGGTTAATTTAGTTGAATCAATGTCTTTCTAATTTAAATATTCCTAATGAAGAGTAGACAATATCTCTATTTTTATTCAGATCCTTTTAGATTTCTTAATAAAATCTAAGGTTTATACTTAGGCATATTGTGCATATATTTATAGTATTTTATTTGCAAATTGATCTTTTTGTTGTTTTTGTAGATAATATTTTTTCCCTCTATTTTCTTCTGTATGGTTACTTTTGGCATTAAGGAAATTTTCACATTATTGTAAGACTTAGTTATATTATTTGGAAACCTAATATTCCAAGCTCTATGGATGATTCTATTGTATTTTTAGTTAATTTCTCGGCATATCTACACATAAAATAATTTATAGACATTTATGTATTTTTATTTTCTTTTTCAATATGCACGTTGCATTTCCTTCTCTAATTTCTGGTTTCTTTGGCAATTCTATGACAATATTAAATAATAATAGAGAGGGTAGCAAATTTATTACAAAACTTTTGGGTCTTACCATAAAGCATCTTGAGATTTATGAGATACATACCATAAGAGCTCTAACTTAATATTACTTAACTTTCTTGTAATTTTTTTATGATTAATTGTATTGATATATTTCTAATATTGAACTTTCCCTTTATTTTAAGGATAATTCCACTTGGTTGTGGTGCAAAAATTTTAAACATAGTATTACATTAAAAATTTGGTAATATGGCATATTTTTGCACCAATATTTAATCTTTAAAAAATATTACTATTTTTATCAGATTCCAAGGTTCTCACTACACAATATAACAGGAGAAAGTTTCTCCCTTTTCGAAGATCAGGCAACATTTAAATCCATTGATGCTTCATGCTCGAATTCATCTGGATGTTGTTCAAAGAGATCTCGTGACAACTTTCTCAATACATTTTCCAACTCTTGGACTCCAGATATGTTTCTCTATTTCGGTCAAATTACATCATTTGTATTTTATCCATATTACTATTTCATCCTGGATTTTGGACATTATTTATTCTTTGAAAGAAGTGTGTGTTTCTCAATCTTCCTAATTTCACCCATATCTTTTGTAGATGAATTTTCTTGCTGTTAATCTGAAGTGTTGGTTTTGTTTTCTCCCTTTTTGGATTTTCAGATTCATCTTGTGCTTTGCTGTTGCTGTGGCAGCAGCTGCTACTGTTTTCCGAGAACCACACCTGGGGAATTTGTGATTAATTCTACTTCTCTCCCTCTTGTTCTAAAATACACTAATATCTTTATTGAATCATTCCTGTTGCTCTCCTCACATATCTTTTGTGATCTTTCCTAGTTCCTTGGCTTGCATGCTTAATTAACTGACCTTAATTCTTTTGTATTTCTCAGTGAAGACAGGACAATACATGCTCCTTTGTGCATATCTCTGGTTTCCTCTTCCACCATCTTTCTTGCCTGTGTTTGCCTCACACAGAATTACTCATACTTTTAACTAGATTTAGCTGTCACTCACCCACACAGCAGGCACTGCGTTTGGGCTGTGTTTCCTTAGTGGAGCTAGCACCACACTTTTTACATTTAATCCTGCTGTATGTTATCTTCTCATCAGTAGTTTTACAATTATATTTCATCTTATTTCCTTCATCTATTCAATTATTGTTGTTTGTCTATTGTTTGTTTTTGTGTTTCTTTTTTCTTTATTATCTATTATTTTTATATGTTCTTTGTGGTTTTTTCCTTATATAATTTGGAAGAACTACCGTCATTTTAAAATCATATCAACAAATATTTAGAGGATTTATTAAAGATAATTAGAATTATCATACGATGTGAGGGCTATGGTAGAAATTGCTAGTATTTACCAATAAACAGTTATCTTGTCTTCCCTGAATCAGAAAAGAAGCCCCCAAGACTTCTTTTATGGAGTCATAGGACTATTCTTGCCTAATGAAGTGAGAGTAGAGGTGACAGTATCAATGCAAGCTAAGCCCTGAAAAGGCTCTGTGCCATGTCTCCTTCTGCACTGGCCCCCATGATGCAGCTGTGAGGTTCCAGAAGGCAAAGCCCCAGTCATCCTGGACTTTTCAGTACCTGGGCAACTGAGCTCCTGCCACCAACTGCCCAGTTCAAGTGAATGAGAGAGAAATAAACCTTGGTTATGTTACACAATAGTCATTTCATTAAGTTGTTAACACAGCAAATCCTGGTCTATCCTGTCTGATTCAAGGACAGAAGAGATAATAAGCACAGGCAAGGCAACCTAAAATTAAGACTGAAGCAGTTGGCACTGGCCAAAATGACATTTTGCTTACAAGAAAGAATTTAGAGGCCAATGCACAAGCTTTGAAATCAATCTTGTATGATTCTCATTTGTAAAATGGAGTTAATGACTACTTTAGGTGACTTCTCTGAGGTTTGTTAAACAAAAGTAATATTTGTTAAACTCCTGGGGTCTAAATGATATCATTGAAAGTAGCTTTAATAATTATTTTAACTTTCTACTGTATATTCATAGTATATTGCAAAGCATTAAATTGTCTGCTGAAAAAAATCTTACTAGAATTAATATACTTTATCAAATAAAATCATTAAAGGTACTGGTGCAAGGCTAAGAACGTGGCCCAGCAGCAGTGCACTTGACTCTGGGTTCGCTCCTCATCTCCACACACACACAAAAAGTACTGGTCCAACTCTCATTATTTCATGATTTCTTTGATGTACACAAAAAGAACCAAATCCTTGAGATTCTTCAAAGAGACACTATTGTCACCAATGCAATGTATTAAATTCCTTTTGTGGATATAATTGGAGCTTGATGTTCTTTTTATTACAAAGTTTATGCTAAATTATTAACTTGCCAAATAAGTACACACATGAAAAACATAACAGAGGGATTATTTTAAATTGTATAACCAGAAACTTTCATTCTCTCCACAAGTCAAATATACTAATAAAGATATTAAAGGATTAAAAATTTTTTTGGTATTTCTAGCTTAGATGTTTAAATATCTTTATCCTTTACTTTCTTGTTCTTAATCACTGAGAATTTTTCTTTTGCCCATGTTTCAGAGGCAATAGAGTTGATTTTCAATTGTTTAGTAATTATGAATATGCATGTGTATTTGTGTGTGTGTGTGTGTGTGTGTTCTCCAGGATCCTTTTTCTTACATCATCTGCAAGAAACTCTAAAATATGATTATGTACAGCTGTGTTTTATATCTTCTTTCAAACAGGCTTTTTCCCCCTTAACAAATAACAAGACTTAAGCAAATTCTGAGAGATACATCTCAACTCATATTCACCCACAGTAATATTTGGTATATTTAAATGTTGTTTTGTCTTATTTATAGTATATTACAGGAAATATAGTATATTAAGAAAAATAACTCAATATTTTAAATGTTTCTTGAAGCAAAACCTAAACCCACTAACCCTAAATCCTTAATGCTTCTACAAAAGCTTGTTTTTTTACACAGAAAATATTTGATTGCAAACTTGTGGTGTAGGTCAGTGGTAGAGGGCTTGCCCAACATACACAAGGTCCTGGGTTCAATCCCCAGTATTGTAAAATAAAAAAAGAAAAACAAAAATATTTGACTAAAATATTTAAATATTACTTTCTATATTTTTACTTTGAATATCAGAAACAGAAACATCCTTAGCAACTCTAACAGATAACTTCATTTATAGGTAACAATTTGTATTTAGAAATGTGATGCAAAATATATTAACCTGATTTTTAAAATCCGAATTCATCCTAAAGGGATACTACTACTAATAATTAAAGGGAAAAGAAGGGGAAAGTGTAAAGGGAATAGATAACCTATTTATCCTGGGAAATTAGATGTTATTATCACCTCAACTTGAATTTTCTTCCCATTTGTAAAATACATACAGGATTAGATAAAGGGAAAAAAAGGTACACACAGGATTAAAAGGGGAAAATGCAATTATGACTATGGCAACAAGACCGAAATATTTTGCCAAGAAAGTTTTCTTTTACTCAAATGTACATGTTTCAGAGAATGCACTCCAGATGGCAAATTCATGGTTTATGTGGGTGATTTTATCTTTACTATCCAAAAGAGTCTCGCAGGTTGCAGTTCTGAAACTGACATCTGCTGTGAATGAAAGTGATTAGGAGTTGAGGTTATAGCTCCTGTTACAACTTCCTACCTGGTTGCTGGTCTTGGGCAAACAAATTGGGAATTAGTTACATTCCCTGGTAATGACCAATAACAAATATGTTTCTCACCCATGAGAAGGTAATTCTCTGTCAAGGAATTGAAAGTAATAGTAACGCTATACTTCCTAACCTTAGTAATGATGACAGACTTTCATAAGGCCTAGAGGCAGAGAATACACAAAAACAACCTGAAAAGAGACATCTATAAACAGGGTATGGATGTTTGTTGGTTTTAATATTGTATACACACCAAAAAAATTGTATTGGCTGATTTTAGCAGCTGTAGTCACATCAGGGCAGTTTTCAGAGGCTGTACAACATCATGAATAAATATAGAAGGCTCCCATAGAGCACAACATAAGAAGATTGACTCTTACCTCCAACACTTATTAGCTCTGTGGCTATGGAAAAGTTGGTTGGACTATTCAAGAGTCAATATTATTATATAGAATAAAAATCTATAAAATGAAAACAATAATAACTGACTTGAAAGTTTGTTGTAAAGACCAAAGCTTTAATGTACTTAAATGTCTGAGCACCTAGTAAGATACTCAATAGTGAGGACTATGTTAAAATCAATTTTATGTTATCAAAGCTTCCCTTGTACTTTACTAATCTTGGTCAAGATGCTTAACTTTTTTATTATAAATATTTAAAACTGAATTTTTCATTCCTTCTCCCTTCCTTCTTTTCTTTCTTTTCTCCTAATCCAATTAAACCTCTTGGCATATTTTAGGGGTGTCAATTTAGTTCCATTGCTAGAAGACAGTGACATTAAACATTGAAATTTCCAAGCTACATTAACCAAGTCAACTTTCTGCTTATTTCTCTAGCTTCATCACTTTTGACAGAAATAAGAAGAAAAACTCTAAGCACAAGGTTTTTCAGAAAACATACCATTTGTTTTACACAGGGATTTATCCCTGGCACAAATTGAACTTCTAAGCAATAAAACTGCCAGGTGCAAGCTTTCTTTAAAGGAAATCCTATTCAAAGATGTATTGAGAACTAGAATGTTAGAAGAAATGACAGGCATCTCATCACAAAAGCAGCTATTACCTTCCATATGGAGAAATAAAATACATACCAAAGCAAATTGCATTAAGAGCAATATTGTGCCATGTCTCTGTGGTGTTTCTCCATGAGCATTATCAGTCACTTAGCCACAGAGTCATATTTTGTAAACCAGAGCACTGGACAAGGACTTAGGGGGCTCATGAGATTTTCTTGACAAGAGAGAGAAATTGGCTAATCAGATCCTCCTTGATTTCTATGTTCGTATTATTGAGTAATTGATTTTGGGGTTTTCTTTCTTCTT
Organism: Xerus rutilus; assembly: GCA_028644305.1. Lineage (NCBI taxonomy): Eukaryota > Metazoa > Chordata > Mammalia > Rodentia > Sciuridae > Xerus > Xerus rutilus. The sequence goes on along the minus strand of CM053400.1, from coordinate 73,409,465 downwards.
GGAGCAAGAGGTTTTTATATTCCATCAGAACTAAGTCAAGAAGTGAAAGGACCTGAGAATACGATGCTTGAGAGATCTTAGGATAAGACCCAGATTCTTCAACATGGTCACCTGCCTCCCTGCCAGTTTAATTTTTGGTTCTTCCCCAATCCTCACCTCCCTCCTCAGCCTCAAGATTTTCCCACCAGAACTTCTGTCACAAACTTTACTCTCTGTTTGAAGCACTCTCTCCAACGAGTAACGCAACTACTCATTTATTCATTACATGATAAGGATTTATGTTCCTGGTATGGTGTTCTGCCTCCGTATATTTTATATTCTAATAGGAGGAGCCAGGTAAAAACCAAGCCAAGCCAGGAGCAGTGGTGCCCACCTGTAATTCCTGCAGCCCAGGAAGGAAGCTGAAGCAGGAGGATCTTAAATACAAAGTCATCCTCAATATCTTAGCAAGATCCTAAGCAACCTAGCGAGATCCTGTCTCAGAATAAAATATAAAAAGGGTTGGGGATGGCTCAGCAGTGGTTAAGCATCCATGGGTTCAATCTTTGGTACAAAAACAAAATAACCAACAATTAGAAAAGTACAGATGTAGTAAGTTAGTAACTGACACATTCCTCAGATCTTTACTACTTCCCTACTTATGATATAGATAAGGACAACCTCTTACAGTCTTTGATCACTCTTTTTTGGTTGCTATTTCTACTCTTTTTCTCACTTTTGCATCCCTAGCCTCTGTCATAGTGCTTGGTAGATACTAGACATCTAGTGATATATTTGCTTAATAGATTAATAAATTATGGTTTGAGAATCATGGTGCAAATCAAAATAATCAGGTAGTTGCTTGATTTTTATAGGAGATTAGAAACATGTTTTAAAATAGTGGGTGCCTAATGTATTCATTCTTTTAATATTATTCCAATGAAGTAATTAACATATAAGTGGTCTTGAAAAATGAAGGGCAGTTTAAAGCTGAACAAAGGGCATTGGAGAGGAAAATTCAAATAGAAAAGGACACAAGTTCAAAGACATATGCAGAGAACAGACTGAGGAACTACAATTAATCTGGAAATGTTAGAGGATGGAAAAAAGTATAGTTTTATAGTAAACTATTCAAATTCTGAGTAAACTACCCAAGTTTATTATTAGCCCCCAATTTAGGGAAGAACATTAATATTTTCATCTTCTTTAAATACTTCATTATGTGTATTTTATAAGATAATCCATTTATTCCAAAAATTAACCTCACCGTCATTATTTCTACATTATCAATGAAGAAACTGGTTTCTGAGGGATAACTTACCCAGGTCAACAACAGGTAGGTATTCCAGCTTATCTGGGAACCTATCTGTGTTCTACAAAACCAATTCACTGTGACTACACAAAACTTTCAGCCTGTTGGATTTTTATATTTTTCTTGAAAGTTTCCAAATTATAATAGGGATCCTAGCTAAGCACATCTGTTTAGCTAAGATAAGTCTCTTTCCAGTTCAAAGAACAGTACATCTACCCCTAGCTGAGGTCTGAGGTCTGTGCTTAGGGGAAACCACTCTGTCCTGGAGATATCCATTCTTTCTCTGGGATAGCTCTTAACCATCACTGAATTCAGTTTCAGCTTTTGCTGGGTAATTCTTATAAAGGAATGAGATTGAAACTTGAAAGCAACACTGAAGCAAAAGAGGTAGATTCAGTGAGAATGGAGGTGTAGAGGTACCAGCTGCAGCAAGGCTGATTTGCCTCATTCTTGCTTTTCATTTGGACTCCCTTTCCTATTAGGCCCTACTTCTTCATTCTCTCTGGTTTTCACCTCAGATGTAGCTACAATAGAAACACTGGTACAGCCAGAGTTATATTTACTGAAACAAACTAAATTAGCGCTCAGAATGACCCATATGGAAATAAGGAAGATGCAAAAGGCGGGTTGATGGTAATAGTAATCAAAGTAACTGAAGGGGACTTCTATCCCTCCCTATTCAAAGGTGGAAATTAGGAAGCAGCATGTGTGGTTAAATTAGAATTCAACTAGTTTCGAGTTGCAGAGCTCCTATGTCAAATAAGACATTCCAGGAAACTCTAAAATATGAAACATAAAAAAAGGTCTCTGAAGCTGCTGAAAATCCAAGTTATGACTGCTCTCAAATCAGCACCCCCACCTTCCCCAACTCCGGCAAACTTAGAAGCATCTTTGGTACCTCCTAGGTAAACTTTGGCAGCAAGGATTCCAGTGCAAAACAGCTGAGGAACCACCAATCCAGTCCCTGTTCTGCATTTACTCCTCTAGGACCTGAAGCCACTTAATTACCTTGATAACAGTTCATTATTGTGAAGATTATAAGAAGAAATGGCCATAAAACATTACTGAAGGAATGGTAGGGATACTCAGTAAACATCTTTTTTGGAAGTAAATCTAATTAGAAGTTAACATTGAGCTCTTCCTAATAAGTTAAATTGATGAGGTTTGGTAATTACTTAAATAGTATGCTCATAATTGAAAGGATATTTCGACCATGTGCATTTTCATTTAGAAAGGATTGTAAATTCTTTGTATCATTCCTATTTTCAGAGTGGAGATGGGAAAAAAATTAAAAAACAAACAAGAAAAAAACACAAGACTAAGGACCACTCATGATTCAGAACATGCAGCTGTCTCCTTGGTTTGAGAGCAGATAACAGCATCATTTTTATAAACGAAAGTAAAGATAAAGTCACTGTAATACACATTTCTACAACACCAAACTGGAGAACATTAGAGACAAATAAATAAATACTTGACGCCAGGGGAATATTTTCTCCAGTAAAAGACAGGCATTAAACTCTCACAATAGAATCAACTAATAAATGATTCATCCAGACACAAATATTTAATCAGTTTCTATCTTTAATTGCTCCAAGAGCCTTTTAAATACTATAGTGTATTTAAACATATTCAGGTTTATTCTTTGTTCAAGGTTAATTTCTTAGTCAAAATTGTTTTAAAATGAATAAATGATGCAAAAGGAAAGCATATTGTCACTCACATTAAATCCTAATGTTGTAATTATTTTCTTTAGGTAAGTAGATTTTTATCTGTGATGTTTTACCTGAGAACTTATCTAATAATTTAAATGCTTAGTGAAAACTGTTTGTGATGCCATACAAAGTTTTCTTTACTATAACTTACTGAATAGATTTCCATTTTCTTGTGAAATTGCTTTTTAGTATATTTACAACACTGCCATATTTTACCTACTTAATTTCATATTTTGAGCCATCAATAATATATTTGGTACAGTCAATGAAATTAAAAGCAATGCCAGATCAAGAAATACTAGTGAATTTCCTTTACATTTAGTTTTTCTTCCCATGTATATGTTAATTCTTAGATGAACAAAAATGCTACCCTGGATTATTATGCTTTTCCACAAGAGGGCTCTTGAAAGGCAAAAATACTGGCCATGATTAGTGATTTGCCTACATCTATTGGCAAAGACTAGAGAAACAAGATGTTGAATTAACTAAATTAGAAAAATACCTTAAATAAATATCTCCACTAAGTAGACTTAACAAAAGATAAAATGTATTGAATGCTTCCCTTGTCTGAGGCAAGGTTTTAAGTGATGGACATGTAACTATTACTATTATTAATTGCACTTTACAGAGTTAATCATGATTATGCCTGGAACTCTGGAGCTAGGTTGTCTGGGTCTGACTTCCATCTCTACCATGCTTATTATTTCTGTGACTTTGGTTAAGGTATTTGTTACTTAACTTTATCAGTCCTCAGTTCCTCTTTTGTAAAGTAAGGGTGTTGTTAAGAATAAGGAAATTAACAATGGTCCCCATGAAATTTTACTACCAGAGATATGTTGTATATCTATTTATGTATTGTATGTATATGAGTGCTTTATATGTAACAAGGTATTGAAGCTTTTTATTCTTCTAGTAACATACAAGATTAAGAATGACTCACATTTTAAGTTAAAATTAAAAGTATTAAAATTTTTTAACAAACTAATGAAGATACACGGAGCATTTAGAAAAATCTCTGCGATACAGAAAGTGTTTTATGAGTTTTAACTTCCATTACTATTACAGAGGACAACACTGAGGTACAGAGCAATTAAAAGAGGTGACCCAAATCATATACCCACTATCCAGGAAGGGATAGAATTTGGCCCGACCAGTGTGCTACAGCATGCAATAACAAAATGCCTCTAATATAAAAGAAGTTTGACAACACCATTTCCTCATTCTACCTTCCACTGCCAGCACCAGGGGCCCACCTCATGCTCATCTATACTGCCTAACCTGACTACACTTATCACTGTCACTATAGGTCCTGATTTACAGCACCGTTACCTCTTGCTGTAATAATCACTGAATTATGTATTGATCTCCATCACAAGTCTACTTGAGTTCCAGGGCAGTATCTTATTTATGTTTACATTTTCATTGCATAGTAGATATTTACCTTGGCTAACAAAGATTAACAAGGATGACTAAAAATAAGAGTATGCTAATCTCTGAAAATGTCCTGTAAAACAGTTTTTTGTTAATTTTATTTTACAAATGTGGAAATTGAAATTCTAAAAGGCTATCACAGCAAGATCTCATAGGTTGGAAATGGCCAAGGTATTTGAAAACAGACCTGACTCCAAAGCCTGTGTTTTTCCTTTTGCCAGCCCACACTCATGCTCATGGTGGTTTGTGCACTTTCTGGCTCACAGGGGACTGAAAATCCCACCAGGCAACATATCCAAGTGAACTGAAGAAAGGTTAGAAAGATAAAAAGATAGGTCGGTAGATAGGTAGGTAGGTAGATATACAGAGATTGATATATAGATAGATGTGAGAGGGATTTTTTGTTTTGTTTTGCAATCTTTTTTGTTGCTATTGTTTTGATAATTTAAGTATTTAAAGAAGGACGTTTCCCTTCAATAAACTGATCAAATGGTGTATTTTTTCCAATATGATTAGAAGTTCTCCAATTGATTTTATAACTCTTCTTTTAGAATTATTTTAGCGAAAACTTAAAATATGGAATCATGAACTGATATTTAATTCAACTATAATAAATAAGGCAGATACTGCTTTATTGACAGGAGGTACCACCATGAACACAAGCAGGTATGATTCCTATCACCAGAAGTCTTTCATACTAGAGTGAGGCAGACATGAATTAAATAATTACCAGGTAACATAAAATCAAAGTATGAAACACACGAAAAATAAGAATATTGTGCAAAGAGAGTGTTTCTTTGGGCCTAGAACTTTAGGACATCCTCCTTGGAGAGGAGATACCTGAACTGAGTCAAATGCTGAGCAAGTGCTAACCAGATGAAAGCGGAGAGAAGAATGTTATGCCAAGCAGAGGAACCACGTGGGAACAGGGCCTGAAGCAGGAGATGCCATCCTGCTGAAGAGGGACTAAAAGAAGATCGGTGGGAAAAGTCAATAAGGATAAAGGGCAGGATGGTGCTGGAGAAGGCTGGACAAGGGGCAGGATGGTTCTAAAGGAAGCTAGAAGGTGCAAGGCAGATGATTTATCACCTTAGGGAACATTTACTGGGAGCTTACTACATTCTCACCAATACCAGAATACAGAGGAAGAACAAAGTAATAAAGCCCTCTCATCTCAAAGAACTATTTCGTCTAATAAAAGATGGACACACAGGTGCACACACACGTGTACACATCAGTATTGAGTAGCACTAAGAACAAGATGCCAGGGGAGCACGATAGGAGGAGTGATTGTTTCTGACTGAAGTGGCTCAGGAAGGAAGGAATTGAAAAAGATTTTATTGAGTAATTGACATTGGAATTAAAGGCTTTTAGGTCCCAGTGTGAAGAGAGGCACACAGTGTAAATAGATGCCATAAGTCTATTAAATAATGATTTGTTTGGGGCTGATGGTGCAGCTCAGTGGTAGAGCACTTGCCTGGTGTGCATGGGGACCCAAGTTTGATCCTCAGCACTCTATGCCATCATCATAATCATCATCATCGTCATCGTCATCAGCATCCCTGAAGAAACCATTCATTTTAAATTTCAAAGGAAATTATATTCTGTGCAGAAAGAATTAAAATACAATCTAGTAACAAGAAAAGGGAAAACTCTTAGTATTTGCTATTAATTAATGCATTTACAAATAATGCCTTGATAAAAAGTGTCTTCAATGAAAATTAGGAAATATTTGGAATAAGTGATAATATAATTGGCACATCATAAATATATAGAGAATATAACTAAAATCATATACAGATAGAAACTTACAGATTTCTATGCATATACTAGAAAAGAAAGATGAATATCTAGACTTTATCTCAAGAAGCTATAAGATCATCAAGTCAAATCTAAAGCAAGTAGGAGGGAAAAAATGGCACATGCAGAAGCCAAGTAAATAGAAAAAAATACACAATAAACCAAGACCAAAAGTTGCCTCTTCAAACCAATTTCTAGCCCTAGATTAAGGAAAAAGAAAAAAGGCAAAAATAATGTAAATCAAAAAGGGAACATTACTGTAGTTTGTGTAGATGTCAACAGATAACAGATATTGTAAATAATGTTTTATCATTTCAAAAGGTAAGTGAAATAAACACCTTGAAAACACTATTTAATAAAGCTAAATTAGGAATAATTGGGAAATTTTAATTTTAAATAACTAGTTAAAAATGATGAATCTGGAAGTACTTATTCTTTTTTCTGATTCCTAATATCTAAAAGATGAGACTGTTTAGCGCCGTCGTTCAGCATTTCCCGAATGTTACCACTAGGTGGCAAACGTTTACAAACTATGACAGGAGCCTGGAGTGACTGAGAGCCTGCTGGACACCATTTTTGTGTTCTACAGCAATCACAGAATGTTCTAAAACGTTCTCATTATTGTCATTTTGAGCACCTGTGTTGCTTTCAAGAAACAAAAGACAGTAGCAGGAACAAAAACGCATTAAAACATTGCACACAGGGTGAATTAGCAGAAGTTAAAATCCCACTCTAACAATAGAACCTTCCACTTGAGGCTCAGAACAAGGCCAGAGAAGTGGAGCAGCCCTATCACAGATTCCCATCTCCATGACAACCTTTTCAGGTCCATGCACAATTAAAGCTACAGTATCATTTTTTTGTTTTTCAGAGTAAAAAAAAAAAAAAAAAAAAAAAAAAAACTAAGTCCTGGCTGGTATTCATATTATTTAGAAGAAATTAAATTGAATCTGACTAGGGAGACTGAGTTATTGGAGGAGGGTAGTGCATAGATTTTATTACATGAGAATCCTCTGTCTCTCATCAATTAGAAAATGAAAATATGTATTTTGTGTGGTTTGATATACTGAAATTATCAATATTCTTTTTAGCTTTCTTTGATAATGGCTCTTGTGTGCCAGGTGTTCTCAAAAAAATCCTGGCTTAATTCCCCTTAAGGCTACATTGTGGATGAAAAAAAAAAAAATACTGTTTATCCATTAGCAGTTAGATTTTGACCAGATGGTCTGGAAAGTGTTGGGACTTCCTCAGAATCCCAGGATAACCTTTTCTACAGACCCTGTGCTCCTTTTCCTATTTTGAAAACATTACTGGGTTTTTTCAGTCGATGAGAAGGTCTGTAAGCCTCAGATTCTCTCTGCCCTGAAGGAGATAATTCACAATTTTCAAGGGGCTCAAAGAAGCCATTCAAAAGGTTAAAAGTGAATCTAATAAAGAAAATTTAGTGAAACAAGAATTTGGCACTTAAAAAACAAATGACTGATGGAAGATTTTGTGATTTAATGACAAATTCAAGTTTATATGAAAGTACTTATTGGAAGTCATGAAGACCAATTACTTTGCTTCTTTAAAAATGTATTACTAAAGATGAAACTATGAGACCTGCATTTTTATGTTACCTCATGAAAGTAATACGTGAAAGGCTTAGTTGACTTTAGCACATTTCCGAGGTTTTGGAGTATAGAATAAAGGTGGTGATGCATTACTGAGGGTTTTAGTAGAATATTATTCCATGAAAATCAATAGCATGTACTTGTACTTTTCTTGTTCCCTATGGAAATGTACAAGCAAGACCTTTCCTGAAATTGGAGGGATGGTACACGTGACTCAATCTCCAGGGACCCTTGCAGTTCTAGCATCCTGTGTTTTCCTGGGTTTGAAATGCAGGCACTGTAGGACTGTTGCTTGATTCGTTTGAATCATTTTAGCATCAGGTGCAGATGGTAAGGAGGAATGAAGGAGCAGCCAAGTCTATGATCCGAACTACCTTGGTGCTATCACTGCTTGAAAAGGTACTCCATGTTATTATTATTCCCTTTTACAGGGACAAAATGAGATGAAAAGATGTTAAGAATCTTTGCCAGCTCTAAACAGAGTGCAGATGACATATACTTCTTTTTAAAAATTTATTTATTTTTAATGGACAAAATAAAATTGTATATATTTGTCATGTACAAGATGTTTTGAAATATATACATTGTAGAATGGCTAAATTGAGATAATTAAATATTAATTACCTCACATACTTAGCTTCTTTGTCATAAAACACTTAAATATATAATCTTAGCAATTTTCAACAATACAGGGTTATTCACTATAGTGGCTGTGTTGTACAATAGATCTCTTGAACTTAGTGCTTCTATGTAACTAAAATTTTTTATCATTTGACCAAACTCCCCAACCATCACCACACTCAGCCCCTGGTAACCACCATTCTGATGTCTGCTTCTATGAATTTGGTGTTTTATATTCCATAGACATATATTTACTGTTTTCTCGCCTGTCTTTGGTTATTCACACTTCATTCTTATC
>CM053400.1:73379198-73400196 GCA_028644305.1 Xerus rutilus | reverse complement strand
TTTATTCCAACTGACAAGTCAACTGAGGCAGTTGTGGAAATAAGAATTAGACACCACAGGTTAGGAAGCAGAGAGGGTGAGCACCTTGACAATCACTAGTGCAGTCTCCCCTAGTCCCTAACCCTGTATGCACAAATAGGTAAGCATCTGTTTTGTTCTACAAGATTCCAACATGGAAGCCCCACCACACACACTTATCAACCTCCCAAAGCATTTTGCACCTCTCAGCTTCTCCTGGACAAGAGTTTTCCCACAAAGCTAACTTAAATCCCAGTGCTCCATTTTCATGTTCTTTTTCCTGTCCTTACAGATCTTGTTCCTCAATCTCTGTGCAACTATTCTTTGCATCATTAAGACATTGGTTTTTCTCCATTGCATTCAGTTTTCAGTCTACATTATCTGAGTCCTGCCCTATACCTTATTTTTCCATAGCCAAATCGTTGTTCCATCATAGATTAGTAGATGATACTAGTTTAGTAGATTAGTAGTTGAGTATTTGGGAGCCAGAGAAATCCAGGCTGTAATCCTGGATCCTTCTTTTTTTTTTTTTTTTTAGCTATGGATCCTTAGACACCATTTCAGAGGCCCAATTCCTCACTGTAAATTAGTCAACAAAATTCATTTTGAAAGAATATTGAATTAGATATGTGTTGAGCATGCCTCATTTGATCATTATGCCTAATAAATAATAACACTCTGCATCTTCCTTCTTTTCTGAACTCCCTACTTGGTATTTTTTTATGAAAGACACCAGTTTCTGTTTCTTCTAGTGCTAAAGAGAGGGAAAAATTAGTTCCATATAATACATACAGGTTTGCATTTACGATATCACTGATGGTGAGGAACACATTGAAATCATATAACATATTGTAAAGAATTGTAAATATTCATCAAGTCCTTCATTTATTAGAGTAATCCGTTCAAAATGTTGGACACCAAATTTTGATTTTATATTATTGATGTTAAACAGGCAATAGAGAAAATGATTTTTCATTTAATTTCTCTTAAATCAGTTAAACCAATTTCTGTAAGTTCACAAAAGCCAAAAGGACTTTCAGGTTTATTTCCATTCTAATTTAGAAAAATGTCATATATAAAAAGTGAGGATGATTCCTTTAGTATAAAGATGTGAAATAAGAAACTAACTCATCTGTTATGCTAATGATACAAATATATCAATTAATAAAGATATCAATTTTTTAAGTCTTAAGTGATTATTCAATTCTTCCTTAAACTAAAAATAAACAACAATTTTCAAAAAATACTAAATCAAATTCTCATCTAAAACCTGAATAGATTCTGTACTCAAAGGACACAGGAGACTATTTCAGTCAACTATTTAGCACTGTCAATATTACAGTCAAAAACCAGATGGTCAGCTATGCAAAATTCAAACAACCCAGGGTAATCAAAAGCTATTCTTTTCCATTCTCTGTCCCTCCCAGAAAGCTGAACAAGAGATAAGTTTAATAATGCATTATGTTCATAATAGAATGCATGGACAAGTGCTTTAATAAGCTTATCGAATTCATGTTAATGAATTAGTTATCTCAAAAACTGCCATTACAACTTAATATTCAGAGTCACTTAAAATGAAGAGTTGGGCTGGAGATCTCTGTAAGGTGCCTTTCTTCATCTAGTCAATACAGCATTTATTTAGCACCTACCCAGACAGAAAAGCATTTTAAATACTTTGCAAGTTACTGTGAAAGAGAAAGATGTGAAAAATATGGATTCTTTCTTAAGAAAGAAAGAAGTCTATCAGGAGGTACAAAATATGGAGAAAGACCTCTAATATCAGCACATTTCTCATTTTGTTTCTTGCCTGAGAATTAACACATTGTTTCGTTACTTTAATTATTATTCTTTTTAGTTAGAGCAATAAATACAGAAGACTAAGAATGTGTGTGAAGGCTATGAATCACTAAAAAGCTTCTCTTCAATGACATAAAAGTAAAAACTATCTTGACTAAAGGGCACAGTTGATATTGAGAGAAAATTGGTACTTGAAAAGGGAGCAAAAGCAAATAAATTTTTGGTATATAAATGAGCTAAAATGAAAGGGATTCACATTTTCTGATGCCCAATCTAAACCCATTCAGAAATGTAATATTGTCTTTAAGATATTGGTAACTAAATACCTGTTCATCACTTGATTCTTTTGCTAAATAAAACTTGATACAGGGGACCTCAAATTAGAGAAGGATATTTTTATGCGTACTTATATTTATTTCATATTAAGAAATTCAAACTAGTTCCGAGAGTAGAGCTTTATAATGGCTGTTTCCTTGCCAGCAGCTTCTCCTGTTCACCTGGAGCTTTGTACACTGCAACTTACACTGTAATTCTGACACAGCTGTCATTCATCTTCCCTTGATCCATGGAAAATCAAGAACTCTAGTGGTGATAGCCAAAGTAAAGCAGAGTTTGTAGATACGAGTGATGTAACTTGAGCTTGTCTTATGATACACACACCAGCTATTATTACTTGGTCTGGGTTAAATGTTGTAACTGAGCAACTGATCTGGTGGTATAGTATTAGATATCAGAAAGTTAGGTCTGGGGCAAGTTGTTATATGCCCTCATTTCAAATGATAGCTAGGCTTATTCTCATAAGCTGACTGCACAAAACAAGAGAATCTGTTCTAACTCCTGGTGATTTTAAAAGATACTGGCTAGGACTCAGTTGCTTCATTAAATTGAACTTGGAAAGAACGAATGAGTAAAAGAAATTTAACTTTTTGAAAATAAATTGCTTATAAGTACAGCTTCAGACAGAATTCACTTCTAGACTTCTAGTCTTTTTGAAATAAAAGTGCTGTTGCCTTAAAACATACATGCAGGAAAAGCAAAGTTGATAGAAAGGACTTGGGGTCTCACATAACACACACACACACACACACACACACACACACAATATTTAACTAAAAATTGAGTGCAGCTGGGCCTTGGCACCTGACATAAGGTGGAGGCTGTAGGGGTAAGGAAGCTGCCCCAAGCCCCCACCCCAGGTCCCATCTTGACCTCCCTGTGACTGGAGCACTTCACTTTAGCTGGCCCAGTGCCTCCACTCCCAGGTGCTTTGGTCTTCCCCAAACCTGAGTTTGGGGGTATCCACCAACACACACCCACACACATTCCTGCTGCTTTGGGAGTGCCAAGCTGTCAGCTAGAGTGAAGGGCAAACACAAATTAACAATAAGAAGCTTACTTCTAGGAAGCTCAAAACTGAGGAAGAAATTTTTCTACTCTCCTTTTCTTAGAACATTTATTTTAGAAAATTAGTCAATGCAAGTACTTTTTAATCCTCTTTGAAATTCATATGAATTATTTTGAAAACAGATAGGCTTTTTGTGAACTTTGTGAAGGTCTTTCTCAAGGACTTGGGGCCCATTTTATAATGTAAGCATAGAGGAGATGGCACCCTATAAACCAGGTTCTGTGGTGGGCAGGAGCTCACTTCTGTGGGCACCTTACACCAAGCATGGGAGTCGTTTCTCCTCAGGGTAAAGTCAACCAGCTAACAGAGATGCCACCACAATTACTGGTAAAGTTAGGATGGCATATGTGTGATAAATGAGGGTGTCAAGTCTTATTTGAGGATTACTTATTGTTTTTCCTGAAATCATGTATGCAACGGGTTTTATCTGCTGAGCTTTATAAAAGGGTGATATCTTTCTGGGTTTATAAAAGGGTGAGAGTTCTTTCTGGCTTAAGCAGATTGCCTATGATGAGCACTGCTTTCTGTTTTAGTACTCTTGAAATAGTAAATCTTTCTGTACTACCTTTCTGGAGAAGATTTCAGGGTTAGAAGATTTTATTTTTTATTATCTTCCAACACAAGCAGATCCTACTGATTGCCCAGGGAGCCCTGAGTTTATGTCCAGGAACCATCAACCCTGATGACAGAATTGGATATTTATTTATTCTGTCCCAAATCCACAGCCCAGGTGAGGCTTTGAGCAGTCCATCTTGTCCTAGCACTCTATATATATTTAGTGACCTCCAAGCTGCCTTTAGACAACAGCTATGGTAGCCTCAGTCATGTCCATTTTTTCAGTTACTTATGAGAAGAAAAAAGTTAAAGTAAAACTTTGTTTATGTTAAAATTTTTTTATAAATAAATATTATTTTATAAATACTTATTTATAATAAATTAAAGGCATTAAATATTGCTGGCTCTTGATTTTTCCACAGATAAAGTGACAGAATTATAGTGGAAGTTGCAATGTACAAAAGCTCTAGGTGAACAGGAGAAGCTGCTGGTGAGAAGACAGCGATCATGAAGCTCTACTCTTTGCATGGGCTTGAATTGCTTAACATGAAAAAATACATGCAAGCATAAAGATGACCTTTACTATTTAATGCTATCCTGTATCATTTTAGGTAGAAAAGCTTCAAGAAGTGAGCCTGTATTTAGTTACCAATAATCTCAAAGACAATATAAAAGAACTTTTTTGGTAAATTCACACATGTAATATAAGATCTACTCTCTGAGCAGATTTTTAAGTGTAATAGTACAGTACTTTCAACTATTTACATATTGCTATACAAGCAGATCTCAACAACCTTATCAGCCTGCATGACTGAAACTCTGTACCCACTGATCAGCAACTCCTACTTCTCATGACCACCACTCTACTTTGCTGCTGTGAGCATGACTACTTTAGATACCTTATATAATTTGATATATAAGTGTTTGTCCTTCTGCGGCTGGCTTATTTCACTTAGCATGGCATCTTCAAGGTTCATCCTTGTAACATGTTACAGTACTTCCTTCTTTAAGACTGAATAACATGATATTGTATATATAAATCATGTTTTCTTTTTCATTTATCCATCAATGGATAAATGAACATCTAAGTTTTTTCTGCCTCTTGAAAATACTGCTTTTGTGCATAATGCTACAATGAACTTAGGGGTGCAAATATTTCTTAGAGATCTTGTCCTCAATCCTTTTGGATAAAGGCTCAGAAGTGGGATTTCTGATCATATGGCAGTTCTATTTTTAAGTTTTTGAGGAACTTTCATACTGTTGTACCTAATAGATGCACCATTTTACATTCCCATTTATAGTAATCCCATCCCCAATGGCATCAAAAGAGTAAAATACTCAGGAATTAATTTCACCAAGGAGGTAGAAGGCTTGTACACTGAAAAATATCATACATTGCTAACAGAAAGTAAAGATGACACTAATAATGGAAAAACACTTTCTCCTTTCTTGGTGGTACACTTATACCCCCTGTGTTGATAAACCCACATCTTCAAATTATACTTACCCTATTTAACTCGGACCACAGTCATTGACATGTTAATATAATAATTTACAATTATAAAGGGATAAAAAAATCGACCTCCAGATGAGATAAAGTAGGTTAGGTGGGTGTGCTTGATGTGGAATTGAGAACATGAAGAGGCACAGGGATTTACACCATAAAACTGAGTGTATCAGAAGAGAGAATGAAAGTCAACCTCCCTTGCTGATCCCTAAGTCAGTCAAACAAAACTGGTTTTAATTCTTTAATTACCCCTTCCAAAGACCTCAGAACCAGGCAGGATGATGAGGCATTACTCACAAAAATAGTGTCACTTATCTGCTTCCCAAGCTCGGAGGATTAGTCAGACTCGGGAAGTTATAAAGTAAGTACAATATAATCAAACAAATATTTGTGCTTTGTATGTGAGGCACATTGAAATCTATTCATGAAGGAATTTTTAGCTGCTAGAAAATCACTGATACTCAATTGGTTCTCATATGACATGTGATTGTTATAGATATGGTCTGACTTCCTAAATTTCTTATAAGAAAGGCTTAGAGAAAGCACAATCACTATAGTTGAAACTCTCTGGTTATACTTTATTCCTCATTCAAGCCACTTGGCTCTTTCTAAAGTTGCAATTACAATAATTTATGTTCTAAGGATCAGCTTTTGCAGTTAGCAACTCTTTAAAAACTTAAGTGATACTGAGAAAACAGGTAACTTATTTGCAATATGAATTTTATAACTCTGATGGCATTGCTCACAGAGAGTTGATATTGAAGAGGCAGCTTGTAACACTCTATCAATGAGCATGTAATGGCAATAATTATAACATTTGTGCCAGTGCCATGGAACTCTATAAAAGAACTGCCCTCATGTTTAGTCATAAGAAATTGATACTGATGTCCTTGAAAAGAACATTTTAATAAGAGGTTCATTAGAGAATAGAAACACATCTGTCCTTCTCAAAACATTTTCCCCAATGGTCTCATTAGATATCACACCAATTTTCAGATATATCTATTGTGATATCTATTTTACAGATAATAATAGTAGCTAGCATTCTATGTAGTACATACACTTGATGAAGAGCATTCAATATCTTCTTCACAATTACAGCTAAAATAAGTGGTCCCTTGTTATTGCCTAAAATTTGCTGATGAAGACACTAGGCCTCAAGGAGGCTGCTCATACACAAGCCTCCAACTAAGATGTCACTCCAACTACAGCACCTGCCTAGCATGTGTGAGGCCCCCAGGTTTAGTCTCCAGCTCCAAAAGCTGAACAAAACACAGTTTAGGTAGCTTCAGATCTATCTGAAACACTTCACTTGAGCAAACATCATCAGAAACCATAAGCAGCATCCCAGCAATCAATGGCAAGAATAAATAACCATTCCAAGTGTGAATGCCAAATTTTCAAAAATGTCAATCCTTAGGCAGAATTCCCCTTGGTATCAAAGTACTGCTGCTTCAATCTCATTATTCATAAATATGTCTATAGTACAGGAAAACTCTAACTTTTGAGCAGTCTCCAGGAAAAATCTTGGCAATGGCAAAGTCCAAAACTTTGTCCTGGGATCAGGGTTACATACATTTAATGCAAAATACTTACCACCATATCTACTCTGGTGCAGATTATGTGTGCTCTTATAGAAGGATATGGTGAGTTGGATGATAGTCTGGCCATAGATGTATGTTCTGAATTCACAAGCAGATATTGACCTTGACCCTGCTAATCACTTAGCCAACAAATACTTGCTGTGTTACTTGTATGCTAGTTGTAGTACTGGCATATGAAAGATTTAGACATGAATGAGACAGTGAGACAGGATTCTTAAATACACCATAGTTAATCCCACCATTGTTTACAACCATAAGAATGGGATACTAATTAGAATAAGATATATTTCATGTTTGTATAATTATATTAAAATGAATTCTAATTTCATATATAACTAATTATATTATATTCATATATAAAAAATGACCAAAAGAGCTTACACATGACGTTTTCACACGAAAATATTTAGCATTCAATAAATGCTTAGCAAGCATTTATAGAAGCCCTTATAGACTTTATAATCCTTAAACAAATAAAAGACTACAATATTACTAGAAATTCTTATTATCTCATTATTATTTATTGCTAATAGTGATAATGATAATAATTTATAAACTAACATTCAGACTAATATGCTTTCCTGTCAGTATTAAAATTTAAATAATAGGTAACTAATTAAAATCCACCCACAATATATAATTTAATCTTTTGGGGGTACTAATTTCTAGGTCTTTAAATCATATCTAAAGTTTTTGACTCTTTTAAATTCAGAAAGTGCTCATTCACTCTGGACCCTTGGATTAAATTCAGTCTTGTCATTGTTATTTTCAAAAAGTACGTGTGCTATAGCTTGAAAATATATCTAATTTCTAACTATTGTATGGTTGCAAGATCTTCATTTGCTATGGATCTATGTGCTTGAGCAAACGTGAGTGCATGAGTCCTGAGTGAAGGTTCATGGCAAAAACAGCAGGAATGGGAACATGTGAGGGAGATCAGAGCTGCACTTGAATTTCAGTTAGACAATGTGAAGTACATGGTGAAGATTAAAGCTGGAAGTAGCTGCACGAATGAGTAAAAATTAAGCATAAGAGGGAACCACTAAGAAAAGATGAGAAATACCACAGCCATCTCTTCACAACGCAATGATCACACCCAGTAAATAGAAATATTCTAGCACGCCATTATCACTCTGCTGGAATAACATTCACCGATGAGCCCTAACCAAGTTTTCCCCACAGACCCGGTCTTGGAGTCGAGTACTTGGATGAGTGTTGTGCCAAGTATAAAGCCACATACAATCTCTGCATCTCTTGCTGAATTGTCACAGGAAATGCCATCAGTCTCTATGGGTAGAACGTGGGCTTGGTGGATCAGGGAAGAGGAAAAGTTGAACATTCCCATCTCACTAGGTGATAGGGGACTACCAGCATTTTTAGAACACACTGATGTATTTGAGGGTATACCTCTAGGTGCCCCCAAATTATTTACATTCTTTAATCACTCATGTTTTCACTTAATAAAACAAAACAATATATCCTGTTTTCCATTCACATATAACCAATGATGGATGGCTAGGAATCATTCTGTCTACAAGAGACTGAGGACCTCCAATAAGCTATCAGCTCCCTTCCACCAACACTCTCGCATGCACACAAATATATAAATGTACTCAGACACTTTGGCTTAATGGAGGCTCAGGTTCAGGCTCTCCTCTCTCCTCTGGCTGCTGCCTTGTGATTGACAATCCAGACAAGTCCTCTCCTTTCCTCCAGCTCTCTGAGCTTTGTTTCTCCTGCCCCCTCTCACATATTTACATTTCATTATGTCTCTCCCACTTGGAATTCATCCTGAATATTCATCTGACTCAATCTGACCTTGTTGGATATTTGTATAAAGCCTGAGTGTCTATTAGATGTCCTACATTTCTTTTGACCTCTTGTCTATCTTTACCACTAATAAATACCCATTTCTCTGCAAAACAGACAGACACACAGACACACACAAACACACACACACATACACACATGTATAAGCACCATGACTTGCATGTGAATTATACACACACAAACATGCACCAAGAGAAGTCTCGAATTTTCCAACTCTGCTTTGTTTTTGTACCATTAATATACTCTTTGCCATCTTGATCTCAATGTGACCCATTTTAAGGGCTGGCCAATTTTATAGCTCCATTGAGTAGCATTTTAAGGCTCATTACAAGGACTAAAGTGATTTGCATTGCCTCCCACTCTGAAATATAAGCTTTTTAAAAATAAAGTCCCACTATAAATAGAACTGCTCTGAAATTACATGTGGCACATAATTAAATGGTTCACATTTAAGCACTCAGCTGTTTCATAATTCTCCAGGAGCTCATGCTGCTGCACTGGAATTCAGAAACCACACTGTCCTTATTCTGGGCACCATCAAAACAATGAGCAAGGTGGCACAGATACTACCCATCAAGTTGTGATATGATTAAGTGACATCTGGAAACAAAGGGCCCCAAATTAAATGAGTTTTCTCTCTTTAACCCAGAGGCATTGAGGTATCAATGCCTGAAGACTTGACTGCACAGTTGCCCTCCAGATGAGCAGGGGCTAATCTTTCATCGTGCAGTCAGAGTAGTCTCTGCTCTTCTGATAAACATCAAAAAATTTACAGCTCAAGGGAAGTGGAGCATCTATCTCCCTTAGCAGTAACTATTGATATGCAACCGGTTTATTTTTGTTCTTGGCAGGCTTGAGGTCTAGGAACTACAGAAGAGCAAGTAACAGATAGGAGGAAAAGATGTCTAAAGTCTCTTACCTGCTACAGAACCTGCAGCTTCCCTTGCCTCTGCAGAGTGCCAGCCACAGTTACATTAGGAGGTAGCCAATGTGATACCATCAATATTTAAAGGGGAAAAGGACATAGTAGGAGGGAGTTATGAGAGAGGGAGGCTTGAGAAGTAATCTTTTCCAAAAGAGGCCAGAGGGTATCTCCTTTCTTTCTCTAATGACAAATTGCTGCTGAGCTCTGGGACTGAATGGCAAGTCCTCAAGCAAGCCTTCTCTGAGCAAGAAGAGAGATGCAAAAGATAGGGGAAAGAATGGGAAAAAATGAAGAAAGATGGAAAAGAGAAGAGGGTGAGAAGAAGAAAGAGCAAAGCAGAAAAGATAGGCATATGGCCAGAATAAAAATAAAAGTAGGAAAAGAAGAAATAAATTGATAATAAAATATAAATAGAGAAGCAGAAGAGAAAAAAATCGCACTGATCTGAGCATATGAAGTGGTTATTCAATAGTCTTGAAGAAAGATTTTTCCACTTTCCTAAACAGAGGGAAGAAACAAAAACAAATACACCTACTCTGTAAGCAGTGCAGAGTGGTCCAACATCATGGGAAGATCTAAGTCTGCTATGGGCAAGAAACAGAATTATAGACATATATTATTTTAGTGTTGAATTATAATGTTGATTATATAACATTATTTGATGCCAGAATTCCCTATAACTTTTCAAATAAATCACTCTCTTCTTGTACCTCTCTTAAAGTAAAGGAGTCACTACCAGGAAAGTTGATTGTGTCCATTTTAGATAATGCTCAGACTTAGGAAGTACATCCTTCTTTAGAGCTGGGAACTTTCTGAGAACTTCATTGTAACAGCCCTACTTCTTCAGAGACAAAGAGAAAAAAATGAAAAATGTGAACAGAAAGGAAGGGAGTGTATGGAAGAAGATAACATGATAACTAGAAAGAACATATAAATTTTTAAAAAATAAATTTTAAAGAAATGGTAATACTATGATTCTGAAAAAAAAGAAAAGTAGAAATGCAAGTCTAATATAAGAAAATAAGGGGAGGGGGCACGGGGACAGTAAAGTGGTAGAATATGATGGTCATCATAGCCCTAGCTTTATGTATGACTGCATGTATTTTGTGATTCTATATCACTTACAACCAGAGAAATGAAATGTTATCCTCCATCTGTGTACAATGAATCAAATTGCCCTCTGATATCATGCAAACCTAAAAAGAACAAATAAATAAATAAAAATATGAAAAAAAAAAAGAAAATATCAGCCAGGCACAGTGGTGCACACCTGTAATCCCAGCACTTAGGGAGTCTGAGACAGGAGAATCGCAAGTCCAAAGCCAGCCTCAGCAACAGTAAGATGCTAAGCAACTCAGTGAGATCCTGTCTCTAGATTAAAAAAAAAAAAATGGGACTGAGGATGGGGCTCAGTGGTAGAGCACTGATGAGTTCAATCCTTGGAACAAAAAAAAAAAAAAAAAAAAAAAGGAAAAGAAAAGAAAAAATTAACCATAGAAGGAAAAGAAAGAGAAGTAGGGAAGAATGTTTTGTCATCTAATGATGGTTATCTAATTAATTTTGTTTAATATTTCTCTGATGACTTTTTTAATATCTTCTGCAATGGAACTTTATTATTCTGGGGAATAATAGTAGCAGCTTAATTGCATTTTTTGTGTTATAATTCTGAAAGAGTTATTTTTTCTCAAATTTTCCAAATGTAGTCGTAATCTCCACAGTCCAGCTTTTGATTTAAAAATGATGAATTTAAATTTGTGATTCTTCTCTCTTACATGATCATTACACGGTTGGAGATACAGTAATTGCTTTTTTGTTTTTCAAGTGTTAGTGATTTCTGTACTATAAATACACTGGATGTTCCCTAGTTATTCATAAACAACTTCCATCTGGGGTCCAAAATTATAATAGTTTTGGCTTGATACATATTTATGTGTTGCCAGCATCTGAAATCTATTAAAAAGAGAGATATTTACCTACTATCAATTTGTTCCTAGCCATAACTTTCTGAATTTCCAAATGCCTTGTTAATTTGTATTGCCTTAAATACTCATAAAATAATACTAACGTTTAATTTATTCCCTAGGCAGAAAAAAGGAAGACTGAACTACAAATTGTAATTGTAGAGGAAATCTCTTCACATATAACATATTAGATTAAAATAGATGTGAAGACAATAGATATTAAAGAATATTTTCCATCTGTAGAGATTTTAAAACTTCAGTATTTCTATGTACTTATAAGAAAAATTTGAGCTCAAGAAATGTTTGAAACTATTATGTATAACTATAAGGCATTAATAAAAAGGGTGAAAGTCTTATATCAACAGATCAACCTTTAAAAAAAGTCTTGAGAGATCAGTACTGTCAATTAAAAAGTATGTTCTCAAAATTATGTTACTCAAAATAAATGCTTTGTTCTGAAAACTCTCCAAATTTTATATAAAATCCTCTGTAATCAGCTTGAATGAACTATTCAATGTAACAATCATAAAGACAGTTCCATGTGATTGTATCATTTGGATGTTGCCTTAAAAAGCATTTCCTATAGCCAGGTGCAGTGGCGCATGCCTGTAATCCCAGCACTTAGGGAGGCTGAGACAGGAGAATCGTGAGTTCAAAGCCAGCCTCAGCAACAGCAAGGCACTGAGCAACTCAGTGAGACCCTGTCTCTACATAAAACACGAAATAGGGCTGGGGATGTGGCTCAGTGGTCAAGTACCCCTGAGTTCAGTCCCTGGTACCAAAAAAAAAATTTCCTGTGATATTCTATGCTTAAAATTTTTCATCATTGGTTTTTAATTTTAAAAATCATCCTGTACAATAGCAGCATACTGAGAAATATATACACAAATACATGTGTTTGTGTGTGAGTGTGTGTGTGTGTGTGTGTGTGTGTGTGTACTCTTCTCCAATGTTGGACATATTTGAAATACAAGAGGACAAAAATATTTTCCTCATCAAATCAAAATAAAATGCAAAGCTCTTTTCTTGTTTCAAAGGCTACAAATAGCACACATGAATGCTAATGATAAATGAGTATCCTTGTTAGGTACAGAGCTGCCCATATGTTCTGGTCATTTTTGAAACAGCTCCTGAGACCTTACCCATGTTATTTGCTGAAAACTCTCAGGCTAGAATACATCTACATTCCTGGCAACAACTGTTTTCACTAATAAGAGCTGAGAAAAAGAAAATGTCATTTCTTCTCACCCAGAGAATCTGTTTCAGCTCTTTGTATATTTGTATTTCTGATACCCCTAAATTGGAGGCATTACTTAAGAAATGCATTATGCTTACTCAAGAATTAGATTAACCCATATTAACATGAATGTCCTAGTAAATTTTTCTTCTCATCCATTCTGTTCTGAAAGTAGAGTTGAGTTGAAAAAGAGATCTCTCTCCTTCTTTCTTCCAATGTTCTGCCTCCAATGTTCTCTTCATATTTTACAAAATGTTTCCCACTGCCTTAGTTTTGAGCCCTTTATCTACTTGACCTGTGATCTTTCCCAGTCCCTTAGCCTTTCTGGTTTCTCTTGTCTTCCAATAAGAACTTTTAGGATTATGCATTATGCTGGTCTATTAGTCAGTTTTTGTTGTTGTTATTGTTGTTACTACAATGAAATACTGAGAAAGCTAACTTTATAAAAAGAAAATATATGTTTATGTCACCATTTTGGAAGTTCAAAGTTAAAGATAATTTTTTTGCTTTTCAGTGAAGGTGGCAGATGGTGGCACATCATGGTGGGTGTATGTACAGAAGCAAGGAATCACAGTTCATAGAGGAGCAGAGAAAAAGAGGATGGGAAGGACTAGAGTTTCCACTTTTATAATAACCCTCTTGCAAGAACCCCCAAAGAGTTGCACAAGAAATACCTCATCCCCCACAATTATTACCTAAGGATCTCCCTCCATCCTCCCACCTCCCAAAGTTTCCACCACCTCCCATCCCTGGGGATCAAGACTTCACTCACAATGAGTCCTTCAGGGACACTCAAACCACACCCAAACCATAGCAGCTAGGACTGTCAAGGTCTCCTCCAGATATCTTGTCATGTTGAATCTTAAAGTACCTTGTATTCTACATATGTAATTAATAACTCATTTTTTAAAGCACTAAATTACAAGTTACAAATCTGCAAAAATTTTCAGATTGGAGGGATGAATTGGGAAAGAAGAGGAAGAGATAAAGGATGACCAAATATTTCTTGTAAAGAGAGTAAGCTAATCTATATTTACAGTGATGTCAGTTTTATAAAGACTATAGAATGGTTGCTTTTATTAAAGCAAGTCATATGTTTATTTTCTTAAAACAGAATAATGACTGTTAATAAATGGATAACAATCATTATGATTATTAGGAATAATTTTTTTAATAAGAAATAATCTAGCAAAGCAAAAACAACTATCTTCTTTTTAAAAGAAGTACCCTAGAATTGATTTCTTCTATGTAGGAAGTAACAGGCTGCACAGCATTTAGAAAAGGAAATTAGTTAATTCATCTTACATGTTATAGGTACTTTTCTGAAAGCAGGTCAAACAATACTGAATAAGACATAATCCTGGTCACTTAAATTGATACATCAGTAGAAAGGATTAGATGCTGTCCAAATGTTAAGAAAGGTATCAGGCATAATACATCAATGGGTGGTAAATGAAAGAAAATGTGGACTAATTTGGGTACCTCTAAGAAACCATATAATTCTAAAACCATTGGAACCAGAATATGGAGGAAGGGTTAACCAGAGAAGGTGGTATGTATTATTATTGTCACATTCTGCTTTGTCCAAGTTGTAGACCTGGAGCTCTTCCTGTGTTCTTAATCCTTGACAGGCCTTGTCTGGTAGATAAGAGAAACTTAAGATTTCATCTTGCCTAGGTGAACATGGGCCATACAGTGGCAGTAAAATGGCCTTAGAATTTATTAAACTCCTGCATTTAAAAAATATCAGAATTAAGTTGTTTTTTTAAGCCTTTAGCAGCAATACAACACCTTGGGCTACTAAACTTGAGTTTACCAATCTTGTGTCATTACAAACCTCCATGCTGCCTACTCAAGTCTAATCTTTCAAAATGCATGAAATGTCACTTTGGATTTGAGCGATTTCAGGAACAAAAGCTTGAAACAGAGTCTGCCACTGCAGCACCGGAAATTCATGTTTATAAAAAATATTCCTTTTTCATTCATTTAATCATTAATTCCAATAAACATTTCTCAATGTGCTACTGTGAGTCAGGCAATGTGCTTGAGGCTAGCAATAAAAAAATCTCAGGGAACTGAGGAGTGAAGTGGAGAATTGGAAAGATTCAACAGTAATGATGATTAAGCACAGATTTAAAATGTACTTGGGAAAGCCCACATGTATTTCAATAATGTTTTGTAGGAATGAATGTATCAAATGGCCTGTGCCTCATTTGTGTTTGCACATTCTGAGGCAGCTACAACACATTTGGAATTTGAGCACAGGCAAGGGAGGGAATAGACACCAAAAGGGGGCCAAAGTTCTGAAGCAGAACTTGCACGGGCTGCTAGCTTATTTGGCGACAGTGCAGCCATTTCTAACAGTGAGGTTGTCCTAGTACATTGGGCTGCTACAACAAAGTACCATAAACTAGGTAGAAACTCACTTTTCACAATCTGGGAAGTCCAAGATGAAGGTGCCTGCAGATTCCGTGTCTGGTGAGGACCAGTTTCCTCCAGTTTCCTCTTCACATGGTGCATCTTCTTTTTTTTTTTTTAAATATTTATTTTTTAGTTATAGGTGGACACAATATCTTTATTTTATTTTTATGTGGTGCTGAGGATCGAACCCAGTGCCTCCCGCGTGCTAGGCGAGCACGCTACCACTGCGCCATAATCCCAGCCCCACACATGGTGCATCTTCTTGCTGGGTCCTCACGTGGTGGACAGGGTGGAGATCTCTTATGAAATCACTGCTCTCATTCATGAGGGTCCCACCTTCATAATCTAATCACCTTGCAACACTCATTTTTCCTAATACCATCTCCTTGGACATTAGGATTTCAAAACATAAACTGGGGGACAGAGACACAAACATATCAGAAGATAACATTCAAACATTCAAGAAATTAAAACATGGAATTTTTTGAAGCAAAGTCTGGCTCAATCAGATCGGCTCATCTTTTGCTTTCCACTCCTGGCTATTGCTGCTTTATCTCAGCCCCTAAAAGAACAGAGCCCTAACACTATAAATTGTTTGAAATATCCTTCTCTGATTCTGGGCACAGTCCAACCTTTCGGGATCCTGTCCCAGGAAACCGGACCTGACGAGGGCTTTGCTTACATGATGCCTGTCATTTAGGCAGTGGGTGCACAATGAGGAAGGCCTGTGGGTGCATCAGGTACCATGTGTCAGATGTCCCTGAAGGAAATACTGTGAAGTTATTTCTCTTTATTCCAGTTCCAAAGAAGAAATACTGAGTATGCACCCAAAAAAGAAGTAGATTATCTTTCAAAAACAACTGAAGCTAGAATCTGGTTATAAAGCTAATTTCTAAATCTAATTGATATAAAAGTTCTAACTAAATATTTACAGAAATATATACAGAAATGTCCATATTATTCTACTAAATAAATAGAGCACACTAAAAAGTAATATGCAAAAATATTTTTGGAAGGTGTTCATATAATTTGCATGTATAAATACATGTGATATTGGAAGAACTATTATTAAAATATTTAGTGATAATTTTTGTCAATAAGAGTAAAGGTATTTTTCTTTATGATTTTCTGTGTCTAAGTTTTGTTATATCATTAAGGCATTTTTACCCAAATGTTGTATATGTAAGTAATTTGATAGAATTAACAATGCAAGATGAATCATAGACTGAAATAGCAAATACCTTCATTTTGGTTCCTAAAAGGTGGTCATCTGATGACTTTCAAGTTATAATTTCATTTGCATTGTTATCATTAAAAAATAAAAATGTAGGTGGAAACAACATGCTTACTACCTTCAGCAGGTGAGAAGGAAAATGTGTATTAGATCTATAATAGACAAAATTAAGTTATAGCCTGATGAGTCCAGTGTCCTTTGCTAATAGGAATAGTAATAAAATAAAGTTATGAATATGTATTATCTTCTGCATTTCTCTTTCTCCAATGTACCATCAAGAGCATTTCGCAGACCTCCTGGCTTTTCTTATTTCAGAACACCAGATGGACATGCAAGCACGCAGTGTGCTAGAAACATTACTCCTCCTACTCAAGATTTGTACCAACAGATTCTACTCCATAATTCCCCTTAAACTGTATCATAGCCAACGTCATTATGGAATTAGCTCAATGCCAGCAAATCTAATGGTTGGTACTGTTTATTACAATAAAGCTAAGCTGCTGATACTTAATTGGGATTGTCAAGATGCTAGTTTTGGTCAATTTGTGCCTTTCTTGTGTTTTCTGCTATTAAGATACAAATCCTATTGTCATTACTTTGCAAAACTTTAGTTTAGCATGAAAACAGGATCAGATAAATGGCATTCTTCCTGCAGATTGAGTATTATTAGTGCATGCCATTGATAGAAGTGCACATACTGCACAACAGATTTCATCCAAAGTTGTTTTCTAGGCATTTTCTTGTTAAAGTAGCACTCTGCCTGATATCTTAAAGTAAAATTTACATGATATATTCTTTGATATTTTTAATATAAAATCATAAGTGAGTTAGTAAGGAATTACCTTTTATTAAGTCATTTGCAAAAGATGTCTTATTCTTTGAAAACATCTTTGAAAGGAATCCAGTATTTATCCACTTTTCCCATGGAATTGTGTAATGTTAACACCAGTGTTAAATTCTTAACTTGATTGATGTAAAATACTTTTGGCATCTTACCCTCTGTGTTAAAAATCATAACACCAATGATGACAGTAATCTGCAAATGCACATAATAATTTAAAGAGTGGAGCCATCATTATGTTTCTACTATAAATCCTGCCTGAGTTGTTGATGCTTTTTAAGCAGCATACTATTGATACTTTTACACATTTGGAATTGTAATCATCACATTTTCACTCATTTTGTAATCCACGGAGCTTTTATGTGCAGAGTGATGTATCTGCTAGCCAATCTCTACAAAGCCATTATTGACTCAACCTTTTGAATACCCCTTGAAGGAGTAGGTTTTTTTAGCAACGTCTGGCTGGTACAATCTTAGAGCCCTAGCCAGTGATGGAGATGATAAAGAAATCAAATTTAGTTTTTCTATACAATACCTCTGGCAACCTGTAGAATCCACTGTAATACCCTTAGTACTTCCAGAGTATTTTCAGACAGGGCTCATATTGCTAGGCAACCATCCAGGGAAAGGTAGTTATATTATAGTAGCTCTATAAACCAATGTGTTGCACATATAGGCATGAAAGGCTGATAAGGAGCCTTTTGTATGTAGATAAGTGGAATAATTTAAGCCCTATCATAAGCAAGTTCCTAGATGGAGTCTCAAGAAAAACTGTGATAACCAGTGGAATCTAATGCGGATAATCTTTTCAGAACTTCAACCTGACATTTTTGGAACCCAAGAAGCTCAGGTTACCTTCAAAGTTAAAATTTGACTATTATTGATTAACTGTTTTATGCTTTTACATAATTATACCCATTCCATGGGTCTTTGATCTCTCCTGCCCTTGCCATTCCCAAACCTTTGATTAGTGATAGCTAATATAATAAACTGACCTGTGATGAAAGAGAGAGCTTTTCTTCTTTTAGAGATTTTATGTGAGTGCTTTCTAGGGGCATATATTTCACCATTACAATCAAAAGATAAAATTATAATAAAAATTATAGGTAAGCAAGATACAAATTCAAAGGACATTGCGATAGAAATTGCGAAAGAGAAATATCTCTCAAGGGTTCTGTCTCAAATAATAAACTTAAGGCTATTACATCACAAATTATAACACTGCTTTGTTACGCACACACACATTCACATACACACAGCATTGCCATGTAATCTTTCAATCTTGTTGCCTATTGAGATTGAGTCTCCTGTTTTGAATCATGACTTTTTGGAGCAGGAAGGGACCTTGGGGGATAATGTGATCCAACCATCCTATTTTTCAGATGTAGAAACTGAGAACTAGGAAAGTTAATGATGTGCCCACAGTCACACAACCAGTTAATGAGAGAGTCTAGTCTAGAAATCCTGAAGCTTGATTCTTAGACAATGAGGTCTGCCCTGTCTGCAAGTTAAACACACAGGGATCTCTGAAGAACTATTCTGTGAATTACTACTCTAAATCATTAAGGTTCTTTATTCCTAATCATCTTAGAAGCAATTTCAGGAGTGGTGCTCCAATAGGCCTTGAGAATTAGTAGAGCTTCCCAAACTGCCCCTTTTGGTCCTTGAAGGAAGTTCACTAGCAAAGATAATCTAGTTCATTGTGCTCAAACAGCTCAAAATACTGTATATTTTGAAAATAATGGCATCTTATAAATAAATGCTTCTGGAAAAAAATACTAAGATACAAACAGATGGTTTGCATATCTTAGAAATGCAAAGATTTACATTTTGTTTTCCTTGTGGAATTATTAAAAAGAAATCCAGCATTGCTATTCTTTTTTTCTCTTCCCTAAAAGAGTATTTAAACTGATGTTGAGGAGAGAGTTGCAGAAATTTAAATATTTCTAGATTTCTTCAAAGTATCAGATGTTCTTTTGTGACATGATGATGGAGGAGAATAAGCTCAAATAATAGTCCACACTTATTTGGATGATATATTAATTAATATATTAATCAATATATTAATATGCCAAAGCTTATAAATATATTAATTATATTATATATAATATATTTATTATATATATTAATTAATATATTAATTATATTATATTATAATGTCTATTATATTAATAGACAATAGTCCACACTTATTTCTGGATGATATATTCTAAGACCTACAGTGGATGCCTAGAAACACAAATAGTACCAAATCCTTTCCATACTGCATTTTTTCCAATACTTGTAAACCTATGATAAATTTGAATTTATAAATTTGGCACAGTAAGAGTTAACAACAATAACTAATAATAAAATAGAACAATTAAAACAATATACTGTAATAAAAGTTATGTGAATGTAGTCTCTGTCTCTGCATCTCTCTCTCTCTCAAAATATGTTATTGTACTATACTCACCCTTCTTGCAATGATATAAGCTGACACTATGCATATATGATGAGATTAAGCAAGGGGGATGACATTGGCATTGTGGTTTAGCTTTAGGCTACTATGTAAGGATTACTTGAAAATAAGCACTATGATACTTGGACATTTGATCTGTTAACCAAGACGGCTACTGAGTGACGAAAAGGTGAGTAGTGTATACAGAGTGGATACACTGGACAAAAGGATGATTCATGTTCCAAAAAGGAAAAAGCTGGCCAGTGTTAGATAGCATTATGCTACTCAGAACAGCATTTAATTCAAAGCTTATAAATTGTTTATTTCTGGAATTTCCAAAGTAATATTTTTGGGCCATGGTTGATTTCAGGTAAATGAAACTGCAGAAAGAAAAATGTCTGATAAGGAAGACAATTGCAGAGTTATAGTATGGGTAAATTGTTGCTTGAATAATGATACTCAAGGAAATGAATTTACACCAGCTAAGAAAGACAATTATGTCCAGCATGGTGCTCTTCTTGGCCTTGGCTTGAAAATAGAGCTGATTATTATCAGACACTATAATTATTTGTTTTTGCTCTTTTCTCAAATGCAAATGTAACATAGTTTCTTATTATATCTGTAATATTACATGAAAATATTATTTAAAACAAGAAAATAAAATTGAGACAAGTTTAAACCAGGTAGGAGATTGGTACTCCATGTACATGCCATAGATACCATTCATCTTCCATAGAGCGGTGGAAATTTAACCTCTTCTCTTAAGATATGTATTCAGAGAGTTTAGATTCAAGCATATAGGCTCAGTTTTTCGTCTTTGAAGTGAGTATAAAAATAATTTCTACCTAAAAGGTTGATGATTAAATGAGATAATGCTGTAGAGATCTTTAACACAGTTCTAGGTACAAAGAATTGGATTAGTATTTGTTGAATCAACAGTACATCTATATTATTTATCAAATAATATTCATTTTTTATAATTTAATTATTTTATTTAAATGCGTTTCAAGTCATAGTACATATACAGAACTCAATTTTTCCATTTCTCTGGTTGCAAACCAGATAGAGTCACACCATTTGTGTCTTCATACATGCACCAAAGGTAGTGATGACAATCTCAATCAACCATCATTACCATACCCATTCCCCTTTCCTTCCTCCTACCTCCCCCCTGCCGCATCCAGAGTTCCTCCATTTCTCCTATGTTCCCCATTCCCACCCCC
>CM053400.1:73321708-73378698 GCA_028644305.1 Xerus rutilus | reverse complement strand
CTCATAGCAGGCTGGTAGCAAAGGTGGATAACTGGAGATGTATTTTGAAAGTGGAAACCATAGAACTCATGAATCATTTAACTTTGCATCAAACAGGAGTCATGAGAGAAGGAGAGAAACTTACCTCTTTGCTACTTCGAAATGCACTGATTCTGTGTATGTCTTGTATGTCAGAGTAAATTGACGTTTTATGTCCTTCATTCACAGCTGCCTATATTGGCATCATCTGTGGTTAGCCTCTATTTCCTTGAACTCACGGATGTCTTCAAACCTGTGCACTCTGGATTCAGCTGCTATGACCGGAGTCTTAGCATGCCTTATATTGAACCAACCCAGGAGGCAATTCCATTCCTCATGTTGCTTAGCTTGGCTTTTGCTGGACCTGCAATTACGGTAAGAATTGCCCCCCCCCACACACACACACACATAATTCTCTTTATTAGCCCCAGAAAGCTGAAAATGATCACATTGTGTAGTGATGAGTTTAAAATAAATAACAGGTAAACTCTAAATCTTAGAACAGGAAGATCATGTCTTTGACATATTTCATCAACATCATGTTGTTAATAAACTACATCTAGTAAGCATGAAGTAAACATCTAGGATATGTAATTGATCTCTAATGTTTCCTAGCTGTTGAAATACATTCAGGTTTACATTAATCATTATGAAAAAATTTGCAAGTGGATAATTCTCCTTGAATGGCTATTATTGTTTCTGAGGCACTTCTAATTAATGTGCCTTTCATGTGTTTATTTGCTATCTGAAGTCTGGAAAATTGGGAAACAGTAATTATGTAACCAGCAGATTTTTTTTTCCTCAAAAGTGCATTTTGATATCATTTTCAGTTTCATTTTTACTATATTAGCACTTTTTATTGTTTATGAGCACTGAGTTTCAACAACTCTAACGAGGATAAAACTGAGATTCCTGGAGAACACACTCAGAATAAGATACTTTAGATTCAGAATAGGCATTTACATTTAAAAAATATGTATCTACTGAAAATGAAGTAAAAACAGTTGTTTTATGTGTTAATACATATCACAAATAATACATTTTTAATAAATTCACTAATAAATCAAATTAGCCAAGCATTTCACCATCTTTTCTGCCCCCAGACTATTACCTAAGGACCAGAAACATGTTTCAAGGATAATAATATTTATCTCTACTGGTAGAAACTCTTGTTTTGCTTTCTTATGCTCATGAATGTCAAAGCAAGTAATTATTAAGTTAAAACCTTCATTTAAATGGAGTTTTCATAAGATATTTTAATGAATTAGCTTATTGAGTTTCTATACATCAGCAGTTTTGGAAAACTCAGCATAAACCTTCTAAACTCCATATTTTCATATAGCTATGAATTTGTTTTTTTTAAAATTTCCCTACATTAAGTAATCCTAATGTGATATTTATACTATAAATAAGTTACATAAAATATTCTCAGAAGATAAAACTGAAACTTAGCACTGAACTTTAGTATCAGACTTAAAAGGCCTCAAAACAGTTTGTAAATTAATAAGTTAGTCAATACAGTGACTCCAGGGTGATTAGAACCATTAATGATGTCCTTGGAAGTAGCTGAGACTTTCAGCAAAACATTTTAAAGGGTGATATGCCTCAGAATAATAGTATCTTTCTGTCATTTTTCTAAAAACTTTCAATGAAAATCTATATCACTTAGTCATTTGACCAGACAAGAAAGAATATTCTCTTAAAATCTATCACAACAGAAACCACTTCTCTCAATTGAGGTATAGAGCCCAAATTTATTACTATTGATATATTGAAAATAAAATATATAAAATACTACAAAAATATTCATGACTGTGTTAAAAATACTATGTTGACATTTAATCATTTAAATAAGTTGCCTTTTACGTATCTGGAAGTTGTTGCTCACCAGGGTATCTTATCAAGTCACTTGGAAAGCAAATCTAATTGTGATGCTCCCTGCCAGGACCATTTATTTCAACTTGCTTCTTTTTCTGACACTGTTCCATGTCCTGGGGACAATGACCTTGGCCTCATCACTGTGCTCCTGCCTCTGTTAACTCCCTCACTTCCTGTAACAAAATCTCAATATACAGCTTAGGGATGTTTTCTAGGGGAATCAGTTAAAGTTTACTTTCTGGAGCCCTGAGAAATGAGAGAGGAAGCTTGCCATGACTCCATTCCAGGGAGAGACCTGAGGATGCCAGAGCCAACTCCTTCCACAAAGCATCTCTGTTGCACCTCCATAGTTGTTGGACACCCCTTAATGGGAAAGGAAGCAAACTAGGCAACTATTTGCATCTTGGGTCCTCAATTGTCCCCCATGTCACTTGAAGGCCAGAAAGTACTGTAGGATGTCAGTGATTCTTTTCTGCCACACTGATTTCATGGATTTTGAGTGAAAAACTAGGTGGTGAGACAAAGTTTGACATTGCTGATATCAAAACACTATTTTTTCACTCCTTTTACTTCAAACATACCCTACTTCTAGATTCATTTCCACTTTCATTTTCCCTCTGTTTTTGAGGACATTTCACAAAACACACATTTTCTCTACATTGATTCTATCGTGTCTGTAATCAACTTGCTCTAGGATCATAATTCTTTCTCTAATCTTCCCACATGTTAGTACTCTCTTTCCCCATTTCTGCAAATGAAAATAACAGATTTTGATCTCTGACTGTCAAGGATGCCATTTTCTTTTCATCTTTATGACTGCATAAAACTGTTCTAAAAATGCAGTTGTAGATGAAGTAGGGAGGCAAGAGGAACTCTTCATTTGGAAAGGACTTTTAGAGGAGACGGGTGTGCAGAGAAGGGCTTTTTATGTTCACTCATTCAAATGGAGAGAAGAAAAAACAAAATAAATAAACACATCAGTGGTATTCTTTAAAAGTACCTTCATATGAATAGAAAAAAAGATCCACTGATTTCAATGCAAGCAATTAAGAATAAAACTTCTCGTGTTTTCTTCTCAGATTTTTTTTAAAGTTTGAGATGTATTTAAAATTGACTTGTCTTTGTGATGCTATACATGAAATCAAAAAGCCTTGGTGTCTGTGAAATGCATATTCTTATTTCTCCAAAAGTGTCCTTTAAGTTGGAAAATTTTATTCTTAACATTGAAGTTCATTTACTTTCGAGTTATAATAAAACACTGAATCTTGTTTGGTCCTTTAGAGATTATTTCTAAGAAAAAAAGAACACAAAATTTCTATGTTTATCACAAATCTGCATAAAATACAACTTTATTACATAGTATTAAAGGATAAATACATCTAATTTGGTAGGTGAATTATATCATAATTTGATTATAGTTCTTAGAGGCTAACTTTGGATCCAGGAGACTGTACCAACATGTAGGCTATCGAATGTGTTCCTAAATGGGGCTCCTAAAAGATACTCATTGGAAATCTAAACATTGAAGACACAATGATAGTGTTACAATGTTTTTGTTGATTTGCTTCATTTTACCAAAAAAAAAAAATTATTTTAGATTGTGAGTTTTCCCTGTAGAGCTATCCCAAGGGTGGGAATCTTATAATATTAAGCACAATGTTTCCTCTCAACATCTCCCCTGGAGTAGAGTCACTATAGAACACCTTCCCGAAACCCATCCAAGATATTTCGCACACACACACACACACACACACACACACACACACACAATTGTGTTGCTTCTTTTTAGGTTTGGGTACAGAGCAAAACAGACTATTGTGAAAAGATACTTGTCATAAACTGCTTTCTGTTTACAAACAACAACAACAAGAAGAAATAAGATTGTCAAACCTAAATTCTGACACCATATTGCAACATGTTAGCATGGTACCCAAAAGGAAGAAGTAAACTGAGGCCTTTGGAAATGCATTAGGAAGCATCTCTCCTTACCCTGAGAATTCTCTTTAAACCAGATTGAATGATTTTGAAAAGTCATGCAAAGCATATAGATTGAGGTTAAGTGAATACAAGTATGAAAAGAAAATTGATTTTTTCCTTAATAAGAAGGACAACTGGATAATGACAAAATACTGACAGAAACCTCTCTCCGTATTTCATAATCAAGGCAAATAGTGTTGACATGCCTTCTTGACATAGGAGTAAAAGCATATTAAAGCAACTAAATTAAAACTGTTGAAATCTCAAGGTCACTTGAGATAATGACTGTTGTGTTGTATAATAAGACACATTTTCCCAAGGGCACTGTACCAATACATTCTTAGATGATTTAACATTCATGTGAATTATTGCACATAATTGAAAAGAGAAAAACAAAATTATTCACAGAATTATTATTGAAGAAGCGAAAATGAAATCAATCTCTTTTAACCATACAATAGTGCCTTTCAAGTGGTTCATTTCTTGCAGTGATGAGTTTGAGATGGTCATGATACCATTCTCCATGAGTAGCGTATGACATTATATCTATCTGCACAGTGTAGCATCTAGACGTTTCCACATCAGACTTGAGGTACTGCTGCAGGATGGTGTTTGTCAAGATGTACAAATGGCTAACTTAATGTTAAATTATTAATAAATAAATCTCTTTTTATTTTGTCTATACTGATTGGCCTTAAAGGAGGTTGTCATGTCATATGATTATCATATGTATGAAACTGGCAGAGTTCCTTTAAGAGAATTATTTTTTAAATTTTTATACAAATTAAGATTCTTTATACTGGTACATACAGAACTAAGTAGAGCAATTTGAACATTTGAAGGAGGAGGTCATAGGCTTATTGCCAGTATAGCATCATTTAAAAACCATGCACTATAACTTTAAATGCTTCATAAAATAAATACAAAACTGGTAATGAGAACTGGGATAGGTCCCATGGAAAATCTAATCCCTAACCAGAGTTCCAGCTCTGATTTTGGTTTAAATTTTTACATTGACATGCTCTTTTGTATCTGAGATATAGTTGGTATGTCATGAAACCCTACTTCCTTCAGCTTCATACACTTATACAAATCTACCTAATTTCACAGCAATTTCTTAGGCTATTTGAAATTTTTTGCATAAATATAACTCATAAATTCAAGTCTTGTTTTTATTGTGCAGAATAACTAACAACTCCAATGTACGGGGCTAGTTAGCAAAACTGAGTCTCATGGTTAAGGTCGCAAACACAAATCCTGCAATGGCAATAAGGATAAAAGGTAACTACAAAATGAGTCTTCCTTATGAGTGTTCTAGTGTAGTGAGAGACAATCAGATGAACAATTAAAGTGCTCTTGAATAAAGCCATGGTAAAGAAAAGAATGAGGTGTTAAGGGAGCCACACAGAAGGAGATGTAATTCAATATAGGGTATAGTAAGAAGGTTCAAGGAAACTTCCTGAAGGAAATGATGCTTAAGTAATATTGAGTTCCTTCATAGATCTCCTATGTCCTAAAATACTGCAGCAAAGTGCATCATTCCTTACCTTAAGATGGTCCTGATGTTATGGTATGGCTCTTTCTCCATTGCAAACACATTGTACAAATGTCTTATCCGTAGAAAATACTACCCCTTACCTAGATTCTTTTATCTGCATTCTCCAAATAGCCACTTGCCATTTGTAGCTATCTCAAGTTTAAATTTATTTAGTTTTTAAAAATTTATTATAAGGAAATAAAATGAAGTACTCAGGTCATTTGCAGTAGCTACATTTCAAATCTTCAACAGCTACATGTGAGTAGTGGCTACCAATCGGAGAGTAAAAAACATAGTTTAATCCTTGCAGAAATTTTTATGGGACAGCTATGCTGTAGATAGTACCTTTTCACACTCACATGGACTAGTCCTTCTGCTAAATTCCATGTTGGCTTATTAACCTAATCTTCTAGTAAAATCATCTGGTTCTGGGCCGTGATTGTGGCTCAGTGGTAGAATTCTTGCCTAGCATGTGTGAGGCACTGAGTTCAATCCTCAGCACCACATAATAAACAAACAAATAAATACATACATAAATACATAAATAAATAAATGTACTGTGTCCATCTACAACTGAAAAATTTTTTTAAAAAATAATTCGGTTCCTAATTCTGGTACTTGTTTTATCTTCTTCACTCATCTTCTTTTCACAATTTTAGGAATGAAATGCAAAGGCTCTAAGAGTTAGGGCAGAATCAGTCACCCTATGATTCACTGAGTAGGTGTCCCTAGGTATGATTGGGCAAAGCATTAAAGCCCAATTACTGCAGCCACATTGAAATGCCAGGATGCTCTCACACCCTTGAGCAGTGCACAGGAGGACAGAAGATCCAGCCAAATCTCCTCACAGTGCTCTGATTACTTTTTTCTCATTGCTTGCTCAGATACCCAGGAGAAAAGGTTTATTCTGCTAAAGCTTTTAAGAAAAATATACCTTTGCTTGATTGAACCAATGATGTGTTGAGATAGTGTATAATCCTTTTATATTTGTTGTATAACAGGAATACCAACAGTCCTTTCCTGAATGCCCTTTGGTTTTTTCAGATTATGGTAGGAGAAGGAATTCTCTACTGTTGTCTGTCCAAAAGAAGAAATGGAGTTGGACTGGAACCTAACATTAACGCCGGAGGCTGCAACTTCAACTCTTTTCTTAGAAGAGCAGTCAGATTTGTTGGTGGGTTTGGGGAGTCACAAAGAAAGGAAATGCTTTTTCAAATAGAAATGTTATATTTAATTACAGATATTAAGTCTCTGAAGCTATAATTTAGATGTATAATTTAAATACATAATGTGTTTTACATTATACAAGAAAATGTTAAAACACCAGAATTTAGGCTATCTGCAATCTATTATTTACAGTTACGGTCCTTGTTTGGAGAGCTAACTTGCCATGCATTTCAGTGTATTTTTTTCTTACCTCAGGTTGAAGCATGAATTTAGTTTAAAATAGTTTTACTGAATGTGTGTTTAGTTTTTCTTAATGGAGAAAAAACTTGAGCAGGCCAGTGCAATAACTTCAGAAATTAGTAACATCTGTGGTTCCATTTCTTGAAGTGTGTCCATCCAGAAGTTACTGCATGTGGAAATGTCAAAATGTCACCATAGTATACTGCATCATGGCTATTTTTCCTAGGTTGTAATCTCTGACTCTCTCTCTTGTTTTCCCTATGAGAACTGTAGGAAAATCTATAGGCCTGGTTAAGCAGCATCTGAATCAAATCAGTTTCTAATTTTTCATCTCTTCTAAATTAGCATGGGACCATATTAACATAGTTTGAGTCATTGGCCTTTTTTGTTTTTATAACTGAGTTAAGTAACCACCCACAATATACCACACCAACCTAAATACTTTACATTCATTCCAAAAAAGTCAGTAAAAGTTATTTTTACTTATGTCAGTTCAAAGGAATAGGTAGCTACGTTCAATATCTAGTAGATAATTAAATGCAACCTTTTCTGCTACAAGAGGAAATATCTGATCTAAATCATTTCCTAATGTCTGCTCCTCTAAGCATCAGATTGAGATGGTAAGAAAACAGTAGGACCCTTAGCAGGATCCAAGGCAAGGAAATAAAACTCCAGGACACAAAGCTGATCTCAAAGGAAGTTTTCCTTAACATAATCAAGTTCTGTGGATACCTTCTATGAAATGCTGTCAACCCCAACATCTGTATACCTGAAGATTCTAGTTTTTCAAAGGTATAAGTAGGTTTCCCTTCTTATTTGAATTCTTTGCAAAGTCCTTGCATACTTCTAGAAACTAGAAGGTGGAAGTTTGTGTCATGAATCCCAGGTGTGTGGGTAGAGAAGGAATTGAAGGAGTGTTAGTTTGATGGCATTAAACAGAGAAGAAAAATACAAAACACGGTAATGTGTAAGCCAGGGCTCTGGGTGTGGAGGTGGCTAGTGGAGAATTACCCAGATGCCTTTCATAAAGATTTCTGAGTAACTCATGAATCAGAATCCAGGCAATCAAGTAAGAATGAATTCAAGGACTCAAGATAATCTGTAGGGAGTGAGTCAATTCCAGGCTATATGTACCTGAGCACAGAGCAAGATTCCCAAGGAGAAGGACAAGCAAGCTACCTCAAGTAGGCAAAGGGTGCATCAGGATGACAAAAAGACAGAATTTTGGTAGGAATATATAAGAATATTATCCCCAAATTCCAAACACTCAGGGAGACTCCCATGGCTGTGTTACTAGGCTATGATTGTTTCCATGATAGAACATGCAAACCTCTTCTCTGTTTTAATTAGCATTCCTAGCATGACTGTTGAGAATGAGAATGGATTCAGTAGGGTTTGGTCAACTATTGGCTAGAGTTATGGACCACAATAAGAAAGTCCTGGCAGCACAAAAAATATGCCTAGCAAGTTTAAAATTATATTTATTTTTGATTCATTCTTCCAGTTTAGTCCCTCTCAATTCACACAGTTCCAGTGTTTGACAAGTAACTTATGGTAGATAATGTTAAGGATTGGCCCTACTTAACAATATTGACAAAAGTGCCTTAAATTACTACTTTGGAAATACTCATTTTGCCCGTAAGTACCTGTTGAGAAATTTAGGAATTTTCTATACTATCTTCTCAAAATTAACCTATGGAAAATGAGGATGACAAGAGATTTCGAGGTTTCCATGTTCGGGTGCATAAACATTATTGAAGCTGATACAGTGTTGCCATTGGCCACCAACTTGGTAACAGCTTTTTTCATTTTGCTTGTAGGTGTTCATGTCTTTGGACTATGCTCCACAGCTCTCATTACAGATATCATACAACTGTCCACAGGATATCAGGCACCATACTTTCTGACTGTGTGCAAGCCAAATTATACCTCTCTGAATGTGTCTTGCAAAGAAAATTCCTACATTGTGGAAGATATTTGCTCAGGATCTGACCTTACGGTTATCAACAGTGGCAGGTTAGAGACTAAGATCTAAGAACATTGCATGTCAATATTCTCATCATTCTGTAATTGCTTGGGGTGCCATCTTAAGTATGATTTTTCAGTCATAATGACTTTATGTGTTTTTCCCCCAATTTAACAATCTCTTCAGTATCTATAACAGAAATTCTTTGGTGGCTCATTCCAAATCTCTCTTGTAGTCTCCAGATTATAGCATTATAGTCTTGCTACTAGTCTTCATATCACAGCATTCCAATCACACTTTATGACTGGAATGACCTAAAAGCAAAATGCTACTCATTTTTGTTTTAGGTTACTACAGTTGGTTTATTTAGGATATTTATGGCAGGTTATAGCTTATAGGCAATATATGTCTTTCTTATACTGGCTTAAGTGGAACATTACACATCTATGGTAGTAAATATCTATCTCATATCTTTTGTTCAAAGAACCATGAGTTTTCACTTTGGTTGAATTTGGAAAGGGGTAACATCTGCAATGGCATTTATTTTCTTTGAATGAACACAGCAGATCCGAACAGCTTCTGGCCTTACATTTCAGAAAATAAGGAACAGGAAAACTCAACTACTAATGCATTGATTTTTTTTTCAATCAATGAAGTAAAAATAAACTTTTATGACAGGAGAAAGTACCTAAGAAACTTAAAAGAAATAAATTATAAAGGGATATGGGGCAATAAAGAATTATGATAAATTTGGATTTGTCATTCAGTGAGTTCTCAAAGATCTATTAAAGAGTGAAAAATACATTGATAAGTAAGCTTGAAGAATCAGAACCCAGTATTTCATAATATACATTCAAGTTCTCATTGATTATTTAA
Organism: Xerus rutilus; assembly: GCA_028644305.1. Lineage (NCBI taxonomy): Eukaryota > Metazoa > Chordata > Mammalia > Rodentia > Sciuridae > Xerus > Xerus rutilus. The sequence continues at coordinate 73,369,039 of CM053400.1, read as the reverse complement.
TAATCAAGACCTGTCCTCAATGATTCCTAGTCCTACTACATTATCTCATCTGTGTTGAATAATAAGTACCAAATAATTAGGAGAGAACTAATATATGTGAATTCTATTTTTCTCAATTTGTAACCCATTGCAAAAAAATCTGTCTTCTCTTTGGATCATCCTTTCCAGTTGTCTCTTCCACTATTCTGTCTTCCAGCACTCCAACACTGCTCCTTTTATTGTTTAACTAAATAAAAAGCTCTGAGATTCTTGAGATGATAATTATTTTAAAGTGGAATATACAGAGAAACATGTTGTTAAAATTAGACTTTTCCTATGCTCTCCTGAGTATAAAACATCTACTGCTGTGAGAAAATACTTTTGTCTTTTTACAGTTTTATGTAAATTGAGCTACATATTTAGGATCATAGAAAAGTTTTAAAGCTTTAAAGCTCTAGGTTTTATGAACTTTTACTTTAACATAATTCTAATACTGAAGAATAATTATCCTGTTTTCCAATCCATTTCTACTTTCCAACATCATTTCAATGGTGTAATCAAGAAATCCCTTGCCTAGCTGGTACTTACTAATACTGGAAAGCACATCCTTAGTAATCTTTAACGTTAATGGTGATTAGCAGTGACTATTTTTTAGTTGCTGGGTTTTCCACAGAAAACTACACATAAATTAAAGTTACCATTGTTGTATTGTGGCCTAAATCGAACATTTTAAACACCCAGTGTTGATATGATTGCTAACAATGTATCTGAGCTAAAAGGCATAACTGGACTATCTTCCTTTGGCAGAAAGTCATTCCCTTCTCAACACGCGACCCTCGCTGCCTTTGCAGCTGTTTACGTTTCGGTAAGTAACTGGTTCTTTTTCATTGAATTGTGTCCTGTAGAAAATCAAAGGAACAATCATTGTCTCCAGGTGACTAACTAGTTCATAAACTTGAACAGTTCCTCCTTTCAATACAGTAGCATCAAAAACAGGAATCAAAAGCTACTATAAAAAATGGTACAGTAAATTTTTTTCTACAGTTATAATACTTATTTATCCCTGTATCCTTTTAATGCAATATCATACTTTGTTGGCAGGGTATTGTGAAATACATGATTACATATACTAAAAGAATTATACACAAACAAACACACAGTTTTCAATACTTATGTGACAATGGTGAGTTCTAGGTCAGTGTAAATTTGTTAATATTGTACAATGAATAGTCATTGTAGCCCATGAAGTCTTTTGTGAGGAAAATGGACTTTAATTATGTGACAACTAACATGGAGATTAAATTGTTATCTGACTAAATTCTATGGCCTCATTTTTTTCAGACTTCCATGTAATTAAATGAGAGATCTTTTGTTTAACTGATGAATATTGTCATGCATTTCCCTTCTTAGCAGGTGGAGAATAGCCGTATCGGAGGGAAGGAATAGTGAGACTGATGTCAAGTGTATCAGTTAGACTTGTAACTTTTTATTTGATTAGAATTTTCTAATGAAATAGCTGTTCAAGCATACTTAACCCATTTCTTTCATTTTTAAGATGTACTTCAATTCCACATTAACGGATTCCTCTAAGCTCCTGAAACCCCTCTTGGTCTTCACATTTATCATCTGTGGAATCATCTGCGGGCTAACACGGATAACACAGTATAAGAACCATCCTGTTGATGTCTATTGTGGTTTTTTAATTGGAGGAGGCATTGCACTGTATTTGGTAAATCATTTGTTATTATTTTTGATGAACCACAGTTTGAAATGGGAAACCATGAATACCATATTTTGCACAACAATAATTTACTTGAAAAATATTTTGTATTTATTTGCGAGAAAAACCTTGGGCTGTGTCTTTATTCTAACTCATTTGATACATCCCTCTTTCAATAAAATAATTTATCGAACTCTCTATTCTGTGCCAGAAATTGAGATTTAAGAAAAACTACTGTATTTTATCTTTACAACAATGACGTATACTATTATTATTAATATAACTTTACAGATGAGAAAAGTGAATATTTGTGAAAGTGAAGGTTTAATTTGCCCAATAACGCAGATGTTGGCATCTAAATATAACTGTGTTCCAACTAACAGTAAATTCTTTAATAATATGTTACCTTCAAAACTGATCTTCAAGATAAATATCTGCAGCAGAAGAAAAATGAGATTATCCATTTCACCTACTTATTTATTCATTCATTCATTTTTCATTCATTCAATATCCACTCTTTCCTGGAACTGTGCTGAATATTAAAACAGTGAAAAATACGAGATTTTCTTTAGAAATTTACAATATAAAGAAAGACTAACATTAGCAATATGTTAAATGATGTAATAAGGTATAAACGAAGCGCTTTGGGGAATAGCAAACTGCTTAAGGAACATGAGGAAACCCTCACAGAAATGATGGATTTTTATTATTAAAAAAAATTAGAGCTTCTTAGAGTAAGGAAGGGAAGAGGGCAGTCAAGGAGAAGAAATTGCAAGTTGGCCATGTGAAAAGGGGGAAGGTGAAGAAACAGGAGGAAGGAGAGATAAGGGCCAGAATTACAGCTTAGAAGAATGAACTAATAATGACCTCATTAGCAGAATGGGTAAATGATAGAGGAGACAGGTTGGTGAGGCAAAAGGGAGTTGATGAGCTCAATTTAATCAATAGGCAGTTGAGTAGTGTGTCTGAGGTTAAAAAAAACAATTAGCACTGAGATTTGTAAATAATGGATATTATTAGTAGAAGTATCACAGTAGTTATTTGGGGCATATAAAATTGCCAGATCATAAGAATAGAAGGAGCCAGGGACCACCAATATGCAAGGAGCATGCAGGAAAAGAAAGGCAATAATGAAGGAAACTGAGTGGACCTGGCAGAGAATAAAAATTAGTTGTCAATGGCAGGAGTTCTCAATCATGTGGTCTTGGCGCACTTGAAAATAGACAAGAAAATGATGACAAAAAATAGTAAAAGTACTGAAGTGTGCAATGATTTGCTTTCCGATGTTATAAACTAGCACAATCAAGATTGTTACTTTAAATCTTATTCTCACTCACATGCCTTGTTCAGTGGAGGAGAAAGGGATCACATTAAAATTAGAAATGGTGCATAAGGCACAGGAGTGTTGCCCAGCAATGAGTGCTGCAGTAGGAGTAGAGAGGCTGAGAACTGCAGCTCTCTAGTTCATGCATTGCCTTTGAGCTGGTCTAAGTGTCCTGGAATTAGCATGGGATTTACAGATCAAAAAACTGGGGGTGAATTTCAGTTTTCCTGAAACTTGCTCATTTGGGAAAGTTACATAGCCTCTTAGAAGCCTTTTTTTTTTTCACCTATAAAATAAGGATAATAACTATCTGCCTCATATCATAAAAAGAATTTTGAAATGAGATCAGCATCCTGGGCACTGGATATTGTACCATATCCAGAGCTTACTATCCAGGGGAGGAGTTGTCCAAACTTACAAATTTAAATACAATCAATAGAACATTGGGTCACTTATTCTGGTGAGTTGTAATGGTAACAGTTTAGATAGATATTATTTAAGAGGATTTTAACCAGGAATTAAAATAACTGTAGAGGCAGAAGCTTGAGTTTATTCCCTTCCTGTTTGTACTCCATGCCCTGAGATTGGAAATTTATCAGTTCTAAGTCCATGCTGTTCTTCATTGTAAAACATTCTATAAAATGTTAACTTCATGAATTCCATTGTTTAATCTTGAAAGGTAGACAGTGGTTACCTTCTATTGAAATGAGCACTCAAGTAGATATCTGCTGCTTGGTCTTAAAAGCATCTCAAAATCTTAAAACCCAGTAGAGATTAAATCTACTATATGTAAGCAAGGTAATAACTTTGATTTTGAACTTTTATCTTTTTCCAAATCTAAAACGAACAAAGAGATTGACAGACAAAATACGAAGACAAAATGAAGTAAAATTTGAATCAGACTAAGAGTAGTGGCACTAACTTAATCAAGATGCCCCCACTGAAGGTCAAGGGTAAATCTAGAAGAAACATGGGTCCACCAGTCTGGCAGTGGTTTCTGCTCTCTCTGCTGAGTGCACCCTGTACAATGCTGAACAGGAAAGGCTGACCTCAATGTGAGTTGTGACAATATATGTCTCTGACCTCATTTCAAAACCTGATATCACGTTTTATGAAAGATCTATTGTTTTATACTTTCTGCAATTCTTCTGCTTTTCAACATGAGGTATAATTAAAAATGGAAGGCAAAATAAATCATTTAAATTTTTCAAGGTGTCACTCAACAGGGAAGTTCCTAAATCCAGAAAAATGAATTCTTTGAAACAAAATGTCCTTATTTCTTTTACTGTCTCCTTTTCTTCTCAGAAATACACAGGGTAAATGTCAAAAACATCCACTAGGATGGAAAAAGAAATGATGAGGTCTGTATTTCTGCACAGTTAGTTCAGTTACTTAGGCTACAGCTTACTGTTTTCCTAAATAATTGTCCTGTTTATGGTTAAAAAATTACTTCACTGTAGTACATATCTTATTCATGTATGTCATGTACTCTAGAGGAAACAGCAAGTATGTGCTCTGGTGCATGATATTTATGGTTTTGCCTTGAACTAGGGCCTGTATGCTGTGGGGAATTTTCTGCCTAATGAAGAGAGTATGTTTCAGCACAAAGAAGGTCTCCGGTCCCTGACAGACCTCAATCAGGACCCCAGCCGGGTTCTGTCGGCTAAAAACGGCAGCGGCAGTGACGGAATCGCTCACACCGAGGGCATCCTCAATCGAAACCACCGAGATGCGAGCTCCTTAACAAACCTCAAAAGGGCAAATGCCGACGTGGAAATCATCACTCCGCGGAGCCCCATGGGGAAGGAGAACATGGTAACCTTCAGCAACACCCTGCCGAGAGCCAACACGCCCTCCGTAGAAGACCCTGTCAGAAGAAACGCAAGTATCCATGCCTCTATGGACTCCGCTCGATCCAAGCAACTCCTCACCCAGTGGAAGAATAAGAATGAGAGTCGGAAGTTGTCTCTGCAAGTTATGGAGACGGAGCCCGGGCAGTCACCCCCTAGATCCATAGAAATGAGATCAAGCTCAGAGCCATCCAGGGTGGGGGTGAATGGAGACCATCACGGTCCTGGCAATCAGTACCTCAAGATCCAGCCTGGCACTGTCCCCGGGTGCAACAACAGTATGCCTGGAGGCCCAAGAGTGTCCATCCAGTCCCGCCCTGGCTCCTCACAGCTGGTGCACATCCCTGAGGAGACCCAGGAAAACATAAGCACCTCCCCCAAGAGTAGTTCTGCTCGGGCCAAGTGGTTGAAGGCAGCTGAGAAGACCGTGGCCTGTAACAGAAGCAACAGTCAGCCTCGAATCATGCAAGTGATAGCCATGTCCAAGCAGCAGGGCGTCCTCCAGAGTAGCCCCAAGAACACCGAAGGCAGTACGGTCTCCTGCACCGGATCCATCCGCTACAAAACCTTGACGGACCATGAGCCCAGTGGGATCGTGAGAGTTGAGGCTCATCCCGAGAACAACAGGCCCATCATACAGATTCCGTCCACCGAAGGCGAAGGCAGTGGCTCCTGGAAATGGAAGGCTCCTGAGAAGGGCAGCCTTCGCCAAACTTATGAGCTCAACGATCTCAACAGGGACTCAGAAAGCTGTGAGTCCCTGAAAGACAGTTTTGGTTCTGGAGATCGCAAGAGAAGCAACATCGATAATAATGAGCATCACCACCATGGGATCACCACCATCCGTGTCACCCCAGTGGAGGGCAGTGAAATTGGCTCAGAGACGCTGTCCATTTCTTCCTCCCGTGATTCCACCCTTCGGAGAAAGGGCAACATCATTTTAATCCCTGAAAGAAGCAACAGCCCGGAAAACACTAGAAATATCTTCTACAAAGGTACCTCCCCAACACGGGCTTACAAGGATTGAGTGATGACCCTTCAATCATTTGGGCAACTCCCGAAAGACTGAGTGTTGGTTTTGCCTGCTCCACAGGAATGGAAAGCCTTCTCGCCAAACTAGATAGTTCACCATCCGCACAGAATTCTATAAGTCTTGAGAACTACCACACATAAACTTGTAGATTTTACATCAGGGGGAGGGAAAAGCACAACGCAAGAACCTAACTAATGTGATAATGTGAAGAGCTTTCTTAAGACCTGTCATCAGATTCAAAAGGTTTTGCAGGGGGCAGTATTAAAAGAAAGTGGTTTCCTTCTATGTATACTATTTTACTTCCTGAATGTGCCAACTTGGGGGATTTTTCTTTATAATTAGCTGTGGGAATCCAGAACACACAGGTTTCCCCTACAGCAGAGGCCATGCAGTATTATATATTCATTTTGCAGAATCTGCACCTAGAGCTCAATATGGGTGGTGCTGATTATTATAATACATGTACCATGTAAACTCTCAAGCTCTATTTAGCTGTGAAATAGTGGTGTGCAATTCCTTGTCAAAGAAATGCTACTTTATTAAGAAGATGCTGGCTATTTGTGTTAGAATAGGATAACCGCAGCTTCCCTGTAGTGGCTCTCACAGTCAGAAAATGGAAGGTTTATATGCATTTCTTCAAAATTACGCTTTCTTCAACATCAACACTTGTGTAGGAATATTTTCAGTGAAAGGGAGTAAGTAACTAGTACTTTTCTGCATAGTTTTTTTCTGCTGCTTTTTATTTACCTACAGGTACTGCTAATGAAGAATCTGATTTTTAGTGAGTAAATCTGCATAATTTAAAAAATATAGTTTCAGAGAATCTTTTGAAATTGTTGTGTTTATATTTTGCATTTTATGGTTCTTAATTTATTACTTTTATTTTATGTATTATGATATGTTTTCCTGCTCTAAAAGTGAAAATAACTGACATTCCTTCAGCAGAATAGACTGCTGTGAAGTTACAAATAAGAAATCTGAGCCAAAACTTGACCTTGTGGGTTATCTTGCCAGAAATGTTGGTCAAATCTATCCTTATGTGTCTCCAACCAGCTGGCTTAGGTTGCCATCTTAATAATTCCAAAATTTCATTTTGACCTAGATTATTAACATTTTCCAATATCCTGATGACCAGTAATCTAGAACCAAAGTGTTTGGATTTTACCCGCTTCCCTAAAATATTTTTGTTCTGGACACCAACAGGAAGAATATGGAAAAAAAAAAGCAACTTGATATGTGAAAGTAATTTACTATATAAATAAATAATGTAGTTCTTCAAAATATCTGAAGGCACAGCTTTCGTGCTTACCATGCCATCAACAGATTTTGCTACCTATCTTGAATTAAGCCTTGAGCCTAAATCAAAGGAAACCAATACTATTAGTAACAAGAAGATGAAAACAAAATATTTTGAAGTGTTTTCCAAGTTAAGTATTTAAAGTATGAATAAATATTTGGTTCTTGGAATTTAGTATTAAACCTTTTTTACACCATTTCTTAGAATTCTAATGTACAATTGATGATTACCAAGAGCATAAAAGAAAAAAATAGAGCTGGTTGATCTGATCTCAGCTCAGGTCTCAATGAGAACACGAGTTGTTCAGAGATGAATATTATCATATCATATTAGCTTCTACATGAAAAGGGCAGAGCTTTCTAGAAACACCAATCTCCTAAAGCATTAGGAATTTAGCTGAAACCAGCAGTATTGTAAACCCTGGCAATAAAATACAGACTCAACCATGTCCCTTCTGGCAATTTCCTTCTCAGAGAGAGAAGTGGGAGTAAAATACTGCCTTCCCCACTTCTTACCATCACCACCATCATGACATTCCTTCTGGCTGGTGCCAGTGTGCAGAGGGGAAGGTGGACTGGTTTTAGTACTCTGAAGAAGAAATAAGCTGCAGCATTTCAGGTGCAGATGATATTTCCTAATCTTTCCTATTTCTTAACAAAAGATTTTAAAGTACTTCTCTAGTCATTGAATTTTTTTTTCTTTACATAATATTGATATATTCTTTTTCTACTCAAAGTGCCAAAGGCTACAGTTTTTAATGACTTAAATTGTACCACATTGTTAAGGAAATATAATGATAGACACTAGAACTCAGACCTCTGCATGTATATTTGATAAGACATCTTTTGTAAAAAAAAAAGATTACAAAAAAATTTGTTTACATTCCACTGGTACCTTAATTTAAGATAAATCAGACTAACAGGTGGTATCTCTTCTTAGTGTTCTATTTATCTTATTTGCTAATGGGAGCACTTCTTCCTTGGTTAGGCTGTGCTTTATTGATAAAATCAAGTATTGAATAAAGAGAGTTAATTATCTTTTTAAAGTAAATAAAATTATGAATATATATAATATATATAAAGTATTGTGTTTAATAAAATGTTATGCAATGTTTTCCAAACTGATAAAGTTTGTAAAGTGCTATAAATGTATTTTGTTAATTACAGATCAGAGCTATTGTGTGAGTTATATTGTGCTAACATCATAGAAATAAAGATTAGATTTCTTCATCAACATTAGAATGGTTTGGTTTTTACTTCAGACAAAGTATGAATGGATATTAACTTAGCTGACAGGAAAACTACTGAGGAAATAAGAATGAATCTGAATTGATTAAATTCACATTTATTTAAAAGAAAGAATTGCACTAAGAAGAGTTTGTCAAACTACAATATATTTCCTTTTTTAGAATTTTTTATATTGTGCTTATCAGAGGAATTCTATTTATTTAGAAACAGACCTTTTCACTAGCAATGCTATGATGCTATTGACGTTATAGCATATAAAAAATAAAATATAAAAGAGTCAGGGCCAAGTACTCTGAATCAATTTTTGACTAAGAATAGTTGATGTGCATATTTCCCCAAACATTATTATCCATTGTGCCAGCTTTTCTTTAAACATTGCTTCACTCTTAGCTCCAGGTTTTCCTTCCCACCCATTAGCATCCATTATATGAGTTTTACTACTGATAACTTCAACATCTCATTAGAAGGTGTTAGCACAAGTATTTCGACCATGACCAGGATTTATGCTTTCATTAAATTATCATTAAATGGTATGTTGAATGCAGCATGTAGTTACACTTGTCCAGGAATGCCACCAAGTTTGTGCAACTGTCCAATAGCAATTGAGTTTATGAAGACCAAGCAATTATATCACAATTGCTGCTTAGCCAACAGCCCTTAGAAGATGCTATTAATTATAGGAAATATCATGATTTTAGAGACGTTAACATGTAAAAAAAAAAACATGTTGATATCACGTAGTATTTGAAATACACTATTAAGCTTCCCTGCTTCTTAAGTTTTTCATCTCTAAAATAAAGACATTCAGCTATATTATCCTTTCTAAAGTATATCCAAAAGTCCCTACTACATTTCTATGGATTGGTATTACATATCTTCTCCAGTGAATGCAACTACTGATAAGAAAATAAAAATAACTTACTTGCCTAAAATGACTAAGTAGTATTCTCTTCTCTGACCACAAAGTTAATAGAAGCAAACTGATTTGGATTGCTAAGCTTACATCAGCCATTTTACCACAAACTGTATCAAAATAAGCAACTTGTAAACATGCATCTCTTACTCTAGAACCTTTCTCATGAGGAATAAGGTAAGCATGATTCTGGGTTATGTATCTAAGCCATCATTAGAGACCATGTCATTTCTGTCTTATACAAGTTTAATTTTGGGGTTTTTTAAAATTTTTTATTTTTTTAGTTGTAGATGGACACAATATCTTGATTTATTTATTTTTATGTGGTGCTGAGGATTGAACCCAGTGCCTCACGCATGCAAGGCAAGTGCTGTACCACTGAGCTACAATCCCAGCCCCTTAAATTTTTCTTTGATGTCTTTGGGTAATTATATATTACAACTCAAAGGGAATATAAAATTGATGCATGATTTAGAGAATAATTTAAATAAAACATATCATTGAAAGAAAGCAAAAAGAATTGAGATGGTTTAATCTAGAAGGAAATTATAGCCTGCAATATGGGGAATGGCCTGCTTATGACTGAATACTTCATTTCTTTGCTTGTGGAATATATTTTCTGCCTTTAGAAATCTTCAAAAATGCTCTAGTATCAAATGTTACAGTTTGAAGATAACAGATTTGAGTAATAGCATATGGATTATGCTAGTAAGATCCAATTGTAGGAAATCTTCAGTGACCATGACACCTGGGTGCAAGAAAATTTCTAGATGAGGCATTTAATATAAAAATGACTTTTATTTCATTGACTTTTATTTCAGGCAATTATTAGAGTCCCTAGTTGTGTGTATTTGTGCACCACAGCCAATGACAGAGTGGAGAACTGAGTTCAGCTATGGTTCTACAACACACTCTATTTGAGAAATTTGCTGAGTGTCCATTTAATTTCTTTTACACCTCCTCCTTCAGATTCTTAATCACTACCTACAAGAAAACTCACCAAAATTTAAAAGTTACTTTTTAAAAGTAATTAAACTGACATTTAAATAAATGATTTTGAAGAATAAAATATAGGAGAATTGTTTTCATACCAAATACCCTTTTCTCTCAATTACCTCAGGATGCTTTCTTTGTAAGGCAGTACATTCTGAGATATTCTCTGTACTTGGAATATCCTCCTCCCCTCACCTATTTTGGCTTATACATTTTAGTCTGTGATATCTAGAAAAGGGGACGATCTTTAGAAAAACATAACTCACTTCACCTCCAGGTCAATCTTTCCCATTCTGGGGCTAGGTTAAATAAGGACTATAAAGACTCATAGAAAGAATCTTCTCAAAAAATTATCTCAAAATGAGTGAATGACTTAAATCTAAAGCATAAAACTATAAAACTTTAAGTAAAAAGAAGGAAAAAATCCTTGGCTTGTAGGATTAGTCCTGTATTGGGTACTGATTTGCAAATATTTTTTCAGGGACTGTGGTTTATCTTTTCATCTTCTCAAGAGGGCCTTTTCTTCCTCTCCCAGAGACATATGATTTATTGCCTATAATTGACAACAATTAATGTATTTAAGATGTACCCTGGGATGTTTTGATAAATTCATATTGTGAAATGATTACTTCCATTAAGCAAATTAACATATCCATCATCTTACACAGTTACCATTTGTCTATGTGTGGTGAGAAGATTTAAGATCTACTCTTTTAGCAAATTTCAAATATACAATATAGTACTGTTTATGCAATATAACATGAATTGTAGTCATAGCATTGCATAGTAAATATCCAAAATTTCTCATCCTGCATTACTGAAACTTTTCACATTTTGAACATTTCTCCCCATTTCCCCCAATCCCAAGTGCCTAGCAACTACCATTCTATTTTCTCAACAGGATCATTCCTTGAGTAAATGTTCTTAATTCTGATAAGGTCCAGTTTATCTTTTTTCTTTATGAGCCATTCCGTTAAGGTCATATCCAGAATACATAAAGAATTATCAAAATTCAACAGTAGAGAAAAACAATAGCATAATAAACAGAAAAATAGTAAAAGTAAGTAAAAATGGGTAAAAAAATGTGTTCACATATTTCACCAAAGAGGATAAACAGAGAGCAAATAACCACATGAATAGATGGTTTATATCATTAGCTATTTGGGAAATGCAATTTAAAATCATTACTATATACCTATCAGAGATATTACTATGTACCTACATACCTATCAAAAATAGTGACAACATTAAATTCTAGTATTAATGTAGAAAATCTAAATCATTCATACATTGCTGATGGGAATGTAAAATGGTATAACCACTTTGGAAAACATCTGGCAATGTCTTTAAGAAACTGAACATATACTTGCCATATAGTTTGGGGCATTGTTCTACATGAATGAAAATTTATGTTTACAGGGAAAAATGGCACATATATATTCAAAGCTTCTTTATATGTAACAGCCAAAGTTTGGAACAACTCAAAAGTTCAATAGGTAAATGGTTAAACTGACTGCTATACAGCTATACCATGAAATATCATTCAGCAATAAAAAGAAATGATATACACAATAAAATGAATTTCCAGGGAGTTATGCTGAATGAAAAAGCCAACATGAGTCTTTTACATACTGTATGATTCCATCTGGTGACATAGTAGTACAGACATAAGCAGCACATACTTGAAGAGGAATTTACATTCTTTAACACATGGCTAGTTAGATTGCTTTAATTATCATAATTTTCCAGCAGGGAAGTAGGTAGCCAAGGATGAGCACCTTTGTCTTCAAGATGACATAGAATGGCATCCATTTTTTCTAACCCAAACAATTGGCCCAAACCAGATCACTTTGCTGCAAGAGAAGGGGAGGAATATAGTCTTTAGCTGGAAGATGCTGGGACCAGCTAAAATTTTTGTGTCTTCTCTAACTAGGTGAAAGAAAATGAAAATGGTTCCTTCAGGCTTTCTAAAATCTGCTTTGTCCTTCAAGGCTAAATCTCAATCTTCCTTTATACAAAATCACCAACCATTCCCTTCAAGTATAATCTCTATAATTGCCTATGTTTCACATATGAGAAAAGTAGAGCACACAGACAAGTGACTTACTCAGCCACACCACTTTTGGGGGGCCCCAGGGCACAGAGGGCAGGGACACTTGTCTTCTGTTCACTTCTTAATCCTTCTCAGGATTAATACATCACTCACCACATTTTGAATGAATGAATGAATGAATGAATCTTCTGATACCAGAGACAACATATTTCTCAAAATAGCTAACTAATCTCTTTCTTTTAAGAATATTTATAGATCTTTCTTGTAAATAATCACTGTATTCACTTAATCATATAATTTTTATTATTAATCAATTTGATTAATGAGGCATTTAATATGCCGGGCACACAAAATTGTAAGCTCTTTGTAAGTAGCTCCTACCACAACAGGTGCCCAATAAATATAATAATTGAATTAATACAGGCTATCCCTTCTACTGTGAATGGAAAAAATCATTAAAATAAGTACATTATGAAATTTAACACATAAACAGGAGTATAAGAGGATTTGGGAAAAAAATAAATGTTGTTCATCTGATTGTTCTCTGAAGCTCCACAGTTCTTGAAAAATACATTCCAAGTCCTTGAAGCCAAATTTATGATATTTATGTTTTTCTCCCTTTTCTTATTTGAAGCATCTTTAAAAAAGTGTTGACACAGTATAAGCTAAATTTCTTAGAACATGCTGTATTCTTACAATATTTATGATTTAGCAGCAGTTGTTTGTTCAAATGTTCCCACCTCCACCATGATTTCTGTAGTGAAGGCAAGTACAAATAAAGAACACCTTCTTATTCTATCAGTAAAAACAACAACAGTGACAGAAATCAAGAAAACTCTATAGTCAAGCATTCAAGTCTTCTTTTTAAACTCAAAATCAAATATAAGTGTCCAGGACCTATAGTGATTTGGTTGTAGTTGGCATAGCCATTGGTCTCTAATTCCCAACCAATCCACTAATAGGGTATAGTTTTTAGATTTTTTTTTTAGAGTAGTGAAAGAGTCTTTGAGTTGACTCAGTTTTTTATTAATAAGATTAATAATTTCAGGTAATTGTGGGAATGAAATAACTAGCTATCATTAAAACTTTTAAAAAGTACAGTATAGCATTCAGTATGCAGTATATATGTGCATTCTTGTATCTTTTCTTTATTTTTAGTTGATTTTATTTTACTTATATCATTTATTTATTATTTTATTTATCCTTTGGCAGAACTAGGTGACTATTTTTTCAGTGTTTGGGCCCTGTAGTTGCCTTCACTGATGCGGCCCCACCCTTCCACTTGCTGTAATTGCACATTCTCAGAGTCTCAGTCACACTCTAAGTGAGGTAATGCTTCTGTGGAGTCCATCTCACACGTCTCTTTCTATAGAAGCCCCGTGGCTGACCCTACCAACCATCAACTCACACTCTTCTCTTTGTCTACTGGGCATATGTAGAAACTTCTGTTGCCATAGAGGAGCCAAGACTTGGTAGGTCACTTTTTTGGACCTCTTTGTTTTTTTTCATCAGGCATTACATGAAAGATTTTAAGTATGAATAAAATGCCCATTCACCATACGAGGAGTTCATAGACCAGAAAGGAAGAACAAGATAAAACAAACAGGTCATTTGGTGTGACAGGTCTCTGGGTACAATTGCGACACAAAGATGGAAGTGGTGGACACCTTTTAGAATCATCTGAGTTATTAAAACCCAAAGATAAGAATTTTATTCTGAAATGAGATGATGTTTTAGTAAATGCATAATCAAGGCAGTGTCACTATAATTATCAAAACATAATTATCTCTGATAGCTTTGTCTTAGAAAAATAATACATCATAAACAAACCCTTATTCCAATGACCACAATCAGCTAATCAGGGTAGAATCTCTAATGCTGCTGGATATGTATAGAATTAAGGCAGGTACTAAGAAAAAAATCAGAGATGTCTATTAGAAAACTGACCTGGATAGTAAAAAGCTAACTTAGTAAAATATGTCAGAATTGCCAAAGAATTAATCTTCAAAGATGAATTCCTGAATTCTATATAAATTCCATCAAGGTTCAATAGTGATAACAATATCCTTAAATTCTTGCCTAACCTGAAATCAAGAACAATAGACTTCAAGGGATTGGATCAAATAGGAATATCAGTCAAGGTCTCAGCTGCAAATGGATGGTATACTTAAAGAGTTTAATCAAGGAGATTTGGGATAAGGGACTACTTACAGAGGTGTGAGTGAATTAATAAGAGACAGTGAAGCAAAAAGAACTAACAGCAGCAAATCATGACTATCCCCAGGCCTAAAGAGAAGGTGAATTCGTGTATTGCTGAATGATGGTTCTAGGCTAGCGGGTGGGGACAGAAATGAAGCATCTCTTTAAAGTCTTATACACTGGGAAGTTAGCATGCTTTTGTACTCTCTGCCTGACTACATGCTATGTTATTCTCTCTTTTGAGAATAGCTGTTATGGATTGAATGTTATGTCTCCAAAATTCAAATGTTGGAGTCCTAACCCTCTGTACTTCAGAACATGGCCATATTTGGAAACAGAATTTTTATACAGATAATAAAGTTATAGTGAGTTATTAGAGTGAGCCCTAATCTAGTATAACTGAATGTTGTATGTAAAGGAAAAAATTGGAAATAAAGGTTTAAACAGAGGAAGACAATTTGGGGGAAAAAAAACAGAGAAGACAGCTGTCTACATCTACAAACCAAGGAGAGAGGTCTGAAACAGTTCTTTACCCCACAACCCTCAGAATGAATCAATTATGACCACAATCTTGATTTTGAACTTAAAGATTCCTCCACCATAAGACAATTTCCATCATTCAAGTCATCAAACTTGTGGTTCTTATGGCAGCCCTAAAAACAAACATGATAGCTAATACCTGAGCTCTCATAAAGCTCAGCACTGGATTCACTTCCCCCTAACATAACCATTTACTAAAGGATTTCTAAAATATGTCAAGAACAAGGTAGGAGAAATAAAGTTTCCTTAGGTTTCATTTGCATTTGATCCCATGCCTCTCCCAACTCCTCACTAATTTATAAATCAAGGCAAAGATTTCTATATGCTCTCTTGAAAAAAAAAATCCAGGACAGGAAATTTCTGCAGTATTTTAACCTAAATGACAAAGCACTGGCAGAGTTATTCTCTTCTCCAAATACCCAGAGCTGATCATGCATGTCTAGTGGTGGCTAGCAGCCCTTGGCCATGGAAACAGCTCTCTGATCAGTTGCACCTGTGAATCACACAGTGCTTAGTAGCAGTAACAAAACCCTGATTCTGCAACACATCTTAGCCCATTAACTGTACAGCAGTGTTCTACACATATTAATCACTTTTTGTATCACCTCTTTTACTGGAAATAGGAAAGGAAAATGTCTAGTTAAACACAGTCACTTGGCTACACATGTAACTTCTCTTCCTTCCCAAACTCCAGTAAAGCAAATATAGGAATGTAAAAAGATATATTTACCCACAAGGACAAGAAAAATGGAAGATAAATTAACAGTATTTTTAAATTATTTTGCAAGTAAGAGATCATATACTATAGTGGTATCAATATTAGTGTAAAAGAAGAAGAAAGAAATCTTGAAATCTGCCTACCCACAGAGAATAGCATTTTTAGAGGTTTAATATTAAAAGAAAAAGCATTGAATAATAAAGAATATTTCTCAGGAGAAAAGGACCTAAGATTAAAAGTTGGAAAAGCCCATCAAAAGTTCAACCAATTAGTGAAAATGAAAACATAGAACAAGCTACTTTATTGAAATTTAAAACAATAAAAATAACAATGTTTCTTGAGAGAACAAGGGAGAAAAGAAGAAGAAATCCGATGTATCAGTCTTCATCAACAACACTATATAAAAAAAGATAACAGAGTAAACTTCATAAATTCAAAATTAAGAAAAAAATTATGTGTGACCTAGGATTATATACCCTATCAATCATACAAAGTTACTAATGAAAGGGAAAAATAGTCTCCATTCATCTGTTGTAGGGCACCTAGGTTAGTTCCATTGGCTTGGCTTTGTGAATTGAGCTGCTATGAACAGCTTGGCTTTTGTGAATTGAGCTGCTATTGATGTGTCCACGTCACTGTAGTATGCTGATTTTAAATCCTTTGGGTATAAACTGAGGAATGGGATAACTGGGTCAAATATGGTTCCATTCCATGTTTTCTAGGAAATCTCCATACTGATTTCCAGAGTGGTTTCACCAATTTGCATTCCCATTGCTATGTATAAGTGAAACTTTTTGCCCAGAATGAATTGAACTTAACTATCCTATCTATAAATTCCACTTTGAGTTGATTTTGTGCAAGGTGAGAAAATTCAATTTCAATTTCAATCCATACTACATATGGATTTCCAGTGTCCCCAGCACCACTCATTGAAGAGGCTATCTTTTCTACAAGGTATATTTATGGTGCCTTTGTCTGGTATGAGATAACTGTATTTATGTGGGTATGACTCTGTGTCTTCTGTTCCATTCACCTTTATGTCTGTTTTAGTGCCAATACCATGCTGTTTTTGTTACTGGAGCTCTGTAGCATAATTTAAAATCTAGGATTGTGATGCTTTCTGTGTCACTTTTCTCACTTTGGCTATTCTGAGCCTCTTATTTTTCCAAATGAATTTCATGACTGTTTTTTTTTCTGTTTCTATGAAGAATGTCATTGGAATTTTAATATGAATTGCCTTAATCTGTATAGAGCTTTTGGTAGTATGGCCATTTTGACAATATTAATTCTGCATATCCAAGAACATGGGAGATCTTTCCATCTTCTAAGGTCTTCTTCAATTTCTTTCTTTAGTGTTCTGTAGTTTTCTACATACACAATGGAATATTACTCAGTCATAAAGAAGAATTAAATTATAGCATTTTCCAGTAAATGGATAGAACTGGAAATACGCTATGTGAAATAAGCCAGCCCCTAAAACTAACAGCAAAATGTTCTCTCTGATATGTGGAGGCTAACTCACAACAACAGAGGGGACAATAAGAAGTTCACTGGATTAGACAAAAGGGAATGAAGAGAAAGGTGGGGGAATGGGAATAGGAAAGACAGTAGAATGAATTGAACATAACTATCCTATCCTTATGTATGAAGACACGACCAATGTAATTCCACATTATGTACAACTACAATAATGAGATCCTAATTGGAACAAGTTATACTTATTCTATGTATGTATAATATTTCAAAATATACTCTACTGTTATGTATATCTAGAAAGAACAAATAAATTTTTAAAACAGGAAAAACTTTAAAAAATGTGTGACCTTCAAAAACTTATTTCTTATATACTCTTTAATGTAATCACTTATTAATTTATTCATTTAAAACATATAATGAGCTGTCTCTATTTTTATGACAGTGTTCTCTTTTAATTATAATAGCTTTATAACATTTTGAAATCAGGTAATGTGATGCCTCTAGCACATTTTGCTCAATATTTCTTTGGCTACTGAGTTCTTGAAGTATAGAAATGCTACAGATTTTTATGTTTTCTTTTTTATTCTGCAACATTACTGAATTTTTAAGCAACTCTAACACTTTCAATTTTTTTTTTTTTTTATTTTTGTGGTACTGGGGATTGAACTCAGGGGTATTCAACCACTGAGCCACATCCCCAGCCCTATTTTGTGTTTTATGTAGAGACAGGGTCTCACTGAGTTGCTTAGCACCTCACCATTGCTGAGGCTGGCTTTGAACTCGTGATTCTTCTGTCTCAGCCTCCCTAAGTGCTGGGATTACAGGCTTGAGCCACCGCGCCCGGCTGCAACTCTAACACTTTCTTGATGGAATCTTCAGGATTTTCTATGTACACACAGACATATCAATCAAAGATACACGACAGAACACCCAGAAAAAAAAATCTCATATAGAGTCAAATGATTTTTGACAAAGTTGTCAAAGAACATACAACTGGGAAAGGATAATTTTTCCAACAAATGATGCTAGAAAACTGAATGTCCAAATGTAGAAGAATGAAATCAAACCTTATCTCTCACCATATAAAATATCAACTCAAAATGGAGTAAACTCTTAAATGCGAGGCCCAAAACTATAAAACTACTAGAAGAAAACAGGGGAAACCTCCTTGACATTGGTTTGAGCAATTAATTCATGGATATGAGCCCCAAAGCACAAGCAACAAGAGCAAATGTAACCTGTAATCCCAGCTCTCTGGGAGGCTGAGACAGGAGAATTGCGAGTTCAAAGCCAGCCTCAGCAATGGCGAGGCACTGAACAACTCAGTGAGACTCTGTCTGTACATAAAACAGAAAATAGGGCTGGGAATGTGGCTCAGTGGTCGAGCGCCCCTGAGTTCAATCTCCAGTACCAAAAAAAAAAAAGAGCAAAAGTAGGAAAATGGGATTGTATCAAAGTGAATACTTCTGCATGGCAAAAGAAACAACAGAGTGAGAACATCATCTGTAAAAGGGGAGAAAATACTTGCAAACCTCATATTTGATAAAGGACTAAAACATAAAATATAAGAAAGTGAAACAATTTGATAGTAAGAAAAAAAAACCTGACTACAAAATGAATATAGGGCTTAAATAGACATTTCTCAAAAGAGGAAATGGCCAATAGCTATATGAAAAAAAGCTGTTCAACATCATTAATCATCAAGAAGTGTGAGTTAAGACCACAATGAGATATCACTTCATACCTGTTAGAATGACTATCACAAAAAAAGTGAAATATAAGTGTTGGAGAGGATAGGAGAAGTGGGTGCCCTTGCACACTGCTGGTGGCAATGTAAGTTAGTACAGCCATTATGGAAAATAGTTCAAAAATGTAAAAAATGGAGCTATTATATGACTTAGCAATTCTACTACTGAACATATACCTAAAATACATAAAATATATTTGGATATGTCAGAGGTATCTATACTTCTATATACATTGAAGCATTATTTGCAAAAATTAAGATAAGAAATCAACCTAAATGTGTGTCTGTGTGTGAAAAGATAAAGAAAATGCAATGTAATCTATAGATATATGGATATATGTATGTATGTATGGATAGATAGATAAGAATACAATGCAGCTTTGAAAAGAAAAAAATCTGTATTTAGGACAATGCTAATGAACCTGGATGACATTGTATTAAGTGAAACAATCCAGGCACAGAAAGACAAATTCTGCATGATCTCACTTATGTGTGGAATCTTAAAAAGTTAAACTCATAGAAGTAGAGAATGGAATGGTGATTATCAGAGATTGGAGAGGGAGTAAGGGAAAGAGAGAAGATGGTCAAAGATGCCAAATTTTACTTGAGTAATAAGTTTTAGTAACCACAGTTTGGTTAACATAGTTAAAAATAATGCAGTTGACATACATCATATCTCAAAGTTGATAACAGAATAGATTTTAAATGGTCTCTTTATGAAAAAAATGATAAGAGGTAGAATGATGGACATGTTAATTAGCTTGATTTAATCATTTCACAATGTATACATATATCAAAACATTGCATGGTATCCATAAAAATATATAATTATTGTTATATTATTGAATTATTTAATGGGTATCTGCTTAAGTACATTTCTGTGTGCTGGACATGCAGCATGGGGAAAATGTTCTTGCTTCATGATGCTTAGCAGGTACTGGAGGCTCTGCTTCAACAAATGAGGGAGGAAACATGAAAGGAGATATAGGATTCAAAACCTAAAAGGGAAACACTGAAGAGAAATCTCAGGAGTTTAGCTGCAAACAGCCCCAGGGAGGAAAAATATAGTCCAGACTGGAGCAGGAGGTTAGAGGATGGTAGGAGACTTGTTATTAGAAACAGAGTTGAACTGAGAGCATCTGAAATGTTTGAGCATCTGGAAGAATTATTGCTAGCAATTTGACAGATCTAAGAGCATTTGGGAGGAAACTTCCAATTGGAATGTTAAAAGAAAAACTAAGCAAATCAAAAAAACTATCTCTTCAAACTTTTAGACAAAAAACAAAATGAGAGAGAAAGTAGATATGCATGTACATTCTCAACTGCATAGTGAATGACATTTACATAACAAAGAGAATATTAGGAGCACCAACAGTTGGTTTAACTTCAATTTGTACAAAAGGAAAGTCATCAACATCAGAGGTTTTGATAAGAAGTCTTAGGGGACCAGCAGAGAAGAACTTGTTTGGAGGGAATTTGTGAACCAATAGGAAAGGAATGGGAGACGCAAAGGCAGGTGATGCTTGCGGAGAGTTTCAGCAAATTTTCATCTCAGCATCACTAATGATGAGATTGCATTTATACAATTGATGCTTCAAAAAAGCACACTGAAAATGTAAATGTACAGGTAAAATATATGTAAATTTATATTTACATGTTCTTTAAAAGTTATACTAGTTAAGAACTTTTACTCACACCCTTCCACCCTGGCTAAACTTCTTATCTCAATTTTAAGGATTAAGGTGAAGGATTTATAACTGCTAAGTTGAAAGAAAGATATTAATCTATACTTATCTATCCATAGACATTATAAAACCATCTTTCCTTGTCTAAACCAAACATATTGGCCAAGTTTCTTCAGCCTGCTGAGTCTAAATATCAAATAACATCTATGAGAAAGAATGAGGCGCTCCACTAGTTGCTTTTCTGTGAGAAAACCAAATCAGAAAAGTATTGTAGATGACAGGCAGTCTCACTTCAAATTGATGTTGAGTGCACATAATAACATATAGTCTTGGGGGCTGAGTTGTGGCTTAGTGTCAGAGCGCTTGCCTCACACATGTGAGGCACTGGGTTCGATCCTTAGCACCATATAAAAAAATAAACAAAATAAAGATATTGTGTCCATCTATAACTAAAAAAAAATTTTTTTTAATAACATATAGTCTTGGGGATTCCTTGGTTGTTCAATTAACCATTGCATCAGCATTTTTTAAACCTGTTTTTCTTTAAATATCCATGAACATTAGTTCTTGTTTCAAGACAACCTAGCAATCAGCAGCAATCTTGTTACTCCTTGAACTAATGGGAAAGTAACTGCATAACCTGTTATGAAAAGCCTTTGCCTGGTGTGTCCATAGCAGATGGAACATTATTCTGCTGAGATAAACCCAAGGGCCAGTTTGAGTGATGTTCCCACAATTCCCCATGCCCTCAGGATTTCTTCTCCTCCTAGTTCCCTCACAAACACACCCTTAAAGTTCTGGACTAACTTTTGCTCAGATCTTTTAGGTAATATTGTCCCTCTTGCTTCAAGTCACTAGAGGAATTAAAGCCCTGTCCCTGAAATTCATGTAGCTGGCCAAGAGTCTTCTTTCCACAACCTCTATTGCTTGGGAGTTAGGTTCTGTAGTTGTTGAACCCAGTCTTCTGGTCCTCACACCACATCTGCTCCATTTCTGCCTCTTCCTACATCCTGTTTATGCAATTATTCCAAATCCCGGGTTCTAGTATGTGGATCAGATCTGGATGGAATCTTTAGGAACACTGTGACCTTAGCCTGTCAATTCTATCCCTCAGCCTTATTCTCTGTGGGCCACAGAGCAGTCTAGTCTGTGTCTTCCGTGGTTTGCATTTCAGCTTTATGTAATCCTTCCTCTCCCCGAAATCAAGTCCTGTATTGCATTGAGCCTATCGCACAGCTAAGCCATATTTCCTAAATCTACCAAAAGGAAATGAAGAAAAGTTTTTAAAATTAATTTTAATGTGTTTGTAATCATTCTGGAGTACAGATTTGATCATATGTTACAACTTTAAAAACAGACAAAATGGCATCCCAAAGCCATCAGATTTGCTGATCCTATGGATTTGTATTTTTAAATATTGGGACCAGGGAGGAAAAATGGGAAAAGGGAAGAACTGCATAATAAAATTGACCCAATTATGCTATTTACATATATGAATATACCACAGTAAATTCTGCCTTTATGTATATCTATAAAACATCAATTTAAAAACAATAAATAAATACTGGAAGACCAGTAGAGAAAGGGAAACATGGAGAGGTAATGGGAAGGGAAAGTGGAACTAGTTGGGACTAAAATTGATAAAATACTATTGCATGCATATTTGAATATGTCAAATGAATCTCAATATTATGTACTGCTATAATGCACTAATAAAAACATTAAAGCAACAACTAAATGTTAAAAGGCTTCTTTCACATACAAAAGTAAGGAATTATTTTAATCTATTTTCAGTTGTGAATTCTACATGTAATTGGGATATTCTCTGTGATCATCAAATTATTCAGAATACATTATATAAAACAAAAATATAAAAGAGAAAAATAAGATTGAGAATTCAGCTTAAGACTGTTGTTTTTGTTCTTTCAAGAGTAGTGATTCAGAGAGACATTCAACATGTTTGCATTTTAATTCCATCACTTCCTACTTATATGTGAATATAATTGTACTAATAAAATTTTCTCATTTATTCTTAATCCTGGTCAAAAATATGTTTAGGGCAGTTGTTAGGAATAAATTATATACAAGTCAGGGAATAACAGAGTTGCGAAGCTAGAAAGGAAAAGACTAAGCAAACAAACTAGTTTGCCACAAATCCATTATTTCAAGAATAGACAATAAAACACAATGTATCCGGACAGTGTATTACAGCACAGCAGAAAGTAGGAGCATCAAATAGTAGCACTGATCTCCCTGTCTCCAACTACTGTGAGGTGAAACCATGGACCCAGTTGGTATTTACAGGTGGGAACCCAGGTCTAAGAGCTCAGCACCCATTTTATCAAGTAGTAAGCAAGCCATTTCTCTTCCACCTCCACTGGGAGCAAGCAGTACCAGAGTATTCATGGTCTAGTCATATTGAACTATTTGATACCCTACAGAACTGGTTAAATAAATTCTTCTGGATCAGAGGATACTTAGACCTTTCAATTAAGCATAGTCAATAAGGAAATGCACTGACTATGGGGAACACAGCAGACTGTATCTCCCAATGGTAAGCTAATAAGCCTACACTACAATTATTTTAAACATCTCCAAAGCATATTTGTGATGCTTTTCTTATATAATAAATTAGAAAAGTGTGGGTTTGATCTTTCAAGAAATTAATTTTTTCTAATTGTGTATTTAAACTTAATTGAATTTGTCAAATTCATGACCTGGAATTCATGAAAGCTGTTATAAATGTTTGCAGTTGTATTTTAAAATAAGTGCATAATTCTATTTAGAAGCACTCTAGCAATATGAATAAGGGCTGAGGACATAGTCAGAAGTTTTGGTTTCAAGTCCTGGATATATCACTTCCCTGTGGTGTAATCTAGGAAATTACCTCTTCAGTCTCTCTGAACTTCTATTGCTATCTGCTATAGTTTGGAACTTGATTGTCTTCCAAAAGCCCATGTGTTGAAGGCTTTGTCTCCAGCTTCTGGAACTATTGGAAAGTGGTGGAAACTTTAGGGGGGAGAACTTAATGGAAGGAAGTCAGGTCATTGAGGGACTCTTCCTGTCTCTTTTTGCTTGCCAGTCACCAAAACATAACCTGACCTTCTTTTCCCTGTGCTTCCACCAAGCTGTACTATGCCATCATAGCCCCAAGGCAGCAGGTACAAGAGACTGTGCACTGAAACCTCTGAAACCATGAGCCAAAATAAACCTTTCCTTCATTTAAGTTTATTCTCTCAGGTATTTTGTCACAGTAATTGAAAGCTGACTACATACTGCACTTATAAATAAAAAAACAATACCAGTCCTAAAAAAGAAAAGAAAAAACACACACACAAAGATTTTGAGGATCAAATTAGTGATAGATAACAATTTATTTTAAAACTGTAAAATATTTTTAAATGGCATAAATATAAATTACTCAATAAATTTAATGTTGCTTAAAACTCACATTTCAGTGGCTTTATTGTAAATAGTTGAAGGTATAAATCCAATGGGCTATGGTATATTCAAGTAAATGGTTTCAGTGAATGGTTCAAAGCATTTCTTTAGGTTTGGGTGACATTTTCAATACTCAAGTATTTGTCCCTGTAATTCAGCTGGCTGTCACCAAGAGATACTAGTGCTATGTGTGTTATATTAGACTATAAGGTTTAGTTCTGATATTTCAGTCTAGTGATTTAAATGATAATAAATAAGCTAACTAATATTTATGAAGATAAATCAATCAATCTGCTGAACACATTTGAAAAGCACACATTTATATAACATAAAGAAAATAGCATTTAGAACAGAATTTTAAGAAACATAAAACCCAGTCTAAAGCAGTTTTGTTTAAACTCTTTTGTATAAATCAGTGCTTAGGGGAGAACTCCATTCTGCCTTGTCTGTTCCCTCCTAATAGCACTGATGTCACCCAGCACAGGACTAAAGTGGCTCTTTTTCTCGACTCCCTTCAAAACACTGGGGCTAAGGGTGCATGACAGGGTCCAGTGTAGCTGTTTAAGAGCACTGCAAGTGATGTTGTTCTTGCTGTTGTTAGGGCAAGATGTGTCTGGTACTATGGCAAGACAGGAACGAGACCTCATATTACTGTGCCTATGTAGAACTCCAGTACCTACGCAATAGGTAGATGACACCTACAGAGCAGTGTACTTGAGTTTTAAGCATATCTTCATGAAATATTACCCCCACTTAATAGATGAGCAAAATGATGGACTGAAAGATTGAGAGCTTGAGCCCAGTGTCATAAATCAGGATTTAACCCTAAGTTCTTTAGTCTTGGAGTATGTCCCTTATCTGACTGACTGTACATAATGTATCCTTATTAATTTTAGTATTATTAGTTTGTGATTAATTTCAAAAATTAACTCTTCCTAAAAATAATAATACAGATAATACTGTAATGAAAAAATTCAGCACCAAGTTCAAATCCCAAAAGCTATACTGTATTCAGTACCCTGAAAATATTGTGACTTCAGTCATTTTCATAAGTACTTAGCCACTTCATTTCACAAGTTAAAAAAAAATCCAGGTTATGCACTGAACTAGGCTCTAAGGAAAAAAATATGAATAAGATATGGTCATTGTCCTCAAGGAATTTTTTGTTCTTCTATCACTTGTGAAAGAATCTTGTTATATGTAAATGGCCTCTTTCAAGCTATCTCTAAATTATTAATTTAGTATATTTGATAAGAAGAAGATAGACTTCTTTCTGATTAGATTTTCAATGTTTCCTTTTCAACTGATCTTCCATCTTCCATATCAAGGCAGCAAAATATTAAGGGAAACAAAAAACATTCTACACATCCCTCTCAAGACCATAAAGTATGGCCATCCAACTCACTTTTCAATTCAAATCTGATTGGTAAAATAAACATACTTTATGAGGACACTCCCATTCTCTTCTATTTCTAATTAATCCTGTCTTCTTCAGCTCTTGCCTTTTCTGTGTTGACATTAAGTCAATATATATTAAACAAATGTGTTGAATTTTTTAGTACTAAAATTTTAGCCTATGTCCAATATATATTGAATAGATGACAAAATTTTGTTTGAAAGTAGCCAAACCTTTTTCATTAATTTTTTAAAAAACATGTACCTGCATGCAAGTGCTATAAATAATTTCATGAAAAACAAAGAATGCTTCATAAAGGAAAACTATAATGTGGTTTATATTTTGATAATTTTACATTAGAATTACTCAACATGAGGACAGGGCTGTATTTTACTCAGCATAATATTTTTGGTGCCTGGCATCATGCCTTGGAGTTGAAGAAACTCTAAATCATTCATATGAATTTATTAAGTCATCCTAACAACTTAGTAATTCTTATTACTTCAATTTGAAAAATCAAAGACAAAGACTCAAAGAAGTTAAACTACTTTGTCAAAATAGATCAGATTTCTAACTTCAGGTTTTGGGGATCACAGATCTGACTATGATGGTGCTCCACAGAAATTTGGCTTTTCTCCCCTTCTTGATAAATGTTAGGCTCCAAAATGTACATCCATTTAGCTTAGAAGTGCCGTCCAAATTTAGAGGAGGTGAGGTAATTGATTAATTCACCAAAAGACTATCAAGGAAATTTTGCCTGAAAAATTCCTTATCAATAGCAAAATAAAAATAAAAATCATTGATTCCTTCAATCATACATTTTTAGCAGAGACTTTGTTGTTGTTGTTGTTGTTGTTTGGTACCAGGGATTGAACCACTGAGCCACATCCCCAGCCCGTTTTTGTTTTTTTTGTTTTTTTTTTTTTAGAGACAAGTTCTCCCTAAGTTGCTTAAGGCGAAACTAAATTGGTGAAACTGGCTTTGAACTTGCAATCCTCCTGCCTCAGCCACCTGAGCCACTGGGATTACAGGTCAATTTGTCTTTTAAGATAAAGGTAAACTGAGCTATTTTTTGTCATTTAAAAAAGAACAACAACAACAACAACAAAAAAAAAACCTTCAGTTTATTTTGAGTCGTCAGATGTAGTCTTGGGGAAAAAAAGTAGTGCCTCCTCCAAAAACTATGACCAGCCTGATCATGAACCTGCTATATCTAAATTGATCTTTTAATCTATTTCCAACTTTGTTACTAGACTCTGGGAGCAGGCTGAACCTTTGATGTTCTCAGTAAGTCCCCATTATCTCTTAGTTCTGGTATTACTTCTCTAGTCCACTTCCACATACGCCCTGACAGATCTCAGAGCATCAATCCCTGAGCTTCTTCATTACAATGCTGGAGAGAGTCCTTTCAGTGCTTGTGGCTAGGTATTTAGAAATATATAAATGCCTGCCATCAAAATTTGTGCATGTGTATGCATAACCTTTAAGAGAAAACATACATTTGTAAGTATGAGAGCTGAAGCTGATAAGTAGTAGCTATATGAATATTTCATGTTTTTTCCTGGCTGTTGCTTCTGTAGCCTGTTTCTAAAGTGATAAAGAGAGAGAATGCAAAAGAGGCCAGTTTCCATAGGAACAAATGTAGTAATGGAAAAAAAAAAACTGTTAGGCTAGAGCACTGCTTCCAGGTAAGCTGACCTCACTCCAGAATTATTAAGAGCAGCACATTCACCTCATTCAGTGTCATTTAAAAAAACCTTCCCTGTGTAGTACTTACAAGTTTATACATAAATATAGATTAACTGGTCTATGAAAATATTTTAAATCAGAAAATTAATTGCAATATTTAGTTGGATTAGTACAATTTGAATTTGAGAAAGAAAAAAGGCTAGCATAAAATATAAATTACTCTAAGAGAAAACTAAGACAATATATCATAGATACTTTTACTTAGTCCTTAACTCTATAGTATACTTAATGGTAAAACATACTAGTTATTTAATTGACACTAAAGAATCAAAAAATAGTAAGATAAGTAATGAGTAATTTTAAACTTTTCTAAATTTAAAAGACAAATTACTATGAAATAATTCAATTTATAAAAAGTTTATAACTTACGAATAACTTCTCATAAACAATAAAAGAAAGCAAGATCAATCTATATTGTATCTTAAAAACTCAAAGAAAAAAATCCATTGTAGAAAAATTGCTAATTCTCATGTAAACACAAAAACTATTACTTACAGGTTTTGAGGGGGAGTGTAAGTACTAAAATGGAATAGATAACTTCTGGAAACATCAAAATTATTCTTGAATTCTTCTTTTTTCTATGTCTGCATGTCCAACTCTGCATCCGTTCACTTATCTTTTCCCAGGAACTCTCTCCAGGCACTCTTCTCCCCAGGGGACCTAAGTCCTCACACTGCAGGCTTACAATGCTCCAAGGCAGATTCACTTTTTTGTTGTTGTTGTTTGGTAACTATACATAAAAACATTTAAAAAATTATACATAGTTATGAGATTTCATGTGATGTTTTGATATGTATATACATACATTATAATATAAGGTTTAAGTCAGGGTCAACACATCTATTTCCTCAAACACTTATCATTTCTTCATGGTAAAAACATTCAAAATCCTTTCTTCTAGCTTTTTGAAATAAACAGTACATTATCTTAATATATAGTCACCCAAATGTGCAATAGTACACCAGCTGCACACCAATATCTTACTGCAACTTACAACCCATTGATCAGCCTTTCCTCATCTCTCCTTCTTTGCTGCTCAGCCAAGTCTCTGGTAACCACTATTACATTCTCAATTTTTTTAGAAATTTTCAGACAAGACTTCAAAGGCATAGGAAGCAAAAGCAGAAATAGACAAATGGGATTTCATCCAAGTCAAAAGCTGCCCAGCTTATAAGAAACAAGCAACAGAGGGAAGAGAGCTTACAGAAGGGAGAAAATATTTGCAAACTACATACCTGACAAAAGGTTAATATTCAGATTCTACACGAGGAACTCAAAAAACTCAATAGCAAAACAAAAACTCTGATTTAAGAATGGGCAATAGACCTAAATACATTTTTCTCAAAAGAAGGCATACCAGCAAGTGTATTACAAAACACCTTCCTTTTGCATTTACTTGCCCATACTCCCAATCCTAATGGGAAGGTTTCTCTGTTTGTTAGAAGGATCTGATTAAATAATTTAGTATATAATGAAAACAATTGATGGGAAAGTCAATATGTTATACTTCCCAGGATAATCTACATTTAAAATAGAGATTTATGATTTAAAAAAATTAAATTGCTAAGTCAAATCCTTTTGAAATGGGGAAAAAGGCTTTTATTAAATAAGTAAACAAATCAATTCTCAAAAAAGAAATAAATCTATGATATAATAATTTTAGCAACAACACAACTGTAGACCTCAATAGTCTTCTAATTTGTATAATTTGGGTAACTATCTCCTGCACACGCAAATGTGGGAAACTACCTGATTTGTTTTTCACCAGCTCTGCCACAAGGCTGAATTTGCAGCACTGGGTACCTTTAAACTAGAGATAAATGTGGGGCTTAAAATAAGAAGCTGCTTCAGAATCAGCACGAACAACCAGATATCTGTTCTTATTGTCCCTTTCTCAACTCTGCAGAAGACTGAAGGTTTGTCCCTGAGATGGCAAGACAGTGGCTTGTTTGGAAGGATCAAAGGTCTGTCTCTGAGAACTACTCACTGTCACCACAGATGGGGATAAAAATTCATACAAAATCCGAAAGTTAAAATGAAAGTGCATCAGACATAGACTGAATTTTGAAAACCCAATTTCTTCCTTCATTGGAATCCTGGAATGATGTTAAATAGGCTTAGTAATCTCAAAGTCAAAAATGGAAAATCTCATTTCAGGGAATTTGAGTAGCATAAAGGAAAAGAACTAAAGGCACTGATATCAGTTCATCCAGCTTAAGCAGACCAGATATTTATGCATTAAGAAGAAATTATAGCTCTATGTGTGCATGCACCTATTAATGGAATTTCAAAATATACAAAACAAAAATTTACGAAGCCACATTCACAAGTGGAGATTTTAGCGCCCTTCTCTTTGTAATTAATAAGTAGAGAAACTATCATTAAGAACATAGAAGTTTTAAAACACAAAACTTGACCTAACTATATTTATATATTACACACTGAGACAGTCCTAGGCCCCCTCCCCATGAAAAACCCCACTCCCTTGAGATTAAGGAAGTCAAATTTTAAGGGGAAGTGAGACAGGCAAACTAATTCTGCTTTATAGGGTTAACACACGTTCCAGAAAAGCAGGAATTAAACTTGGACCAGTCTTCAAGGCTGCAAAATTAAGATAAAACTCCAGGATATGGGAAGTTGAGAAGTCATCTCAGCCTTCTCAGGCTATGTGGTTAGCCGAAACACCAAGAAGCCAGAGCCGGACAAGATAAGTCACTAAAATCAAATCTACCAAGTCAAGATAATCATCTACCGTGTTCTGAAAATAATATTAGGCACTTTTCTAGATAATAAAGTGCAAATTCAAGTGGTAAATATAACCTGGTGCAATGGTTGTTGTACATTGGCATAAATAATCATCACCAGGGGTATTTTTTAAAATATCAAAATTTACAATGTAGACCAGATTACAGTTTTCCCTTATGAAACAATTACTGGTTTTGATATACTCTTCACAATGAAGAGATCCATGTAACTAGTCAACTCATGAAGTCCTCAATTTCTTTACAAATTAGGAAGCTGCTCATTAACAACTTTAGTGAGATTCCTCACCCACCTACCAGAAAACGTCAAATGTTGCAAGGATATGGAACAATCAGAACTCTCATAATGTTGGTGGGAGTTAAAGTTGATACATAACCGCTTTTAAGAATTGTTTGGCAATATCTGCTAGAGCTCAATATCTGCTAGAGCAATATCACCTAGGACTCAACAACTCACATCCTTAGTATGTTCCCATTACTTACATATTGATCAAAAAATTGTGTACAAAAATATTCAGAGCAGCACCATGTGTAAGAGCCAAAATGAAAACTACCTACCTAAATGTCTGCAATAGAACAGGTAAATAAGTCATGACTTAAATAAATCAAAATTAGATATGCTGAACTTTGGAGGGGTAGGTAGTGACTGGGAAGGGACCCAAGGGTAGTGTAGTTTATAGGATGTTGACAGTATTCTACTCCTTGACTGTGTGCTATTTAAAGGGAGGGACCACTTGATGAAGATTTATTGAGCCGTACCTATAGAATTTGTCATACTTCATTTGCATGTTATTTTTCAAATAAAATTCCAAATAAAAACAGAAGAAATATTTCCCTTTATTTCTAATTTGACTCATCAAAATTACCATCAAAATACATTTTTATTATCAGGATTTCTTATGCCTCATATTGCCCACCACTGTTCTTTTTCTCATTGCATCCAGTTAAAGGGACTTGTACTGTTCTCTTAGTTTTCATACTCACTATATGCTATCAAATGAATGGGAGACATTCCCAGAATCTGGTAATAAGATCAATATTTCATTAGGAGAATTATTTTCTGGTTAGTAATTTACTATATAATCCCTCTGCAGTCAAGTTAATCTTTTTTTTTGAATCAAGTAGTGTGGTTTACAGCTCCCTGAGGGTGTTGATAATTATTTCCTTTTGGGAATGGAATGCTTTGCTCTCTGCACCCAAACAAATCTATGTTGAGTCATAATCCTCCTATTCTCTACCAACTGAGATACCTGGTATAATTTAATATGTATTTCTTGCACTCTACTAATTTTTCTTTTCCTTTAGTAGACATATGAGAATGTAATCACTCACTTTTGCACGTCAACTTTTAAGAAGTTTTAAATTTGTAATGGGGGCAGCATAGGAAGAATGGAGGCAATTTGATAGGGCAAAAGGGAGGGAGAGAAGAGGAGGGAACATGGGGGCAGAAAAGATAGTGGAATGAGATGAACATTACACATGTATGACTGCACATGTGGTGTGACTCTATATCGTATGCAACCAGAGAAATGAAAAGTTGTGCTCCATTTGTGTACAATGAATCGAAATGCATTCTGCTATCATGTATAACTAATTGGAACAAATAAAAAAATTAAAAATTAGAAAAGGAAGCTTTTAATTAAACAAGAGAATATTCATAGAAATATGAATTACTTTGTGTGCCCTAGTTATTTGGGAAAAAATCTAACTACTCTTATTGATTTATATTATGTTCAATTACATAGTGTCTTGGAATTTAGAATGCAATCAATAGAATTTAGTAAACAAAGGATATTTCAATATACAAATCCATTTCATATCCACGAATACCCACAGGTAAGGAAAATCCATTCAGGAAACCATTTATCAATAGAACATTTTCTATCTCTCTTTTTTCCTTTTATAAAAATTAAAGCATATTTCTAAAAGGGAAAATGAAATTCCATGCCCATCAGAATTAACCGCAATTCTTAGAACAATCTTTTATTTATTTATTTAGGTACCAAGGATTAAACCCAAAAGCCCTTAACCACTGATCCACTTTACTAGTCCTTTCAATTCTTTCTCTTTTTTAAAAAATTTTGAGACAGAGTCTCACTAAGTTGTTTAGGGATTCACTGAGTTGCTGAGATTGGTCTTGAACTTGCAATTCTTCTGCTTCAACCTCCTGAGTACAGTCTTATTAATGAGTTACATTCAGGAGTCAGGAATGACTGTATTAGCACACCAAATATCTACACCATTAATCATCAAGTGATATGTCACTGTGATGGTCTCCTTTGTGACCAGCAGGTTCAACATAAGTTTGCATAGTGGTAGTCATAGAGGAGTGTGTTTAGGTCAAAGTATCTGCCAAATCAAAATAATGTGGGCATTGCATTTGAAGTAGGTCTAATATTAGGAATTTAGAGAAAGGAGTAATAGTTGTTTATATTGACACACAGGCCTCTACAAGTATACTGAAATTTTACCTTTGCCCAGTTTTCTTAAAGTGATTTCATGGCAACATCTTTAAATGAAAACAGTCTAACCTCATTCAGTAGGCAAGATTTACATTACTGGATAAAACACAATTGTAAACTGTTTTTTCTATTCTTCCTATAAAAAACCTATTTTGCATTTTTTCTAATAATTATGAGAGATTTTGTGTTTTATTGCATTCTATTTATAATACATCTTTACTTACACTTCCATGTTTTCTGAATTGATTGCTGTTTTAGTTTCCATGGTAACTCTGCCAGTTGCCTACCTATAAATAGATATTTTATAATAACAGGCTTATGAAAGTTCAATTTTTAAGCACCCTTCTGCAGTAAGGAGGAGAATTGCTAGAAAAATAACATATGAATCAAGGTTTAAGGAAACAATCTTTACCTGTTAAGATATAAAAATAGAAGACTAAAACTGAAAATTCATGCAGGTTTCATGCTGGAAGCATGTGGTGAAAAGAAAGAAATAGGAAAGCATCTGAAAACAAAGATGCAGAGTTAAGATTTATTTCAAGTTTATCCTTCATTGAAGAATTCATGATATCTTATTAAGTAACACCTACTAACCACATACAAACTTCTACAGACTGCATTTCCTTCATTATTCAACCTGGCTTTGTAGAAACTCTTACATATGAATATTATCCTTGGGCTATATACAGAACATGGATTTTCTCCCAATGTGTTAGCTATCTTTTAACATTCTTTTAATTGTGATTTCATTAGCTATACAGGTATTTTGATTTATAAACTAAAATGTATTAGTCTTTGTGGGTTCTGAGCGTGTCTTACTTCTTATTGTTAAGATTTTAAAAATATTCCTCTATAATTCTCTTTTAAAAGTAATCTTAAAAGTATACTGATTTTTATCTATCTGAAATTGACTTTTGTTTCTCTTGTGAGGTACTTTTTATACAAAGTCAGTAGGCTTATCAGCATTGATCTTTTCTGCACTAACTTTAAGGGACATATTTATTATACATTAAATTTCAATTGTACATGGATTTTTCTTAGACCCTTTATTATGGTCTACACATTTATTTTTCCATTTCCATTATGATACCAGTTAGCTAGGATGTTTTAATATGTAATAGTATATTTCAAATGCATGTTAGCATTATGTTTATTTACTCTCTTACATGAAATTAGAACTAAATATTCCGTAAACTCCCCATTACTGTTTGCATTTAGTCTATTGTTCAATGCATATTTTATATCTACATAATAGTCTTCCCAAGGAACATGGATGCCTGTTCAGTTTCCTATTCATTAGTAATGCTATAATGTTTTATTTCTTGCTCTGAAAGGAAGTCTAGAATCATGTAGTTTTTGTGCTATTGTGCTTGGGAGATTTTAAATTATTTATTGCTACTTATTACTTATTGCTATCTATTCTTGCATATTCATTTTGCGATTTGTTATATAATTACATTCTCTTGCTAGTTTCATTTTTTTCAGCTTCTTTATATATTTAAAGACATGCTAAGATGTTTTCATTTGCTGTCCATATATTTAATAAACCTTCCTTGTCTTTCAAAGTCTTTTGCACATTTTAGAAAATAATCTAAATATGTACCAAAATCTTAGAGGGAAAAATGTAACACATATACACCAGTGTATACTTCTGTTCCAATTAATACATGAATAGGCCAAAAGTGTTAACCATAATTCTACAGAATAAGTAACATTTACTATCACTTTTTAAATACAAATGAATATCTTCAAATTTTTCCTAGATTGTTATGCATTATAAATTCTCACATGATATAATCCCTGGTTTTTGAGCTCCTTCAAGTCCTTAAAGATAGATAAGATTATCCATCTTTAGGTTCCTAGGCCCATGCAAGGCATTCTCTCATGGTTGTTGATAAGTTGATCCACATGTTTTCTACCCAACCATATTTTGTCAGCAAAGATCATAGTTTGATTGAAACCTATGAAATTTTACTCTGCTTTGAAATAATTGTATTTTTATATCGCATTTGGTCTTATTAAATGCTTTTCTCATGCAACTGTACTTTTAACTGAATAGGAAGATTATTTTTTCACTTTAATAGAAATAAGAACTACCTGTGGGCGTCTCACACAAAAGAGAACAGAAAGATCAAAAATGTCTCTGCTAAAAAATGTCTATTTTTCTAGGAAAAAAATATTTGAAACAAAGCACTACTGTCATCTGGTCTCTTTATTTTTTTGGAAATTGATTAAGACCATCATTAGCATTATATATATTTTTGGACAAATTCAAGACACAAGTTAATAAAGTATATTGTTTGTGACTTGTCAGCATAGGAAATGTAAGTTATATTATCCTTCAAAGTGTGTCAGCATAGACAAGTATGAATTATTCCTAACAGTTTAGATTTACATTGATCACTTTTTGAGATTTATTCAGAACAATTTAATAGCATAAAAATACGCAAGAGAAGCCGGGCACGGTGGCTCAAGCCTATAATCCCAGCACTTAGGGAGGCTGAGACAGGAGAATCGCGAGTTCAAAGCCAGCCTCAGCAACGGCGAGGCACTAAGCAACTCAGTGAGACCCTGTCTCTACATAAAACACAAAATAGGGCTGGGGATGTGACTCAGTGGTCAAGTACCCCTGAGTTCAATCCCCAGAACCAAAAAAAAAACGCAAGACAGAAAAGATTTTATTCCACTCAGTATGATGTTCCCTCAATGGATGCATTTTTGCATTTATTTCAGGGTAGATTGTGTAATGAAATGTATGTCAGACTTTTAATGCTTGTTAGACATTTAAGCTGCTTTGTATTTAAAAGCATGAGTTGACCTTATAAGATGTCTAATAACTGAAGTAATTGTATCTTGTACTAATCAAAATGTCTTCCATTATAGCAAAAATGAGATTCAATTACATTACATTATGAAGCTATCATTTCTGATGTTCAGTAGCTTGTGGTTAAATACATATTTCTGTTGCTAAAGAATCTCAATCATTTCTGCCAACAGTTATTTTTATTATGCCTTGAATAAACCATTCTTCTTAAGATATCTAATTATCATAAGTATTGCAAAGAAAAATAATATAAAATATCAAATATCAGCAATGTCTTTCATTTCTTAACTTTTCAGACAAGGGGTATGTACCTAAAGCAGAACATATTCCACATACATCTGTATACAGGGTTTTTCATTATCAGAAAAATACTATCAGAAAAATAATGTCAAAAAGGATAAATTGTAAGACTGGGAAAAAAGAAAAACCTTAGTAAAGAAATGGTTAGCTTTAGAAACCAAAAATCATGAAACATATCACCTGTGCCCTAGTTATATAAATGTTATCTCTGACACTATATTTGCAACATTGTTAAGCTCTAGATCAAAAGTTTCCCATTGGCTTTCTCTCCAGTTCACTTTCTGATTGGCTGCCACTGGTCTTTGCCTACAAGAATAACTTTTCTGCAACTCTAAATGGCTTGTATTTTCTTTAGAAGCAGCAGCAATATTCTCCTTTGAATAGTGTCCAATCTTCTTAGTTTTAAAATATGAAAATATGAAATTCTCAATGAAAATCATGGTACTCCCTCTGAGACAAAAGAATATGATGGGAACTTTCTTTAAAAATTCATGTCTGTGAGGTCTTATCTAATGTTGAACTATTTGCTTCCAGTATACTTAGAAACCTTGAAAACATACATCATTCTTGAAAAATTTGTATTTGCCTTAAGCTATCTGCATTTCTTCTAAGGCAATCTTTAATTCTGAGATTTGTACTACAGTTCTGGCCTCAGTTTTCTAGATGCTACTCTGGCATTGTGCCCCTACGGGATGGCTTTCTGGGTGTTGATCATCAGAATCCATTCTCCAACACAGAGACTACAAGCTTCCTCCTGCTGTGCATTATTTATTCCTACAACACTCAGACTGCCTTATTCATTTATTCTCTTTGCTCTTAGGGCCTTCTGACTGCATCCTTCTCTCAAGGTCTTCCCATCTTTCTCTAGAAGTCTTGTAACTCTGGCTGATAAACTCACATTCTGTTTTTACCAACATGTGGGCTCAAACTATCTTTGCTGAGCAATCTTTCAGATTGATGTTACCTAATCATTTCTATTAATTTTTCAAGTATTGCTATTATACTTATGTAGTATGGAAAACATAAGTTAGAAATTGGTGAATCATTCCCATATCTAGATGAGTTTTTGGTGAATGATTTTCAGATTGCATGAAAAAATGTAAATGGATTGCCTATAAACTTATCTAAAATTTGTCTGATTTTACTTAATTTGAGACTACTGTTAAATCTGAGTCTACATAGACAACTTTGTACTATTTGCCTAAATATGGAACAAATTACAATCCAAAGAAAATGTAAATCCCCTACTGTGTAAGTGGTTCTCAAACAAGGAAATAAAATAAGATAAAATAAAGCAAATCAGTTTCCAAACCTCAGCAGATAGGAGGTGTGAATACAATCTCAAGTTTCTGTGCAGCCTCTGTTGAATATAGGTTTTAAGAGCACTTGATACAAAGAATATGTCCTTGCATATCCAAAGCACTTTTTACTTAACATTTCTCATGACATCCTTCCAAGAATCTCAAATAGGAAGCCCTACATTTTAGTGTCCATTATATAAAGGAAATATGAACTGGAAAATGACTTGAGAGAGAATGAAGACAAAGATCTTTGACCTCACATTTTAACCAGAGATTGCTAAGTCAATAATAATATCAGGGGAGGCCTTTGGTAGGAATCCACATAAAAGCAAGAGATAGGCTGGTATATGCATGCGCACACACATGAATACACACACACACACACACAAATATGTGTATGTGTATGTGTGTGTGTGTATACTTTGGACTAAGTGAACTGCTATATGGACCCTTCCATATAATGAATGTCTGATATTTGCTTAATGAATTTAGCTTACATTTCCCTCATTTAAAGTATGCTTTTATGCACTAATCTACTTGTCCTTCTCTGCAGATGTTAGAGGAAAGACATATTGGCTAATTTTTAAGGAAGAGAAAATAGAAACTTAGAAAGACTAATATCTTGGCCAAAGTCACTCTAGTATTAAGTAGGAGATAGAAGATGCAGCCAAATCCAGGAAATGGGACTTCAAAGCCCTTTTTTCTATTTTTCCAGAGACTAGTAGGAAAACACAAAGTGTTCTTAGGTTTATAAATTTCTGAAAATGTAATTAATTGAATTGTCTCTTAAGTCAAATGCTCATGAGGTTAATTTTCTTAGTGTCACAATAATTTAATTCTTTGAGTCTGTATTTTGAATGCTTCCTTTCACATGGCTAACTTGTTGTTTTGTTACTTAAGCAACAATTCCAATAGCCAAGCTAAACTAGGTCTTTGAATATAGTCACTTAACTGGTTAATGATTCTCTTCCTAACTTTGGTTTCTCCTAATTATTTGGTGGCACATTTACTTTCTGTGCTTTAAAATACAGTCTTACACTTTCTCCTGTAGATATTTTGTAGATATTTTGGCATTTTTTTGGTATCAAAACAGAATAATGAGGGAACTATATGAAAAAGTCTCTGTCTGGTGTGTCATTTCCCTTAGTAGCTGCAACTAATCTAAGAGGACCAAAATCCTCTCTACCAAGACTACCCAGCAATCTAAGGAACACTAGTTTGAAACCTGGACACCTTCCTCCTTTTTATGACAGTGGGAAAACCTAGTTTTAAGATCTAGCTTTACATCAATTAACTATCTGGTCTCGAACAAGTGGTTTTACCTTTAAGTAAGATTTTTTTTTCCTTCTGAATATTGAAATGATAGAATAGAACTAGGAAATATTCAATGACTCTTTTGTACTACTAATAAATATTATTATCTCACTAGAATATAGGGCCCATGAAAGCAAGGGCTTTGATGATTTTGTTCACTGTTGTATCCTTAATGCCTACAACACTTGCTGAAAAATACTCAATAAATGAATAGCATTTAACTTCAGGTTTAGAGAAAATGCATTAATATGTTAACAAGATAAAGTTGATGGATTATTACTCAAACAAGTTCTCACCAAGAAACAATGCAGCCCTAAGAAGAGCCCTCCACTCTCCAAGTCCACAGCCTTAACTTAATCAACTTATTAGAATGTGACCAGACTAGAGGAACTAATACAAAACAAGTTTCAGAAATTCTTGATCTATAGACTAAAATTATAAAATCATAAATTTATAGTTTATAATACAGGACTTCCACTCTGTGTGTGACTGGAATTAATTCTTTTTGTCCATTCACCTGCTATAAAAAACTAACACATACTGGGTGGCTTAAAAACAACAGAAATCTATTTCTCACGGTGTGGATGATGGGAAATGAAAGATCAAGCTGATACATATGGTGCCTGATAAGGCCCAGTTTCATGTTTCATCTATAGAGTCTTTTTGCTGTGTCCTTCTTTGATGGAAAGGAAAATGGACTCCCTTGAACCTCTTTTATAAGGACACTGATCCCATTCTGCTTATTACCTGCCAAAGATCTTACTTTATAGTACCATACCTTAAAGCTAGGATTTCAACTATGAATTTTGGGGAATATTAGACCATAGCAGTGATGAATGGATTCTAGGAATGAGTCCACATCAATCCAGATAACCCTAGGATGCAATACCCAACCCTCATAAGGCAGATCTAGAGTTGGGAATGTATGGGTCATTTTTCACAGTCAAACAGTCTTTTAAAGAGCAACAGTATGGAGGATGTTACCAAGAAGAACAAGTAGGAAAAATCAGCTTATATCCCTCCACCCAAAAAGGGAAAAAAAATAGACAGCTATTCACAAAGAAAAATAGCCCTGAGAGGGCTCAGGGGCCCATTAAGAACCTGTAGCAACAACACAGTGGAACAAAAATTAATAAATAAAGACAAAAATAAAAGAAGAAAAATAATATCCACAGAAAACATCACTGATGATATTAGCATAACTAAGATGCCAAGGAGCAGTTGGGAACAAGAAGAAAGACTCAGACTTAGGCTTCCAATATCAGTCACACAACAGAAATGACTACAGATCCTAGAATCCTGCTCCACAGAGAGTTCTGGCACGTTCTACCTCTCAGATAACCATTAGTCATTCCCACTAGGAAACCCCAGAGAAAGATATGTGTCTGCATATGTCTACTCTCAACAAGTAGCTCCTGTTGTGTTGCTGCTACACTGTAAATGTCCTGTTTCCCAGCCCCAAACATGACCTTAACCCCAGAGCTGTGGCCACTCTAAGAGTGCAGTAATGTGACCTCAGTAATATAATTGCACTGAATCTTCTCTTGCCCCAGACAGCAAAGCCATCAACATAGCAACTAGTTTGCATACTGGATCCCAGAGCCTCTCTGGGTGTGTGCCTGAGTTTTAGACACAAGTTCAGTCATAACTAAAGATATCCTGCACCCTAGAACCCAGTTCTCTGAGTATATACTGTATATGTTCATTCCTCAGATACCAGAGCTACTGCCAAATCAAATTATTTTACATGTAAGTCTCCAGAGTCAAGTCTATCTGCCCATACCCACATCTTGGGCACAAGCTCAGTTACCGTGGAGAGACAAAACTTGGCCCAAATCCAGAGCCATTATAGCACTCCACATGCCCATACTGTTGTCCCTGGATCCCTGGTAGGTTTTTAGTATCTGGATCTAGCATACTATTACCAACTCAGCAGCAGAGGATGCTTATACCCTAGATAGAGGTGCAACAACTAGAATCCAGAGCTGTCGTCTTTCTATGCACGCACATACTTGGCCTTGGCTCTTTGATCAATCCATGGACATTACAAATCTAACACCAGTTCTATCAGCACCATAAAATGGCATACAAGCCAGATCAAGTGGCAAAAAGGGTCCCCTCAGTC
Organism: Xerus rutilus; assembly: GCA_028644305.1. NCBI lineage: Eukaryota > Metazoa > Chordata > Mammalia > Rodentia > Sciuridae > Xerus > Xerus rutilus. The sequence goes on along the minus strand of CM053400.1, from coordinate 73,328,591 downwards.
ACAATTTCCCCAGTGGGAGAAATAGACATTGGGAGGACCTTAGCAGTTATCATTACTAACCACAACATTCCTTGCCATCAATTTGGATATCTATAGAATTGTCTGCTGACAATCTATGAAATTTTCATCAACACTGACCTCAGCTGACAGAGCTGCATGGAAACTAAACAGTTCAAGAATCATTACACTACCCAGAAACTTCCCTCTTATTCCCCCAAAATGAATGTCCTTCTCTAATGAAAGCAGAACACACTTCGGAAGGGTGATTGTTCCATCAAATCTACAGACATCCACATAAGGCAAGAAGAAATATAAAAAATCAAGGAAAAATATAACCATCAAAAGCTATTTCTTTAACAGATGGCAAAGTAATAAAGATCTAAAAACAAAGAATTCAAAATAATCATTTTAAGGAAGTTCAGTGAACTTCAAGCAAATACAGAGAAATTATTCAACAAAATAAAGAAAATAATGAACAAAATGAGAAATTTAACAGAGATTGAAATAATAAAAAACTCACAATGTATGAAATGAAAAATGTAATAAGGAGTATCAACAACAGACTTGAAGAAGTGGAAAAAAAGAATGCAAACTCAAAGATAAGTTATTTGAAAACACAAAGTCAGAGAAGAAAAAGAATGGGAGAAAAAGAAAGCCTATGGCATTTGGCATTTGTGGAACAGCATCAAGGGAGTTATGTTTGAATTACAGGAGATCACAAGAAAAAGAGAAAGAAAGGTATATAAAACTTATTTTAAAAAAATAGTAGCTAAAGACATTTAGAAACAGGGAAAGATACAAATATCAACATATAATATGGTCAAGGAACTTTGGTAAGACTCAAATCAAATAGGAATACACTAAGTCTTATTTTAATCAATCAAACCATCAAAAATCAAAGACAAGGAGCATCCTCAAAGCAGCAAGAGAAAAGATGAATATCACATGTAAAGAAATTCCAATATGATTATTGGCAGATTTCTCATCAGAAACTACACTGGCCAGGAAAGAATGGAATGATATTGTCAAAGTGTTAAAGGAAAGAAACTTCTAATGAAGAATACATTACTTGGAAAAGTTGTCCTTCTGAAATTAAGAAGAAATAAAATACTTTCCAGAAAAACAAATGTGTTAGGAGTTCATCACCACTAAATTTGCTTTAAAAGAAATGCTAACGGGAGTTCTTCAAGCTGAAAGAAAGGATGTTAATCAGTAACATGAAAACATATTAAAGTATAAAACTGATGGGTAAAAGTAAGCACATAGTCAAATTCAGAACACTCTAATACATTGTATATTATAAATATTATATATAAATCACTGGTGTCTTAGTGTTATTAAAAGGCAATTATTAAAAAATAATTATAGCTGCAATAATTTATTAAAAATGTTACACAATATAAAAAGATAACTAAAGAATCAAAGAATACCACTAGAGAAAATTATAAAATGATAGAGACAGCAAGAGAGGAAAAAAATAAAAAGGACCTACAAAACAAACAGAAAACATTTAACAAAATAGCAGAAGTACTGATCTACCAATCATTACCTCAAATGTAAATGAATTAAATTCTCCAGTAAAAAGAAAGTGGCTGGATTAATTCAAAAATAAGATCTAACTATCTGCTGTGTACGGGAGATTCCCTTCACCAATAAGGACACACACACAATGAAAATGAAAAGAGGAAAAAGATCTGTGCAAACGTAAACCAGGAAAGATCAGGGGTAGCTCTACTTCACTAAAATCTACCGTAAGACAAAAACTGTACAATGATACAAAGAAGGTCATTCTATGATGATAAAGGGGCCCATGCATTAGGATGATGTAACAATTGTGAAGATATATGTATCCAACATCAGAGCATCTAAATATATACAACAAATATTAATAGATCTGAAGAAAGAAATAGACCACAATAATTGCAGGAGATTTCAACATCCCACTCTCAGCAAATGACTGAAAATCAGTGAAAAAAAAAAAAACAAAACACTGGACATGAGCTATATTTTAGGCAGACTGGGCCCAACAGACATACACAGAATTTTCTATCCAACAGCAGCAGAATACACATTGTTTTTTTCAAATGTACATAGAATACACCCCAGGTTAGATCATTATTAAGTCATGAAACAAATTTAAAAATTTAAGATTGAAATCATATCTCATGTTATTTCAGTCCCCAATGGTATGAAACTAAAAATCAATAATAGAAGAAATTTTGGAAAATTCACAAATACATGGAAATTAACCAACATGTTCCTAAACTGTAGAGAGCTATCCGTGGGCTATGTGGACTGCCACGCATCATAGCCATTTGAATAGGAGAATCTGGTGTCTGGGAATGATCAGTGGATGCTTCTTCTAATTGACTTCCCGGACATTCCCAAGGTAGTAGCAGGAAGAATATAATAATGATCAGAGAAGAAATAAGTAAAATAAAGAGTAGGAAAAATAGATAAATGAAACAAAGAATTGGTTAATTAAAGAGAAACAAAATAGATAAAACTTTAAACAAAGATAAAAACAGGATCAGATTCAAATAATGTCAGAAATTAAAGAGGAACATTATAACTGCACTGGAGAAATGCAAAGGATCAGAAGAAACTGACAAAAAAAATTCTACACCAACGAATTATATATCAACCAATTGTAAGAAATGCTTACATTTTAGAAATGCAACCTACTAAGACTGAATTATGAAGAAACAGAAAATCTGAACAGATGGAAAGAAAAACAACAGAAACAGGGAACAGACCTCAATGAATCAGCAAGCTTTATTAAGCAGCTGAATGGCACATTTTCAGGGAGGAAAAAATGGCAATTGAGTACAAGAGGGGTCTGATTGTTGTATTAAGTGAGATTTGGATCATAACAAGTGAGATTTGAATCATTTGCTGAGTGTACCGGCTGGGCAGTCAAGAAGAACATTTGTGCAAATTCAAAGCCTAAATCAGGGAAACAGTTGCAAACATTTGAAACCCATTGTTGCTGGGAAAGAATGAAAGTAAAGCCCAGGGTCCATTGTTTGCCTCACCCCCAACTCCACCCCAGGGGGTGGTCCCAAGTCCTCCTTTCTCCCTGGGGCTTGTTATTCTCCTTTTTCTTGGGGGGTTGTTATTTTCCATATCCTTCCCAGACCAGTAAAGAGAAAGGAGATTTACTCCGTAATAAGAAGTCTCCCATAGCTTACCTTTTGTGAATTGAGCCAGCTTATGACTTTTGCTAGTAAATGGATGGATCTGGAGACTATCATGCTAAGTGAAATAAACCAATCCCAAAAAGCCAAAGGTCAAATGTTCTCTATGATATGCGGAGGCTAACACACAACAAGAGGTGAAAAGGAGAAGAATAGAAGTTCAGTGCATTAGACAAATAGGAATGAAGGGAAGGGAGGGGAATGGGAATAAGAAAGAGGAATGAATCTGACATAACTTTCCTATGTACATATACAAATACACCACAGTGAATCTCCACATCATGCTCAACCGTAAGACTGAGATCCTAATTAGAATAAGATGTACTGCATGTTTATATAAATATGTTAAAATACACTCCACTGTCATGTATAACTTAAAAGAATAAATAAAAAAATCCAAAAAAAAAAAAAAGCCGTATTATCTAACTTAAAAAAAAAAGTCTCGCCAGGTGCGATGGCGCACGCCTGTAATCTCAGCACTTCGGGAGGCTGAGACAGGAGAATGGCAAGTTCAAAGCCAGCCTCAGCAATGGTGAGGCGCTAAGCAACTCAGTGAGACTCTGTCTCTACATAAAACACAAAATAGGGCTGGGGATGTGGCTCAGTGGTCGAGTACCCCTAAATGCAATTCCCAGTACCAAAAAAAAAAGTGTCCCATGGGAACTTTCAGTATGGCCTTTCAGCTTCATATTAATACACTTTTTCAAATTCTAGTGCTTATGATTATGATTATTTGGATGGTATATGTTAATTATGAAAATATGAAATAAATGTTAAATTATAAATATTCAAAATTTTGATATAGTGAAAGTCCCATTTGTCTTATTTCTATTCCCAGCTACTTCCTAAGAAATAACTATTTTGAGTTTAATATGTTTTAGTAATAATTAAAAAATAAGATATATATACACACATATATTTATATACATATATATGAATATGTTATTTTGTGGAAGGAGTTTTTTGTTGTTTTTTTTTTTTTTAGTTGTTGATGGATCTTTATTTTATTCATTTATTATTTATATGTGGTGCTGAGGATCATAACCCAGTGCCTCACGCATGCTAGGCAAGCGCTCTACCACTGAGCCACAGCCCCAGCACCTTGTTGTTTTTTTGTTTTGTTTTGGTTTGGTTTGTGTTTCTTTGGTACCAGGTATAAGGTCAGATCAGTGGTAAAGACCACAACCACTAACCAAAAAGGTAAAAGCACGGCTTTATTGGGGTCTGCTCTCGGGCAAGGTTCACCAGTCCACCAGTGTGGGCTGGGGAAGTCTCACCTAAGACTGGGAGAGGCCATTTTTTATGGGAAGCTTGAGGGGAAGGGGATTCTTACAAAGAGGTGTCTCTTTTTGGTTGGCTGAGACCCAGTGACAGGTATGGGCCGATTTCAGAAGTCAGCATGTTCATTGATGATTGGTTGACATCAGAGTGGTGAGTAGTCTACCATTTGGCACAGGTGGGTAACTTCAGATGCCTAGCCCCCCTTTGTCTAGCCTCCACTATCTATACACCTAACACCAGGGACTGAACTCAGGGGCACTCTACCACTGAGCCACATTCTCAGCCCTATTTTGTGTCTTATTTAGAGTCAGGGTCTCACTGAGTTGCTTAGCACCTCCCCTTTGCTGAGGCTGCCTTTGAACTCCCTATTCTCCTGTCTCAGCCTCCCAAAGTGCTGGTATTATAGGTGTGCACCACTGTGCCAGGCTTGTGTAAGGAGTTTTAAAAATATTTGGGACTATACTATGAGTATTGCTTAGACTGTGTATATTTACCTTATAGGACACCTTGGAGATCTTTCCACGTGTGTAATATTGATATGTTTGTAAGCTGCCTCTTCATGATATTTTGCCACAGCAGCTCAAATAATCTGACATTAATCACAAGGAAACATCAAACAAACCCAAAGTGAAGAGTATCCTAAAACAAACAAACAAAAAACTTTGTAAAGTGCCAATGTCGTGCAAAACCAAACAAAAAATATGGCAGACTGCAGGAGACTAAAGAGACACTATGACTCAGTGGAGTCATATCCTGAACTTGATCCTGGAACCAAAAAGGGATATGAATGGGAAACCTGGAAAAGAACAAATTAAGTCTGTAGTTGCTGATAGTATTGTAAAAATTTCAAGGTATTTATTTTGACAAAAATATCATGGTTAAATAAGATGCTAACCTTTGGGACAAATTACTATCTTTATAACATTTTGTTCATCTAAAATTATACCAAATAACAAGTTTTTTACAGTATAGTATTCTTTTTCCTAACCTAAATCTAAATGACTTTATGATGAACAAAAAATAGAATTTAAATTACTTTTATCTAAGCCATAAAAAATGATTTAGGCTGGGCACTGAGAGGCTGGCACTGAGCGTGTGAGTCACTTCTTTCCCCTGGGTTAGGAGCCTGACTTTGCTTCCCTCTCGGAGGGTCTGCATTTCTGCTCCAGCTTCAGTGGCTCCCCGCTGCACCCCGATCCCCTCCTGAGACTGGACCAACTGCCTTTCCGTCTAGGGGAGGGCCAGGTACTTAGCTCCTATAATAGAGGGATTACGAGGAACTGCAGAGGGCCCAGATCCACCTGCAGGAACCTCCATGGGTGTCCACCCAACAGGAGTCCAGGAACTGCTACCTCGAGCCACTGAGGACCCCAAACTCAGGGAACCTCCACAGTTGTCCAGCCAAAGGGAGACCGAGAACCGCTACCTCTAGCCACTGGGGAGCCCAAATTCAGGGCAAGAGTCACTCCAGAGGCCCCAGCACGAGCCAGCCCTGCCCAAGGGCAGCCTGAGTCTAACCCCAGTTCCGCTCCAGAGTTCCTGTGGACTGGCAGGAGCCACAGAGGGCCCAGATCCGCCCTCGGGAACCTCCACGGGTGTCCAGCCAACAGGAGACCAGGGACTGCTACTTCTAGCCACTGGGGAGCCCAAATTCAGGGTAAGATTCCCCCACAGAGACCCTAGCGTGAGGCTGCCCTGCCCAAGGGCAGCCTGGGCCTGCCTCAGTTCTGCTCCAGAGTTCCTGTGGACCGGCAGGAGCCGTAGAGGGCCCTGATCTGCCTTCAGGAACCTCCACAGTTGTCCAGCCAAAGGGAGACCATGGACTGCTACCTCTAGCCACTGGGGAGCCCAAATTCAGGGCAAGAGCCGCTCCAGAGACACCAGCACAAGGCAGCCCCACCCAAGGGCAGCCTGGGTCCACTGCAGTTCCACTCCAGAGTTCCTGGGGTCCGGCAGGAGCTAGAGAGGGCCCAGATCCACCCTCAGGAAACTCCACAGGTGTCCAACTAAGGGTTGGCCAGAGTCTGATTGCTACCAGCCACAAAGGAAAGCACACCCAGGGTAAGAGTGGCCTCCAGAGATCCCAGCATGAAAAGGCCCTACCCAAGTGCGCTCTGGGCCCGCCTCAGTTCCACTCCAGAGTTCCTGTGGTCAGGCGAGACAGAAGGCCCAAAACTGCCCTTAGGGAATGCCAGGGGTGCCCAGTTGAAGGCAGACCAGAGCCTGCTAGCCTCTAGCCCCAGGGGAGTTCACACTCACTGTAAGGGTCGCACACAGACTCTCCAGCTTGTGACCCTGCCTAAGTGAGACCTGACCCCACCTCTAGTTCCACTCCAGAGTTCCTGTTCACCAGCAGGACTGCAAGAGAGGGGCAAAACAGCCCTCAGGGGCCACCTCAGGAGCCC
>CM053400.1:73280056-73321208 GCA_028644305.1 Xerus rutilus | reverse complement strand
ACTTTCAAAGAAGAATTAATACCAATTCTCCTCAAACTATTTCATGAAATAGAAAAGGAGGGAACCCTTTCAAACTCATTCTATGAGGCAAGTATCACCCTGATTCCAAAACTAGACAGAGACACAACAATAAGTGTTGGCGAGGTTGTGGGGAAAAAGGCACGCTCATACACTGCTGGTGAAATTGCAAATTGGTACAACCAATCTGGAAAGCAGTATGGAGATTCCTTAGAAAACTTGGAATAGAACCACCATTTGAGCTTGCTATCCCACTCCTCGGTCTATACCCAGAAGACTTGAAAACAGCAAACTACAGTGCTGCAGCCACTTCATTGTTTATAGCTCAATTCACAATAGCTAAACTGTGGAACCAACCAAGATGCCCTTTGATAGATGAATGGATAAAGAAACTGTGGTATATATACACAATGGAGTATTACTCAGCAATAAGAGAGAATAAAATTATGGCATTTGCAGGTAAATGGATGGAGATGGAGAATATCATGCTTAGTGAAGTAAGCCAATCTCAGAAAACCAAATGCCGAATGTACTCATTGATAAGTGGATGCTGATCCATAATGTGGGGAAGGACATGGGAACAATGGTGGATCTCTGTTCACAGGGGTGTAAGGGGGGAAGGGGCATGGGGACAGTAAAGGTGGTGGAATATGATGGTCATCATAGCCCTAACTTTATGTATGACTGCATATATGTTGTGATTCTATACAACTTACAACTAGAGAATTGATATGTTATCCTCTATCTATGTACAATGAGTCAAATTGCTGTTATAATGTAAGCCTAAATAGAACAAATAAATAAAATATAAAAAAAATGGTCTAATGCCTAACACATCACAGTCTCTGTGGTGATTTTATTTCTGCCCCTACCCTGCTTAGGTTTATTTTCTAGTGCATTCAGGACTTTTGTTCACAATATTCTAATTGACATAATTAACTTCTTGAGAACAAAATAAACGTTTTAAAATTTTTTACTACTTTTGGTATACATTCTGGTGTTTTGTTGGTATTTGTGTTAAGTTTTTAAATCACCAAAAAAGTAATTTGAAAGCAAGGCTTGTGGAATAGGTTTGCTCAGTTACTTAAAAGTCTAAATTACGTTTTTCTTTAAAGATACATGGCAACAATTGTTCATTTCCTTCAACCATAAGGATTGCTGGAAGCTCTAGTCCACTAATTATTTTTGTAAATACTGCTATTTATAAATGCAGGAGTCAGACGACCATGCTAGCTTCTCCTCTTAGGCAGAGATTAATAAAATGATTTTGCTTCAATCTCAATATTTCAAAGATGGGAGTCTGGAAAAGAGGAAAAACTAGAAAAGACAATTTATCTTACATTCAAATACATTACTTTTTCAGTATGCTGAAGGCAATTCAGAGTTTACAGAGAAAATTCAATAAATGTCAATTTAACTCCTACTCTATGCCAGGATCCTTTCTTGGAAACATGGTATTTAGTTTCCTAATATTAACATACACAGTCGCAGGCACTAAAAAGTCAGAAGAAAGTAGAAATTAAAACATGGTACTGATGCAGGAAGAAAAAATGGATCATTGGAATGAAATAGAGTTAAGAAATGAGCCTATGTTTGGATAAATATGCCATAATTGATAACAGTAATAAAACAACTCAGCAAAGAAGAAATAGAATAGTCATTAAACTGAGAGAGAAAGATTAAGTTGAATCTCTATTTTTTCCATATGCAAAAAATAAATTTCATATGGATTAAAGATGTAATTGTAAAATCAAACTACAAACACTATTTTAAAAATAAGGCAACATGCTTTTAACTTTGAGAAAGAAGAGACTTTTTAAAATACATAAAACATAGAAACCACAGAGAAAAAATTTGTGAGTTTCTGACTATACCAAAATTTAAAACTTTAAAAATTAGGGGAGAAGAGATTGGGAGAATATAATGTCCACCTATATAACAGAAATGAGATTAATATCAGGCATAGATGAACTACAGATGGGACTAATATAATTTTGATCTTCATAATGGTGATTATTTCTAAAAATACATACAGATCTCATTCAAATAAATTTAAATCATACGTGTTTTTATACTATTATTTAACACTTACTACTATTTAACACTTTGGGTGTATGGGAAATTTGAAATTGTCACACAATACTGGTAGGATTGCACCACAATTTGGACATAGTTCAAGGGAATCCCTCAGTTGTTCATGTGTTAAAAGCTTGGTCTCCAGGGTGATCATTTCTGGGAGGTGGTGGAAACTTTAAGAGGAGGCAATTGGGTCATCAGGGATGATGTCCTTGGAGAGAATTAATGTACTTTTCATGGGACCTTGGGTAGTTCTTAAGAGAGGGTTATTATAAAACAGCAAGACTGGTGCCTCCGTACTCTTCAGTTTCCTGTCTCACCATGTGATCTCTCCTTCTCACACATGCTTCTACCATGATGCTATCTGCCATGATGTGACACAGCCAGGGGGACTAGTGCTATGCTGTTTGTACTTTTAGCTTCCAAGAAGGTGAGCTAAATAAATTTATTTTCTTTATAAGTTACCTAGCCTTGGATTTTTTAATGTAGTGATAAGAAATTGAATAATACAAAGGTAACAACTTGCCAGTACCAATAAAAGTTAAAATATGATTATCACCTAGACTTTACAAAGAAATAGCTGTATATAAAAAGACATATAAAACATTCACTGTGACATCATTTGCAACACTGAAAAATTGAAAACAATATAAATCTCAATCAAAAGAGAAGGCTTACTAAAGGTCATACAATTGACTACTATTGCAGCTCTTGAAAAGAATGAGACATATTAATATTTATACAAGTGGGAAGATCTCAAAGGTGTCCTATAAGGTAAAAATGCAAACTCTAAACCAATACTCACATTATCTTCTCAATTATTTTTAAAACTCCTTACATAAAACAAAATAATATACCCATATATATCTGTATACATATATGTATTTTTGAATGTATGTATATCTTATTTTTCAATCAATACAGAAAAATATTAAACTCAAAATAGTTATTTCTTAGGAAGTAGATGGGCATAGAAATAAGACAAATGGGACTTTCATTTTATCTAAATTTTGGAATATTTATAATTTAACATTTATTCAATATTTCCATAATTAAAATATACAATCTTAAAATGATCATAATGATTACAAGCACTAGAAATTTAAAAAATGTATTAATAGGGAGCTGTCAGGGCCATCCTGAAAGTTCCTATAAATGGTGAAAAATATTTCAATTCATATATACTTTTATTGTATCAAAAATTAGAATTTATAATACTAATACTATTTAAAGGATATTTCAACAGTTGACTTCTATTATTTTCCATTTAAGTTTTAGTTTAACAATATTTTTTATGATATAAAATTTTCTATAGAGGTCTGTCTTGGATTACCACCTTTACCATCAACTTCAAGATATATAAGTAGATTTATTACTCTATCTTTCAAGAAATCACTTATATCATTGTTTTGATGTAACATAAGATTTTTAGACAGTTTCCTGAAATAGTATAATAAGCACAAAGTTAAATCTTTAGAACATAATCCCTAATAGGCCTATTAGGTAGACAATAGATACTTCATCCTGGTGCTGTTATTAGAGCTATTTTTAATGTTACTAAAGTATTTTATTGAATTCTATACCTTTTTTAAAAAAATGCATGTTGAACACTTTCCCATACCATTTAAGCAATGTTATAAAATATGATTTAAGTGATTTCAGAGTTATAAACCATGCAAATTTATTGTAGTTTAAAAATTTCCTATTGCTGAATATTAGTTTCTAAGAATAAAATTACTATAAAAATGAACACACTTAAATGTACATTTGTGTTCACATCCCTGATTTTGTCTAATGTGTTGGTCTGTATATGTTAACTTTCTGTATTAATGGCTATGTGCATTTTTAGGATCTTTAAAATATATTGCCAAATTGCTCTCCAGAAATGCTATATCAATTTAGAGTTTTATCACCTGTTATGGTGTGTCCAACTCAGTATGCTTTTTGAACATTTTTAAAAATTGTAAAATATCTCTCACAACAAAATTAATATGACATATATGTGCATTTTAAAATGTTAAACAAAAACTTAACCATGGACACTTTTATAACAGTTCTGGCACTTATTCAGCACCTGGGACATCATGGTTTCTCAGTAAATTTTGTGTGATGGATGGGTGGATGAAGAGCTTGATATTTACAGGCCTCTGTAAACCAGTTCAGAGCTAAGCATATCTAACTTTGGTTGTTCCTTCTCTTGCCTTAAATCCTACATTAGCAACATGAGTGCACTCACTCCTAATAAAATAATTTTACTTTTTCACTAGAGGACATTAGGGACCAGGCGCAGAAATGCTTGATGAATACACAATGCTTAAATAGGCTTTTCTGTCCTTCTGTACATTAGTTATTACAAAATTACATGTACCCACCATGAGAAACTGATGCCTTAATTTGATTTCCTTCAACCAATAAACACAATTAGCTTTTGTACAATGTTGTTTTCATGCGCAAAGTAATCTCATATGTTACCTAGAAAACCCATATATAAAACAGCAAACCATTTCTCCACTTACCTCCCACTATAACTTGTATCTTGAATGTCCCCCAAAGGCTCATGTGTTGAAGGTTTATCTCCCAGTTAATGACAATGTTGGGAGGAGGTGGAACCTTGAGAAGGTGAAGCCTAGTGAAAGGAAGTTAGGTCATTTGGACCATGATATTGAAGAAGTTTGGGGGACTCTGGTCCCTGCCTCTCTCATTGCTTTCTACCTGCATGAGGTAAGTAACTCCCTCTGGCGTATGCGTCCACTATGATGTTCTGCCTCACCACAAGCCCTAGAGCAATAGGTCAATCGACTGTGTACTAAAACTTCTGCAGCTATGAGCCAAAATAAGCCCCCTCTCTCATTAAGTTTATTTGTTTCTTATATTTGTTACAGTAATGGAAAACTGACTAATACACTTCCCATTTCCCTTGCTTTATCTTTTCCCCATAACACCTATTGTTTTCTAGCATATTATATAATTTACTTATATATTTAGTTTATTATCTATCTCTTCTATCTCCTCAAAACCAATCAACCACACTCAAATATTCTAAATATAAGCTCAGTGAGAGAAAGGAATTTGATTTATTTTCTTCACTGCTAAATCTCCACTGCCTGAAACAGGGCTTGGTACACAACAGGTACTTAGTGAAAGTTTTCTGAATACATAAATGAATGTAGCCTTTAAAAGTTTTTCACATTGCTTGATTGGGTAAAATTTGAAAATGTGAAACTTGACTTTTTGAATATTAAGAGGATAACTCCAGTTTTCTCTGTTCTGTTTATGATGTTACTACCTTGGCAATTAAAAGGACATCAACCTCATCATTATCAGATTTAAGTCATACACAAACACTCGTTCTTCCAAATGTTCTTTCAGATTCTAAGGCAAATAGACGATCTCATGGATCTGGCTGTTTCATTTTACTTTACCGTTGTCTTAATCACTTGGAGTTCATCACAGACTGAAGCGGAGGACAGAGATGGGGAATGACATTATGTATAGTCAGTAGAGCCACCAGTTTTCATTAAAGGGTTTTTAAAATCATGGGAAATTTACTTGTAAAGAGAACCTACACAACATGATATGTCATTAATACAACTAAGAAACGTTCCGTTTCATGAAATGCTTTTGTAGCATCTCTGTATAATCAGATCTATTTATTGATATTACCCCATGGTAAAATTTGTTCACATTCTCTGAATACAGGAAGTCTTTGTAGGAAAGAAATTTGCATTTTCTCTTAGCTTAAGCAGGCTCAAAGCCAGTGTGAAAGAAATGAAGAGAGGAGGATGCTGCTCTTTAACCTCTCCATCTTCTCTTGCCTTCAGTCTGTCCCTCTTCCTCCCAACATACCAGTCTCTCCTCCCAGCCTCCTCTCACAGAGACACAGTCTGACTTTCATTACATTTTATTCACTGTTGGGAGTGGGGTGGGTTAGGAAACAGAGAAAAGGAGACACTTTTTTCAAATGAAGATTTCTCCTGCCTATCATTTCCCTCCGTGTGGCAGGTGTCCCAGTGCTGGCCTTCCCAAGTTCCAACATGGGTTCTTCAGCAAAACTCATTTCCATTGTGTATTTTGCTGATGTGAGAGAGACTCCAAACTACCCTAGCTCTCTCTCTTGCTTCTCAGATCCGTACCTCAGCAGAATCGCCAGATAGCTGAAGCCAACTTCCTTACACAGGGTCTAGCCCCATGGCCACCACCCTTGCCACACCCAACACTGAGAAGGCAGACTTCCCTTGCACTTCTCCTGTTTGTCCACCAGACATCCCTGCTTTGCTCCTGTCCATCATTGTAATAGATACAGGGGACAGAACAACAAGCATCCCACTGCAGCAGACATTCATCTAGATTCAAGCTGGCTGCCTGCCATCTTTAAAGAAGAGGTAGTGTAGGAGTGACAAACAGCTGAGGGCTTGAGCCCGACACTTGGGTTCACATCCCTGTGACTCCATTTACTAGTCCTGTGCCTCAGGACACTGCCCAGTTTAAACACTGGACAAGTTTTTCAATTTCTCTTCACCTCAGTCACTTCATCTTTAAGTAGGGATAAAAAGTTCCTACCACATAGGGTTATTATAAAGATCAAATGCATTAATAAATTTAATACTCTTAGAATAGTATATAGTGGGGGAAAAAAGCAATCGGTATGTGTTGTCTATTATAAACCCCATGTTTTTTTAGTGGTTGTTTTAGACAGCTTTTATAAGATCAGGGAATATGACTTCACTCCTTTCTAGGCACATAGAAAAGACTCAGCACTCTCCTTTCAGTCAGAGGAACACCACCTGTAGAGGACTCTACTCTCTCACCTGACTGTTGCAATAACACCCTAACTGGAACCTACACCACCTATAATCCATCCTCCCTCTTACAACCAAGATTATTTTCTTAAGCACAGGCTAACACTTTTGTTTGTTTTTTCTGCAAAGGGTCAAATAGTTAATATTTTAGACTCTGCAAGTCAAGAGAAAAAACCAATTATAACATGTAGACACTTTTGTAACAAGAAGTAAATCATTTTTCAGAAAAAAAGTATTAACAGAATTCAAAATGTAACTATAATTTCTTACCTATATTACAATATAGGTACGCAAATGAAAAGGAGCTGTTTTTAGAGAAATAATATTTTGCTTCACTGGTGTTCAAGTCACTGTTTCCTATCATCAAAATTATTGCACATGTTTTCTTTTTTTGATATTCAGTCATGTAAGCTGAGTGGAAAGACTAGAGAAACTCTACAGTAAAGTGCAATTAATCTTAACAAGCCTCCTAAAGCGCAAGAAATAAAATCAAGAATCAATAAATGGGATGGATTCAAACTAAAAAGCTTCTCAGCAAAAAAAAAACAATCAATGAGGTGAAGAGAGAGCCTACATTTTGGGATCAAATTTTTGCCACACAAACATCAGGTAGAGCTCTACTCTTCCGGATATATGAAGAACTCAAAAAACTTTACACCAAAAAAACAAACAACCTAATTAATAAATGGGCTAAGGAGCTCAATAGACACTTCTCAGAAGAAAATATACAATCGATCAACAAATATATGAAAAAATGTTCCACATCTCTAGTAGTTAAATAAATGAAAATCAAAACTACTCTATGATTTCATTTCACTCCAGTCAGAATGGCAGTTATCAAGAATACAAACAATAAGTGTTGGCAACGATGTGGAGGGAAATGCACACTCAAACATTGCTTGTGGGACTGCAAATTGGTGCAACCAATCTGGAAAGCATTATGGAGATCCTTAGAAAACTTGGAATGGAACCACCATTTGACCCAGCTATCCCACCCCTTGGTCTGTACCCAAAGGATTTAAAAACAGCACTTAAAAAAAAAAACTTAAAAACAGTTAGTTCAATGTTTATAGCTGCACAATTCAGAATAGCTAAATTGTAGAACCAACCTAGATGTCCTTCAATAGATGAACGGATAAAGAAACTGTGGTATATATACACAATGGGATATTACTCAGCATTAAAAGAGAATAAAATTATAGCATTTTCAGGTAATTGGATGGAGTTGGAGAATATCATGCCAAGCAAAGTAAGCCAATCCCAAAAAACCAAAGGCCGAATGTTCTCTCTGATAAGTGGACGCTGATCCATAATGGTGGAGGGCATGGGGAGAATGGAGGAATTTTGATTGGTCAAAGGAGAGAGAGAGGAGGGAAGGGGCTGTAGAGTCAGGAAAGATGGTGAAATGAGATGGACATCATTGCCCTCGGTATGTGTATGACTGCACATATGGTACAACTCTACATCATGCACAACCAGAGAAATGAAAAGTTGTGCTCCATTTGTGTACAATGAATCAAAATGCATTCTGCTGTTATGTATACCTAATTAGACAGCAATTATTGGTGCTGCAGGGTTGACTCCATGATGTATGTGGTAGTCAAAGTGAACAGGTTACCATAGTACCTGCTCACTCAAGATAAAACGTAACGCCAAGAACTGTTGGTATTTCCAAGAATTTATACCACACGTTTTAAAGTAATTGAGCCATTGAAGATCAGGGGTAATATGACAGATGTAAGGCAAGAATCACAAGGAAAGTAATCACACTGCATATCTGCTACTATAAACAGAAAATCAACAATGCTATTTGCAAAGTATTTACAGCAAAGAATCTTAGGTAAATAATAGGCACAAGAGACTACAGAAACTATCAAAACATCAAAGCAGAATCAATTGATTTAAAATTTTTCTTTTGAAACTATGAATTTGAATCTAGACTAATAGAAAAACTGAAAATATATTAGTAATATTTTTGTAATGTGAAAGAAAATATGTTAGAATATATAAATAAAAGGACTAGAGATGTAGCTCAGTGGTAGAGCACCTGCCTAGCATGTGTGAGGCCCTGGGTTTAATCCCCAGTACCAAAAACAATCTAGAATATATGAATAATATATATTATTAATCAGACTAAATTTTATAATCTTGTAACTATTATATGTGCCCAGTTGTTTAGGAGAGCAGGTCAAGATTAAGATGCCATCTCCAACTTTTTCTATCACTGAGAAACTTGAACTCAAATTCTTGGTTAAAGAAATTTACATACCCTGTGTAGAGAGAAAGCTTAAATATATGCACATAAAAATAAACACTAAAAGAATAAAACAGCCAGGTGTGATAGTATATACTTGTAATCCCAGCTACTGGGGAGGCTGACACAGTTTGAAGTCAGCCTGGGAAACTAAATGAGACTCTGTCTCAAAATAAAAAGGTCGGGGGATGTAGCTCAGTGGTAGAGCATTTATCTAGCATGCCTGAAGTGACGTGGGTGGTTCAATCTCCAGTACTACCAAAGGAAAAGCAAAGAAAAACATAAAACAGGAAGGACTGGCTGTTTTTCAATATCTCCATATCATGCTAGAGTTGTTGTTTTTTTAAAGGCCACTTTCAATAAATAGTCAACACTTAAAAAAACAATAGTATGCTTCAATAAATATTTTAAGAGCACTCATAGTTTGGTTGGGTTTTTTCCTACAAAGTTCACAAACTGTAAAAAAGTTTTTTCTCTACTGCATGAAACATTAAAATCTATCAAAAGAGAATTGCATAAGAAATTGCATAAGAGTTTCATGCTTGGTAGCAAAATATGTAGTACTGTGCTATAATAATTATAATGAAATCATTGAAGCCAAAGAGAAAGTAGTAAAATACCTGGGAGACACTCAGTAATTCAGCAATACCATTCAGTTCAGAGTGCTATTTCACTGGTAGCATTCTGAGATAAGGAGTCAGAATCATTTGAATGAAGATTTCATTGCAATAATATAGCAGTTCACAGACTGAATTCATAATATAAAAAATCAGAGTAGTTTAAATTGTAAAATTTGCTGCACAGTAGTAAAGTTAGTGATGTTTTTGCTAAGTAAGAGTTATTCCAAAGTGCTACCTTAGATCCTTATTTATGAATCATAATAGGATCACAATGGAAGAATAAACTAATGAAAATGGCCACAAGAGATACTTGTCAATGCTTATCATTATAGTCACAACAGCTTTCTGTCACCTGCCTGCCAGTATTTGATAGACAATAGATCATTTATTTCCTACAATGGCCCAATGAAGTAAATCCTCTTATCAGTCCCCTTCTCATAATAAAGAAAATGAAGTGAGTGAAATAGCTTGCTGGAGGTTATTCAGCTGGCGAGCATCAATGTCTACATTTGTTTGTTTGTATTTTTAAGAGAGAAAACTATCAACATATTTAACATACAACTCTCCAAAGAATTACACTGAATGAATAAATTTTATTCTAGACCTTCTGCCACCCTGTCCCCCAGTACACCAATAAAGCAGATGCTGTATTCACTAAAACAAAAACTAAAGCCCCTGAGCAATAACCCTCCCTAAAACAACCATTTTTTGACTATGACATGTTGGACAATAATCATAATCATATTAATAATCACTAATACTTGGGCTATGCTTTCTTGTGTGTCTGGCACTAATCATTTTTGTAGTATATAGTTTTAATTATTTTACCCATGAGGCAACTGCAACATGGGAAGATTAAGTCATTTGCTCAAGATCAATCAGTGAATAAGTAGCAAACCCAGGATTTGAATACTTGGTTCCAAGTAATGGTGGTAGAAAACGTCTTCATCTAGATTCCTGTTACAGCTAAAACCAAGTTTCCTTCCACTGACTCTCTTTCTCACTTTGGAAAATGTAAGTGTGATAATATGAATCCCTGGATAAACCTTTCCAATCACCGTCTGCCGTTCTTCACATAAATACATAGAAAGTCCAACACTCTCTGGATCCTGCCTAGCTTCCCATCTCATTTCCCTCTGAATGCTCATCTTCTTCTACTACAGCCACATTGGCCATTTTCACATTTCTCTGCATAGGTAACAACTCCCTTCTCCCACAGGCCCTCACCATGGGTTACTCTTTCCTATAGATCACTTTTTTCACCTTGTTTCAATTCTCAGCTCTAACATTATGTTCTCAGGGGAGACTTTACCTGACTCCAATACACATTACACATACACACATCAAATCCCTTCCATTCTTTTTTATATGCAATGTGACTCCTTTGCAATCTGTCAGATTTGCAATTTTACAATTGTAATTATTTTATTAATGTCATTTTCCTCAACTGGATTATAAGTAGAAGGACATCAAATCTCTGACTTGTTCTTCCACTTGCCTTAGGTTGGGTTCCTTTAGGCAAAGATTTATATACAAGTATCTTATTAGTGAAATAATTACATTGCTCACCAGTAAGGAAGTAAGACAGGGAAGGGATCAAAGCCAATATAGGGTAAACTAATGAACCATTTGCCATTGTGAGGAATTGGGACTCAACCTTTAGGAACTTCTGGGAGACCCTATAGAATACCAATCAGAGCTGTCCCACCAAAGGGGGACAAACTGTGGTATTTCACCACCAGCTTCCAGGCATAATTGATTGAGGGATGCTCTCAGGAATGTTACCCCAGTCTATTTCCAGTCAGTCCACACAAAAACCAAACCATTGCTATTTCCAGCAAAAGTACTTAAGCAGAGAGCTGCAATAAGAAGTCATCAATGTGTATAGGTAGAATTACAGCCAGGCAGACACAAGAGGTCACCTGACTGTCTGCTACAGTCCACCCATCGTGGTCCAATTCATGATCCAAATTAAATTTACTCAGTCTTCACTCCTATCAAAGATATTCAAAACTAGCAACCAGTCATGGTTTGAAGGAGGAGGGGGAGAAGGAGGAGGAGAAGGAGGAGAGAAAGGAGAGGAAGAAGAAGAAGAAGGAGAAAGAAAAGGAGCAGGAGAAGGGAAGGGGAGGAGTAGGGAGAAGGGAGAAGAAGATAACAATCATAGGAAGATGACTGAAGCTAACTATAGTCCCTATTGCACTAATAGTTTGTTCAGGTTAGTACTAATATTAATCATCTCTCCTTCACCACCTATTTTAGGTTCTGGTACAACTCAGTCAGCACTTTGGTCTAGGTTGCTGATTTCATGGGGTAATGCTGACCTGCCTCAACATTAAAATGTCTAAATCTCTATATATGAAGTCCTTGTCAGGGCTGTAGTTCTGGAATAGTCCATTTACTGTTATTACTTGGCATAAAAGCATAAAGAGGCTGCATAAGACTCCATTATGTAGCAGCATTCTTATCTTCTTATGATAATCTGGCTCAATTATTGCTTCCAGTAGAGTACCTAATTTCTTTGCCTGATGGTTTATTGGCATGAGGAGCCCTATCCTGAGGCATAAGCCAATGCTTTGGGTTGAGTGGAACCTTTATTATGTGCCCAAGTTTGAAGCATCTCCTTCAGTCTCCTGAGAACCATGATACCTAATCCCTCAGAGCAGTCGGGAGGCAGGATTTCTCCAGGAAGGATGGGGAGAGGAACTATTCATTCCTCTTTGGTAGCCCTATAGCAGCTCAACAAAGTGCTCCCACCACTAGTACAGAAGTAGCACCAGGACAATGGCTCTGGTGATTATAGTAACAGAATATCATTGGCAATAGTGGTAGGAAAACAACAATTGTGTTCAGATGATGCTGGCAGATGCTAAGGAGAGAAAAATCCTGAAATAAAATCGTAGGTACTGGATGTACCCATGTTTTCAATTTTCATTAATTCTGAATTCATTCCTATACAACACTTTTTGTGCTGCATCTTTATACTTTCAGACTTCTGCAGAAAAGCTATACAGGTCTCAGCAGTGATCTGGAATATATCTTTTGCTATTTACTTAACATATGTTAATTGAGCTCCTACTGTGTTAACAGAAATGGTGGACATTGACTGTATCACTTTAGCAGATTAGTATTAGCAACAGCAGCAACAAAAATTTCTTAACAACTATTTCTTAAGTGCTTTACCATATATCATACTCTCTATTCTGGATTTCACATGCTTCTAACATGCATATTTCAGACTTCAGTGACTGGTGAATACATAGCCACATTCATGATGCTAAAACAATTCTAAGCTTTTCTGAAGAGTTTCCAAATTTATCAATAGGAAATCTCAGTGGCCTTGCATAAGTAGTCCAAATGTGGCATCCTATGGGATTCTAGATATAGTCATTTGAAATAGTTTGTCCATGGGTCCACTTGACAAATGTCAACACTTCCACTCTGCATTCTTATGCCTCTCTGAGAGTCTCTAGGAAAGCAGGTGAGCACTGCTTATGACTCTGCACTTAACCACCTTGTTTGACTTTTGGCATCATTGTCTATGGCCAAATCTGCAGCTAGAGTCCACTGGAGGATGGAGCCTTCCTACTGGTGAAGCCCATATACCTCTGAAATTGCTGACCTTACTCCCATGTTCTCTAGACCACCCTCTAAGTCCACCTGCTTCTGCAGAGATATGTTCTCCTCCACACTGACATCTTTTTAAAATATCTGACATCTTTTCAACGATCTGTTCATATCGTTCTGTCTACTTCCTTAAGGCTTTATCTGGAACCAAGATGAAGTCTTCTCTGTGCACATGTAGGGAACCACAGAAAATCTGAGTATCTGACCTAAACTATCAGATTTCTTGTTCATTCAAGGAGCCATCTGCAAGGGCCCAATTTTCACTGTCTACTACCTAGACAGCATACCTTCTCTCCATTCAACTGTAGCAATGGATAAGCCTTAAGTTTTTTGCTAGCAGTCTGAGGGGTTCTGAGTCATCTCCAGACTGTTCAAGTAGATTAATTATGTAGAATTCTATTAGATCTAAGATGAGATGATGAACAGTGTTACCTTAGCATACAAAAGCCCATGTGAGGTTCAGCTTCAGTCCCTGCCACATGCACATTTTTTCATTTAATCCTGATATCAACACTATGGAATAAGGAATATCAGCCTTGTTTAGCAACGAGTATGCTAAGACTACTTAATTTAGCTAAAACAACATGCTTAGCAATGGTAAGAGGTGGATTTGCGGTTTGGAGGAAATACCATGTATCCGATATTGTTATTATCAAAGTTACTAACTAGAAAAGTACCCAAAGCAAGAATTGACCAAGACCAAGTAAACATATGTATATAAACAGTATAGCTTCGAATTCTTAAGCAATAACCTAATGCTCTAAAGGCAAATGTAGCTTTTTAGTATGCTTTTAGGCATTCCAAATATACATCAACATACTCTTAAGCAAACCATCATTTATAGTGGTATCCAGAAAAGTTGTTTCTCTTAGGCCAGAAGATGATAATCTTTTATTCATGCTGAAGACTCTGCGTACATTTATAACATCTTAACTAAAAGCTGCTTGGGGAAAAGCCCAGATAAAATTAAGTCACATTTCCAATACTGGGATTAGTTGAAACTTCAGCCTTTTAAGAATATGTCCAACAAAAGAACTATTTCTTTCATCATTACATCTTCAAATAGTATTTTAGGTACCACATGCCTAACCAACAAGATCCCTGAGTTTAAGACTGTAATTTAAAACTTCTTATGTCAGTAAAAATCTTTGTAGTGGCATAAACGTTAGACTTTTATTGATGTTCTGAGGTCTAATAACTTTCATGGTCAGACATTTTCCATATGAAAGACGGAAAATATATGATTGTCATCTCCTTCAAAAATCCACATGCAAAATACAATAAAACTTCTCTGACTTCACAGAGGTAAACAAAAATAGTTCTTTTCACGTTTAGACTCTTTAATACATTTTTGGAAAACAAATAAAATGCTCTTTGAGAGCCAGTCTGTTTCTTCTTTACTTGAAATAAAACTTTAGAATCAAAGTCAAATATAAATACAACTCTCTGCTTGCTTTTCAACATGAGCACTGAATTTGGGAGATCATTTTCTTTGACATGTATAGGGTCTGAACTCAAAGAAAAGATCCTGTATTCACTACTTTTCATCAAATTATATAATTCAGACTCTTTTTGAGCTGTCCTCTTAAAATCCTATGCTTGTGAAGGACAAATTCAATCTTAAGTTTCTGTTTATGTCAAAAAGTAAGTTTTGTGTTCCCATTTTCTATCACCTATGTCTACCCCTAATCCACTGCCCCAGCTCTGTTTCTCCTGTCCTAGTGCCTTCTCCACTGTGAGCAGCCGTTGGCCTTATCTCCACTCACCAATGATGACCCCTTTCTGGGCCCTGGAAGCAGTCTCTCACTTGTCATGTATCCCCGCATTCTATTTCTCTCGTCATCTCTCAGCAACATGCTGCTTTCTCTTTTCAATAATTGATTGTACTCATGATTTCTACTACTGGATTAAAAATGAATCTCCTCAAGTAAAGAATGTTAGATGTTGAAAGACTTTACGTCCTCTAAATAAACCTATCTGGCATGAACTGTCACCCACCTTCCCCTGATTTGCAAATGTGTCATCCTTTACTGTGAATCAAGGAAGGTGAAAGGCATTGAAACAAAGTAAGCCTATGAAATCTCACCAGATTGGTGTAAAGTTCAGAAAGGTTTAGAGTTGGTATCCTAAATAAAATATCCAGACGATATTTATTGGAAGCAACTGTTGGTCCTGCATGGAACACTGGCCTGGATTCTACTCCGTCCTCTAAACTAAACCTGGCATAGTTAACCATGGGCCTTCTGGCATCAGGTAGAGCCAAAAATAGGAAGAAGAGTTCTAAATACAGACCTTCAATTTTCTGCTCCTGTAGTGACTGAATTTCTTCAGGATGCTGACCCCAAAGCCATAAAACCTTGGCACCTATTGTTTCACAATGAAAGGTATTTTGCTTTCTCTTAAGTATTAAAGTAGTTCATGATCTTAAAATAGATTTAGCAAAAAAGGCAGCAGTTTTCTATTATGTTTTCCCATTTGTTCCAACAAGGTCACAGGAAACTATGGAGAGTCACTTGTATTGGTGTTGTTACCATTTGGTTTGCCTTATGTTGCATATAAAAGGTGACTTTCAGATAAATAAAGTGCTTTTTCTAAATCTCTCTTTTTCTTAGTAATTTTGAGATTGGCAAGCATAGACACACAGTTTGATCTTGCCAAAAGGCTGGTTGGGCCAAAAGCTGTTTATTCTTTCTGGGGTTCCCTTACTCTTTCTAACTTCAAACAGTTTTCCAAGGCTAAAAAGCAGCAAGATAGTGTTTTCCCCCAAAGGGTTGGCTTTAATGGATTAGGATTCCATGGCAAATTAAATGCTTCATGTCCTAGGAACTTAATCCAACTCTTGTTAATTAGCTAGTCAGTAGATTCATTATAAAACTTCAGTGTTAACAGGATAAAAACAGAAAAAGAGTCTTTTCAGTTTTTCATATTTCATTATATGTGTACTTTAGAAAAATGACAAATTACTGGGCCCAGCCTAAATGCTAACCACCTAACATATCTAAATTTCCAAATAATGAATGCTGTGGTTATGAATGATGTTACACATTGGTAGGTTACATGCATTATATGATTTGAGCGACAATGCAGGTTCTCTGCAGTACTCTATAAATCCCTCCTACCTTCACTGAGCATGCCAGTTATATTTTTGTAGTAACCTCTACATATTCAACACTTGAAGTCATAGCACAGATATGTTGTTTTTTGAAAAGAAATTTTAAGTACCATAAAGGTTTTGGCCTCTTAAATGTCCCATTTCATGTCAGTGAGTTCCCTTATTGGACAACAGAAAACAACAGGGAGAACATCAACCCCTCAAGTCTACAAGTTTACCCTCAGTACTACATTTGGGGTTACTAAACTATGGATCAGTAAGAAAGAATGATAGAGGATGCATAAATTCCCCAAAACTCAGGAAGGCAGTTTATGAGTGATAATAAGACTGAGCTACTAAAGAAGTTAACATATATGTACAATTAAAATTTAAATTTCTTGAAACCGAGACTGAGATTAACTACATTTCACTAAAGAACATTCCATTTTATTCATGCAAAAAATAACTTGTTGAGTGCTAACTACATGACAGAAAGCACTTTAAGCACTGAAGATTCAGCAGTAACATGCAATTTACATTTATAACTATCACTCTGGCTCCTGTGTAAAGAAAGACAACAGTGACAAAGTCCAAAGCAGAAAGGTAAGTTGGGAACTTATTCCAATAGTCCAGGAGAGGAAGAATAATAGCTTGAAGCATGACGGCAGTCATAGATGTAGTAAGAAGGGCTAGAACTCACAGTTTAAAAGTAGCACCAATAGGACTGATTGGTAGATTGGAAGAGATGTAGGAGAAACTTGGCAAACGTGGGAAGAGGTATAACATTCTAGAGTTGGAAAGACAAAAGTCTTTTGGAAATGATCAAGAGTTTTATTTTTGTGATGTTAAGTGAATAATAGTAATCAATTGAATATATAAATCAATAGTTAAAAAGAAGAGACAGCTGGAAACATGGTGAAATTAGACCAATAAATGGTATTCAAACATGGGCATCTAAACAAGATTAAGTAATGGATGTAGAAAGAAAAAATTTCCAAGTCATGGACCGTCCAACATCTAGAATTCAGAAAGAAAAGGAGACATGGAAAAGAAAATTAAAAAAATAAAAAACACACAAAAATGTATTCATTGAAGATTGACTCAGCAGAAAGTAGAGCAAGATAAGAAGTTGGATTCAAGTGCTCATTTGGCTACAGAGAGTCATCAAGGACCATGATTTGAGCAAAGCCCTGGCTGTGAAAAGAGGGAGTCCTGAGTGAGAAGTGAGGTAGCAGAGTGAGAATGCAAACAAAAATTCCCAAGAGACTGTCAATAACAACAACAGAGATATGAGCAGAAGCAGCAAAGGGACATTTGGCTAAGTGAGGTTTTTGTTGTTTGTTGATATGCGCTTAATGAGGTTGGGGTTCTTCAGGGATAGAGCACAACCAACCTGGGAATTGTGATGAGGAACAAGAGTAACTATCCTGCCTCTCCCTAGAGCCAGTGTAAGAGAAATAGGTCACCAGGTGTACTGTAAAATATAATCCTTCACATTTTTTGCTCCCCTAATATCTCCACAGATGCCTTGGTATTGACAGGTTGGCCCCTGACACACATTCCTTTTCTTATTCTCCCTTGTGACCTAGTAGCATTCAAACACACCCATGATATCTCCTTCTGCCTCTTGATTTGGCACCCTATCCTGACCTGTGGCACTTATCCACAGGTCCTCATCTGTCCTGGCTCCCCGCCTGCTTATTTGAGCCCACTCCCCTGGTGTCCCTTTCATGTGACCTCCTATCTGTGTGGAATGACTATATCTCTAGGATCTGTGAGTTTAATAAACTTTGCTTTCTTGAACCTCTCCTGTGTCCCCTCTTCTGGCTGTACCTAACTAACCATCACCTAAAAGAACACAGAGCAACAGGTGAGAAGACTGCTGGGGAAACAATGTCTGCAGGGAAATGACAGGTTGCATTGTAGCATGGAGTCAAAGGGAACATCTAGAGAGGAGGCAAAGGGTAATAGACTTTTTGCTATTGACAGACCATGTGTTTCAACAAGCATGATGCAAAGTTTTGGTAAAATAGATTTGGGAAGGGTGAAACTGTGAGCCATCAAATGATAAACCAAGCTTATAACAGTAAGACTCTAAGAAGTCAGAATTGCTTCCGTTGAGTGTAGTCCACAGGGGAATACAGAATAGTGACTTTTTTTGACACTTTGTTCTTTATCACCTCTAGGTTGCCCTTAATGTTTACGGTGTTATAGTGTATAGTTTAAATAAATTTGGGTGAGGATGAGGAAGATAGAAACCTGACATACATTGTGATGTGACCAGGGACCAGATGGCACTGAGAATTTAAAATATGCTTGTTTCTGGTTCAGGAGAGGGAAAGAGTCTGAAGGGGTACCAGTTCCTTGTAAGCATGAATTTGTGGGATCCTGAGCAGCAGAGGATGAAGGACACAGGAATTTGCTTCACCAGTTGCCACAAAAGCAAAAAAGAACATCTCACTTTTTATTCTCCTTTGCACACCTTCTCTAAGAACAGGGAGGATTGGGCAGGGGAGATTAAGGGAGTAGACATTAGAGAATCTATAAAAATCAGAAAAATTAAGAAACCAAAAGCCAAACTTCAGTATTTCCAATGATCTTAATGCATTATTTTTACTGAAAAGAATTTTGCACTTAAATATTTCCATGTTTATTTTGTTCCTTAGAACTTTGCTTTTATAATAATATGAAAATGTAAGTGTGCTTAAACCTGAGTCCTTAATGAATTTTTTATACTTATCTGCTGTTTCATTTGCCCTTCAAGTTACCTTCTTTCTTCCATTTCACTAGTCAAATAGAGTGAGTGGAATCTTACAAAATTCCCACTAGCTTTTCTTGTTAGAATCCTCTCAAAATTTCACATATGTTCCATTTCTCTGAGTTTTGTTATGTATAGCTTTATGAAAATTTTCCTGTCCCCACCCGAGATGCTTGACTCTCTCCGTTGTCACACTTGCTAAACATTGCTTTGCATCCTGATTACATTTTTCTGATGTTTCAGTATAACATAATGGAGCTATTTTTTCTCCCAGTTACTCATACTTATTGAAATGACATGATGAATTCATACATCTCTCTCTTAAAGCAAAGGTTAAGGTTGAATGCTAATGCATTGTCTTTTTGCTTAGCTCTGCTGTTAGTTCCCAGTAGCATCCTAGAGTTACTGAGAAGCAGAGCCAGAGATTGTTCCTCCAAGCTCATCTCCTTGTCTTTGTTGCCAAGTGGAATTGCAACCTGTATCCTTGAGATGAATTATAGTCTATAGTTGTGCCAAATGATACTTAATATTTTTAATTGAGGTAAATATCTAAAATAGCCCATGTTTTTAAATTAAGAACATATCAAGGTAAGAAGGAAAATAAGTCTGGATATCAGTCTCTTCATTTCACCCAAATCTTAAGGAACTGATAACAACCAACCCTACAAAGAGGAAACCAATCTGTCAGCTCCAATGATTTAAAGAAAGGGGCTTGGGGCTGGGGTTATGGCGCAGTGGTAGCGTGCTCGCCTAGCACGCGGAAGGCCTGTGTTCAATCCTTAGCACCACATAAAAATAAAATAAAGCTATTGTGTCCACCTACAACTAAAAAATAAATATTAAAAAAAAAAAGAAAGGGGCTCAAAGACAGGCCACAGTACAGCTGGAAAGAGCAACATGACTCAACAGCCTTCTTGCCTTATGTGCCCTGAGAGAGGAAATTATAAACAAACAAATAAGAAAATAGAACACATACTACCAAAGAAATGATTTAAACCACACCTCCAATGAATATTTCTCAAACTCAGCAACATAATTTTAAAAATTGATTAAGTATTCATTTGATAAGACACAGAAAATCGATCGGGGCCTATTATATTGACTTTTACTAAATGGGAGAAGCTAAAGAAAAGAGCAATTAACAAAGAAAAAGAGGTTTGAGAAAATCTTAGTAGCAGTTGGGTTCTGGTGAGTGAGAAGAGGTGCATAAATATCTCCCAGTAAGAAGTCTCCCTGCTCCCACCCTGTCCCCAGGACTTATGTGTCCATGAGTAGGGCACATAAGTGTCACTTTGCACTATTTTCCCTTCTCTGACTTGAAGAGGGGTGAAGCATTTTCAGAGGAGATAATGGAATGTCTGCTCCTGTCTTTCTCTGTGGAAGTAAAGTTCAGGGCAGTATTCTACACAGGAAGCTTGAAGGTTTCTGCCAGAGAAAATAGATGTGGGCCCCAAATTGGTACAGACAATTGCAGGACAAATAGGCACTTTATATTAGAGCTGAAGGAAAGTCATAAAATGTTACTCATATTAAAAATGAGTAAGAGAAAGAAGTGGCAAAGCCTCAATTCCAAATGCTTCAGAACATGAAAAAAGAAAAAGTAGAAATAAACTTATTATATAAAAATATGGATGTAGGGCTTCATATAAAAGCAATCATAACCAAAGAAATAAGAGAACTTCTCCTAAAGTGCCTGATACAGTAAAGAAATATTTTTAAAACATGGATTCCATATTAGAAGTCTTCAAAAAATGAGACAAAGAAACAAAAATTAGGTGAGATTATAAAACTGAGAGAGTCCATTAAAGACCACAATAATAACTACGAAGAAATAAATACCTTACAAATAGTAATAAACACACTAAAACAAACCTGATATTTAAGAGCACATAAAATTTTTTTTTTATTTTATTTGTTGGTGGTGTTCAGAATCAAACGCAAGGGCCTAGTGCATGCTAGGCAAGAACTTTACTGCTGAGCTATGCCACAGCCCCAGCGGGGTGGGGGTAGGGGTAATAAAACACGTAGAACCTAGGAAGAAATTGCAAGCCAGCCTTGACAGTGCTGAGACTGAATGAACACACTGGTTGCCCCACTGGAACTGCATGGAGGGGACTGCCCACAGGAAAGAAGTATTCTCTTATAAGCATGCAGAAAAGACACTGGGAAGGTAAAACATCAGAAAAACCATTCAGACAAAAACATAAGAATTTAAGTCACTTAGTTTTAAGTCACTAAGAAAATAATTAACAATTCAAAAGAAAGTAATTTCAAATACGTAAATGTTGCATGAACTTTGGGGAAATTTGACAAATCTGTTATTGTAATGAAGATTTTCAGCATGCATCTTTCAGTTGTCAACAGGTTAAACCGATTACAAGGCAGTAAAGAATATGTCAACAGCATAAATTAACACATGTTATCTATGAAACAATACATGGAGCCCTGACACCAAGAATTAGAAACTACACATTTTTCTCAAACACGTATGAAAAGTTTTCCCAAAAAGTTCCCAAGTCTTAGTATACTAGCAATCGTATTTCCTGACCACAATGCAATTAATTAATTTATTTCAAAGAGGTAGATCAAAATCCTCCATATACTTAAGAATTTTTCAAAAACCACTCATGAATGGTTAAATACCTCGTGAGTCAAAGAAGAAAGAAAGTCTGTAGATACTTAAAAATACTGTGAGATAAACAACAATGAATATGTTAGATATTCAAAACAAATGTTCACATAGGTGGCATTAAAGAGATTTTATATGTTAAAATGCTTATATTAGAAAAGAATAAAGACCAAAATCTCACAAGTAGTAATGTAAGTTAAAAATGAGTAGTAATCATTGATAAGTGGATGCTGATCCATAATGTGGGGAAGGACATAGGAACAATGGAGGAACTCTGTTGACTGGGGTGTAAGGGGGGAGGGGGCATGGGGAGAGTAAAGGTGGTGGAATATGATGGTCATAATAGCCCTAGCTTTATGTATGACTGCATGTATATTGTGATTCTATATCACTTACAACCAGAGAAATGAAATGTTATCCTCTATCTGTGAAAAAAAAAACGAGTAGTAATGAAGGAGGTTGCAAGTAATAATTATAGACTCATGACAAGTTGCAAATATTATCTAAAACCACATAAAAGTTATGTAAATTAGGAATATATGTAGATAACCTTATTTTATTCTCAGAGACAGAAAGAAAGAGATATTTCTTTGCTAGTAATGCCATAATATATTCTATAACTTACAAAATACCAACATATGGTTTTACCATCCTACAGTAAAAATGAATATTACTCAGAAATAAATGCAGAAATGGGTGAGATTTTGAACATTCCTTTTGAAAGAGAATAAGCAAATTTTAATCTGAGCAACAGGTACTTGAATTATGTTTAAGCAAATTGTCTGACTTGTAGGTTGTTGTTGATGTTGTTTGTATTCTTGCTTCAAATTTTAGATGTGGGAAGAAGGTTTGAATAATATTGGGCAAACAAAAGGGTGTTTGGTTGACTCACTCAATACCCATTCCAACTCACTTCTGGTTTTTCTGCCTCACTGTCTAAAGATTATATTTTTTTTACATTCTTTTGCATTTTGGGCGCAAGTAACTGACCTATACTCTGTATCTGTTACACATTTGGCTCAGTATTAGAAGAAGGAAAGCAACAGAGGAAGTAGCTGGCTCTTCATTAGCAGGTGTGATGGCTACTTTCTTGTGTCAACTTGGCTAGGCTATGATGCCCAGGTGTTTGGTCACACATCAGTCTAGGTGGTGCTCTGAAGATATTTTTTAGATGTGATTATTATTTACAATCTGTAGACTTTGAGTAAAGCAAATTGCTCACCAATATGTGTGTGGACCTTGTTCCATCAGTTGAAGGCCTTGACAGCAAAGACTGAAATTTCTTGAAGAAGCAGCAACTCTGTATTGAGCTATGGCATAGAGATCTACCTATTGACTTGCCCTACAGATTCCAGACTTCTCTGCTCCCACAATCCCACTTCATATAAGCTGATTCCTTAAAATAAATGCCTTGATAGATAATATATGATTGATAGGTGATAGATAGATACATAGACAAACACATAGGGAAGAGAGACTTGGAGAAATATAGAAATATACAAAGAGGAGATATACATGTGTATGCTGACGAATTCTCCTTTTCTTTGGAGAACCCTAACACAGCAGATGTGACAGAGCTTTTTGTGTTTAGTTAAAAGCATCAGTGAGGACAAGCAGGTAAAGGTAGGTGTGGTGTTTCTGCTAGAACAGTCCAAGGTGCTCATGAGCAAGCTTTTTTCCCTGGCTTCACAGTCCCTGGACATGTGTTCAGGAAGAGTATTATGGAAATTAAGTAAGATTCATATTTTCAATAAATTGTATTTGTCATCTCCTTAAACTAGGCAGAGTGAATTCTGTAGTCTGTAACTCTTCCTCAATATGTTTCCTCTGAATAGTGACACCTGATTCAGAGTGGTCTTAAAAATATAACTGTTGATATCACTATTCCACTTCAAATATTTTAAGAAATTTAGATGGGATAGAATCTCATCAAATAGAAAGGATAAAAATTTTCCAAAGTTTATCAATTATCAACTCCTTTCAATTCCAATTTTCCAATTTTGTCTCTTATTGCTCCTCGTGTCCCTTCAAGTTTAGTCACACTCAACTTCTTACAGTCACTGGATACATTTGCACATTTTTCCTGTTTCTAAAATGCACCTTGCACTTCTACACACCTACCTGAAAGACTATCTCATGATCATCTATAAGTTTCTCTAGAATAATTCCTTGAAACTCCAATTGTTTTAAACATCTCTTCTATGTGTACTCCTTTTACATGTACCCACAGTACTATTTTCCATGCTTTTATTACTAAGGAACGTATTTTATTTTTGCAACTACTAATTTCCATGCTGTTATGATTTCAATATGAGATATCCCCCAAAAAGCTCATGGGTGAGACAATGCAAGCAAGTTTAGAGGTGAAGTGATTGGGTCATGAGACCTAAAACTAATCAGTGATAGTGATTAACTGGGTGATAACTGTAGGCAGGTAGGGTGTGGCTGGAGGAGGTGGGTCATTGTGGGTGTGCCTTTGAGGTATATATATATATATATTTTTTTTTTTTGTCTAGTGGAGCCTCTCTCTTTGCTTTCTGGGTGCAATGTTCCAGCTCCTTTCCTCTGCCACACTCTTCCACCATGATGTTCTGTATTTTCTTGCACCCCAAGGAATGGAGCCAGCCATCTTTGGACTGAGATCTGTAAAATTGTGAGCCCTCAAATAAACCCCTCCTCTAAAATTATTCCTGTCAGGTCTTTTGGTCACAGCAGAAAAAAAAAAAAAACTATCTAAAACATATGCCTATCAATTCCTCTTGTTACATACATTAGAATATGAGTTTGTGAAACAGAGAATTTTGATGTTTTTTTGTGTGCGGGGGGGGTGTTTTTTAAACAAACTCTTATTTATTTGGTGCATGATAGTTCTCTAATGTTTTGTTGAATTTCTGAGTGACAGATTTATTTAATTTATGTAGCAACACTCATTTCACATATCATCATTTTTCTTAGTCTGGGCATTTTCATTGTTTCCATGGCAACAAAGTACTTAGTAATCACACAGGTAATTGCTCACCTCTAGCAGTACTCGTTGACAGAGTCATGCTTAGAAATTTCTTCAGTGAGAACACAGAGGTAAATAGCAAACTAAATCCATATTGCTTATGTCAATCAAATGCACAGAAATATGTAAAAGAATGGTACAACCTAAAAACAATCATGCACTGGACTCCCTTGGCTTTCCTCTATTGACTTCTGACTAGTGGCCAACAAAGGCTTCTGAATCAAGTAAACTTGAACTCAAAACATGGTCAAAGAGATCACAGGAAAGTTACTTAACCTCTACAAAGTTCATTCCTCATGTAGAAAACTCAGCTTATAAATATCAACCTCAAAAAATATTAAAAGAGAATTATGTATATAAAATAATTATCACAGACTCTGGCACCTAATAGGCCTTAAATAATTGTTGGCCATACAAATTATTATTGTTGCAGTAACTTAATCAAAGAGGAATTGATAGAGCTTAATTCTCATGAAGAGAGATTTTTACAGCCCATTGAAGAATCTCTAAAGCGCATACATGTACTTATGTAGATATGGAAATTACAGCCATTTATTAATTATCTGTAAAAATAAAATTGTGCAGTGGGTACAATTACCCTTTATTAATTATCTTTATAATTTGCTGGCTTCATATTTATTATCTCTCCTCAGGGGATGGAGCTGCACTATTTCTTTAATTATTCTTGATTGGCTAGTAAATGCTCTTATGCTCCCCTTTTACTAACATATTCATTTATAATATTTTGAAGTTATCTGCTAAAACATAGACATTGAGATAACAATGACTATCCCTAAAGGAAAAGGAACACAAATAGGGTAAAGCTTACCAGGCTTTCATCAATAAAAGTGACATTGACATACAGTATTTCAGAAGCAATGAGTCAGACAATCTTTCCGAGGTGGTACAGGCAGTCTTCCCTAAAGGTAAGTATAATCAAATGAATGATGATATCTTTTACCTGCATGATTTGTTAATAAAAGTAAGGACATTAAGATAATCTTAGTCTCCTCACTATCTCACAGCACCCTCATATAGTCATTAGCCATATTTGTAATTTAAAGTATGAGTTAAATTGATTACTGTTTTTGCAATGTCCACCCTGTCTTTTCCTTTTAAACTAGGTAATGTTAAAGAAGCACACTGAAAGCACTACTTGAAACATGAATATATCCTTCTCCCAAATAAGTAGATAAATGTAAGAAAGAAGAGAGTTTTATGAATACCTGAAGCAAATTAAAAGCAATCTGAAATCAATTGACCACTACAAGACAGACTAATTATGCTCATTTTTTTCTTTCTACTCATTTTGAAGGTATTAATCTGGATATCCCAAGGTGATTGATTGACATATTGTGTTCTCCTTATATCCTTTTTATCAAGCTCCCTTTAAGATACAGTTCAATTTTAAATTATATTTTCCCATTTAGATGGAACACACAAAAGAGATGAGAATCTAATTGGCATATCTCTCTAAATATGAAGATTACCTTGGAACAAGGTACATAAAGCAATAATGAAGACCTTCTATTTACTTCACAGTAAATAGAAAGAATCATAATTATGTATGTTTAATTCAATAATCCACACAATAATCCTATAAGTTACATATTATAAAACCCACCTTATAGACAATATAACTAATGCTCAGGAAAAATAAAATCATGTGCCCAAATTTCATATGTAATAAATAGCACAACAAGGATACAAAGTCTAATAGCGCTGATTCTAAATCTTAAGCCCTGCATGTAACACTGGCTCCCTTTAATGAATTCATTGTGCCCAGTCATTGATATTTTTGAGAAACACTTTTTAGTTCTGGAAAATGAAAATGTACAATAATTTGAGATAGATAAAAACATTTTTCCAGGTTTACCTGTCTTGATCTAATCCAAATGTATAACAACTACTCAGTTGTTTCTAAGAATGAAAGTCCACCAACAGTCCCATATGTGATCAATAACAGTATTTAAATTAGATATGATTTTATACAATTATGTTAAAAACCTGCATGTTTCTCTTTTAATGTTAATCATTGCTCAATCAAAAAATTATCAGCCATGTCAATACATGCTAATATGTTCACTACCAATCAATAAAAATTGACAATAAAGTAGATACAGAATATTGTGCTAAATTCTGGAAAAACATTGGTAAATAAGACAATACATGGTCCATGCCCTTAAAAAGTTTACATTCCAGTAAAGAAGACTAATTACTAATTAAATCTAAACCTGTAATTATGATTAATGCCATAAAAGAGAGTTGTATGGTGCTATGAGAAAGGGTAAAATGTCATTATGATAGGTGACCAAGCTGAAATCTGAAGGAAGAATGCTAGTTGGGCGACAAGAAAACAGAAGAGTTTTCCAGACAGAAGAACAGTGGCAAAGGTCCAATCATAGGACAGAGTGATCTTGAGCAATGTGCAGAACTGAAAAGAGGAAATGATACTAAAGAAATGAGAGCATGCTCAGGGAAGTTTGGAGAGGATGATGAGCCAGATCACTCAGGACCTTATAAATTTGATCATTTGTTTTTAACCTCAAAATAATTAAAAATCACTGGAGAGTTTCCAGGAGAATGACATAATCTAGTTTGCATTTCATAAAGACAACTCTGGCTGCCATGTGCACTAAGAACTGGAGAGGGTCCAAAGATAAAGCAGGCAATCTATAAGAAGCCCATTTTGGTGGTCCTTCCTAGGCAATAGGTCATGGAGACTAGAACTAAGGTGGTGGTGGTAATAAAAGCAGAATTTCCTTTTTATTTTCACAGTTGAAAATGTATTTGTATGTTAATGTACTCAGGAATTATTTTCATGCAAACAAAGGTTGTAATCAATCATAAGTGCTCCTTTGTATCTGCAGCAACATTACAAAGAAAAGAAGTATATCTGGATTCTGAGAAATTTGCTGTCAGAAAAGCTACACCGAAGTCTTTCCCTTTTTTAATTTCCTGCTACACTCTGAAAGAAAACTTGAAGTAAAGTAGATGCTTTTTTTTTCCTTTGCTGTACCCTGAGAATAGATGGGAACAGATACTAATCTGCAACCATTCTCCCTGAATCAATATATAAAAATATTTTTAGTTTTGTTCTTTTTTAAACTTTAACTTTAATTTTTTATTAGTGCATTATGGTTTTACATAATTGCAGAGTTTACTTTGACATATTCATCAATGCATATATAACATAATTTGCTCCATTTCAATCCCCAGTGCTACCCTCTTTCCTTCTCTCCTCCCTCATTCTAATCCCTTCCTCTACTCTATTGATCTTTCTTCTATTAATTTATTTATAATTGGGTCATTATAGAATTCATTATGATATATTCATACACACACATAGCATAATTTAGTAAATTTCATTATGCAATTCTTTCCCTTTCTCATCCCTCTTCCCTTTCCCTCAATCCTCTTACTCAGCTCCACTATTCTCTCTTCTATTTTTATGAAATCAAAGAGGCAAATAGTTAAAAGATGTTCAGCAGGTGTTTTGAAGGTACTTGATTAGGTGTAAGGATAAGAAAGTAAGAAGCATGTATATCAATGGACAAATTTCTAGCCTGGGAACTGAGTAGATGATGTCCTTGCTCAGAGGAACTGCAAAAAGATCACTTTGGGGTTAAATTATTAGTTCTACATGTTGAGATTGATACATAAAAGAAAAATCAATTGATCAGCTGGACTTGAGGGTCTTCATCTAAGGAAAGGAATAAGCAAGCTGTGATTTCTTCAGAAAACTAAGCAAAGCTTAGAATTGATATTTAATATGTTTTGTGGAAACCGACATTCATATCAAGAAATACTCATTCATGTATCTGATAGCGAATAAGTTCCACTGTTTTCAGGTTGATTCAATAGATGACCCTTTAGGGTGAATTTGGTTCAGGTTCCATGTCTCTTTCTGTTCAGTCACATATATAGAGATATAGATATGTAAAACCTATCACATGTTTAAGTTAACTTTTTAACATTATTAGGTTGGAAATTCTCTCTCTCCCATTTATATTACTGTATTTTCCCATTATCCATAATATATTTTAAGATCTCTGGTGGATACCTGAAATCATAGATTGTACCAAACCCTAAATACACTATGATTTTTCCTATACATTCGAATCTATGATTAGGTATAACTTACAAATTAAACCCAATAAAAGATTAACTACAATAACTAATGCTAAAATAGAACAATTATAAAAAAATGTTCTGTAAAAATCAACTGTGCAATTGTGTTCTCTTAAAATGTCTTAGTATTCTGTATTGACTCATGATAATAATGAAAGATAATACAATGTCTATGTGATGTAGACATTGTGATATAGCTTTAGGATACTATGTAAGGGTTACTAGAACATAAACACAAAGATATTATACCAGTTGATCTGATAACCAAGAGGGCTACTATGTACCTAATGGGTTGATAGTATATATAGCATGGAAACACAGGACAAAAGGATGATTCACATTCCAGAGAGTATGGAGCAAGATAATACAAGATTTCACCATGTTTCTCAAAACAGTACACAATTTCAAATTTATGGATTGTTAATGCTGGCATTTTCCACTTAATATTTTTGTACCACAGTTGACCATGAGTAACTGAAACTGCAAAAAGTGAAACCACAGATGGGTGAGAGGTACTATAAAATATTAGATTATCCCCAGCCATTTTTTCTACTTTTGAAACAGAACAAAATTTTGGTATAAAAAAAAATTTTAATTTTACTTTAGATACTCCTTCATGATAAAGAAAAGAAAATTCATAGACTTCTATAAAATAACATTGAATGATTCTAGTTCATCTGAGATTTTCACTATTCCCAGAAAGCCTCAGAGGAAAGGTGGTTTCTGTCATTTGGTAATCTAGGAAAAGAAAAAACAGATTTTTTGAAAAAACTCCCAACTGTTATCTACATACTCACATGATCTTTCTACAAAGCCCTAGGGTAAATGAGGATTATAAAAACACTATTTTCTTTTCAGTTATGCTTTTCTTAGCTCCTATCCTGAACTCATTTTCTTTGTTGCTATACAGCATCCTTTACTTGGAGGCCAATGACTCCTGAGATATCATGTGAACTATCTATAGACAGGGAAAGGCTATGTCAGAAACTAATATGTGTCATTTTATTTTATTTATTTGTTTGTTTGTTTATTTTTTTATTTTTGGTACCAGGGATTAAACCCAGGGACACTTAACCACTGAGTCACATTCCTAGCTCTTTTTTATATTTTATTTAGAAAAAAGGTCTCACTAAGTTGCTTAGGGCCTTACTAAGTGGCTGAGGCTGGCTTTGAACTCATAATTCTGCCTCAGCCTCCTGAGCCACTGGGATTACAAGCATGCACCACCACATCTGGCTTATGTGTTATTATAAAGAATCCTCATTTTCTTTAGCCCTTATTGAATGCTGTAGATGACAATTAAACATGCTCCCTGTCTGGTTCCTCCACCTTTACTTTCCACTGAGGTTTCAAGATTCTCATTCAATACCATTTGTTATTCAATACTTCATTCAATACTTAATTTAATTCAATTAATATTTTTCAACTACTGTTTTCTTTGCACATATGATGGCACAATCTTACATGAGATTCTAAACTAAAAAATGAGATATAGTCCCTATATTAAACAGGAACTAGAAAGAGAAACATGACAAAACAGCAAATATCATGCACACATACCATGTGAATGATGCTTTCAAAACATAATTGTGAGCCCATTGGGCTAAAAATCCTGTACTTTGGGATCCTACAGGCAAACTGAAGCCCAGTGTAACAGTGAAACCTGCCTTAGGTTTAACCAGTCAGAAATCACCAGCTAACCCCTTACTGAAGACCTTCCACTTTAATCAAATGCATTTTCCTTGTCTTGCTTCTGTGAATATCTTATTAGTTTCTCCTCTTGCCCCTCTCTCTGAACCCCAATGGAACACTTGTGATGTGGTGCTGCTCAATTCATAAATTACTATCTGCCCAAATGAATTAATTAAAATTGTAATGTGCCAAAGTAAACAAATTTAATCCTTGAACAACGATATGTGCAAGGTTGGGTTGGACCAGAAAATGTTCATCTCCACCTTGGGAGCAAAGCAAGGTCTGAGTATTAAAAAATGAGTTTAGTTTGCACAAATTTTAAGCAGGGGGATAATATAATCAGACTTGCATTAAAAAATCATCAGTATATCAGTGTGAAAGAGGACTAGAGGGAGCACTACCATGAGAGAAAGATAACCCTTTGAAATTGCAACCAGCATGATGAGAAAGGAAATAGGAATTTTAGCTGGAACCATCTTAACAGAATAGGCTGTTTAATATGTAAATCTAGTCAACTGAAGAAGGAGGATCCAGTGTCTTAATGTCTTGGCAGATACTGGTATTCATCTCTCCATATGAAGTGCTACATGTCTGAGGCTCATGGTAGAGAGCACAGAAGAAGAGAAAAAAACAGGCAAACCCAAGGGACAACGCATTTGTACTTCATGTCTTTGCAACTGCAAGGCCATCTCTCGGATAAATGAGTTTATTTGACCCAGCACTCACTCATCCAGGCAGGTAACACAGGGAGCTTATCAGACCCCACACTCAGGGGAAGCTGCCTATGCAATCTAAAACACCTGTGGCATCACAATCACAGTGAATAATACCAAATCAGTCCTTTGTAAAGGAGGAAGTAGTTATTTGGGAATAAATACCTTCGTGTGAATTCTTATGCTGTAGAAAATGGGGTGCTTTTTCTTCCAACTCAAGAAACATTGCCATATCCTGACAGCTGAGGGCTACAATAGGGAAATAGCAAGGCTTTCAATAGCAGTCCCATTAGGATGCTGAATGGGGCAATTCAGTCCAGAGTTTTCACATGCATATCTCATTCCTATGCCTTTGTTTCTACCTATAAATGTGCTGAACTCTAGCGGAGTTGTAGTGGTAGTGGTCTGTGTATATGATGGGGAAGGGGTGGGTATGTGTTCCACTATCTATTGGAATATGGGAATCATGTAGGCATTTCAGAAAAGTAGTCTGGTTTGGGAGTTGGCTAAATCTTGGTTAAATCTGGATGCTGCATTTCATCTTGCTATGAATTGGAGAAATTTCTGTAGCCTCTATGTCCTCCTTTGTAAATTGAGGAGTAGAGATTAGAGCTAAAGGAAACAATAGGTATAAGGGCACACAATGTGAACTCGATATATGCTGATAAAAACTCGATATATTTTAAATGATAGAAACTTCCATTTACTTGCATGTTCAGAATTGCAACTTTCAGATATCATGTCTCTTTAGACTTTTGTGTTTATATAGCAAAATGTTTTAATGGACTAACATAGTAGTTACTTTCAAGCACTCTGACACAAATCTACTTACACACCTACCCACATGAAATTTTAGGTTATTTTTAATTTTTCCTACTAAAAAGTGCCACGATGAATTTTCTTAAATGTATGTGACAGTTTTTTGAGCTATATGAGAATTTCATTTTCACAATAACTGCTATGGTTTAGAAGTGCCCCTTAAAGGCCCACAAGTTAAAGGCTTGGTCACCAATGTATAGTGTTATTGAGACATGGTGAAACCTTTATGTGGTGGGGCCCAGTGTAAGGAAGTTAGTTCACTGGAGTCACACCTTTGAAGAGGGTAGCGGACCCCAGCCACTTTCTATCACTCTTTGTTTCCCAACCACCATGAGGTGACTATGCCTCTCACCTTTGCACTCCCACCAAGATGTACTGTACTGTCACAAGCCCAAAGTAATGATCCAAATGACCATGGTCCAAAACCTGAACCCATGAGCCAAAATAACCTCTCCTCTTCTAAGTTTATCTCTCATGTAATTGAGGCAGTGATAGAAAGCTGACTAGCACAATGACTCTAGTTTTTAATGAATTGCTATTAATCATAAGAACTGGGCCGTGGAACTAGCTTTAGAAGTAAGATTTTAGCTGGGCACAGTGGCTCAAGCCTGTAATCCCAGCACTTAGGGAGGCTGAGACAGGAGAATCACGAGTTCAAAGCCAGCCTCAGCAATGGCGAGGTGCTAAGCAACTCAGTGAGACCCTGTCTCTACATAAAACACAAAATAGGGCTGGAGATGTGGCTCAGTGGTCGAGTACCCCCGAGTTCAATCCTCAGTACCGAAAAAAAAAAGATTTTAATAAAAAGTGGTAAAAATGTGACTTAAAGTTCTTAACCTTTTACTTATCATTTTAAAGCATTGGCAATTGTGAATAATATAATGAACTTTGACTTGATGAATTGTTCAAACATCTGAGTTTAACCTGCTCTTTTTATCATAACCATGGGTGATGAAATTATTTTGGATAATGATTATTTTCATCATCTAAACTGGACGTGGCTTACTCAGAATTTTTACCTAATTTTTTATTGATTTTTAATTGTTATAAATTATTTATAGTTTTAAAATATCTGCATCCTTATAATTCTTACAGGAAAAAGGAACTTTGTAATATGATTCTGAAACTATCTAAATTCTCATCTCCTTCCATCCAATCAATTGTTTACACATTGTGATTATTAATAATGCAAGGTTCTTGGGAAGACAGCAATTGTTATAACAGAACTGACTTCATTCCTAGACATGAATTTGCTGAATTGAGGCTATGCACATTTTCATGCTTTCAGTGCATAATAATGATTTCTGATCTCCAATACTATTCTTAGAACCCAGAAATACCTATTTTAGGCAACTCAGTAGAGTATAACATCTTAAATCAGAAAAACAAAATATGGCAGAGAGGAAGTACAAAAGCAAGAAACCAGGCACATTCAATTGTGGAAGGGGAAAAATGTTCTAAGAGAAAAGATTAAATTGTGGGAAAATGGCAAGTCTGAATATTTTTAAAATTACAAGTAATTATTATCTCTGTGATAGTATTTTGGTCAACTATCTCAAAATTATATTCAAAAGAAATCTTCAGAGAAGTTATTTTGAAGAAAATATGAAACATACTATGAAGAAAAGGTAAGAGCCAGTGAGAGACAGGAGGAATTTAGTCAATGAGTACGAAGTTGCACTTACGAGGAATAAATTCTGGTGTTCTATCACACAGTAGGGTGACTAGAGTTAACATCAATGTGCTGCAATTTCAAAATAGCTACAAGAGAATTTTCAATGTTCCCCATCACAAAGAAATGATAAATGTTTGAAGTGATGAATATGACACCTGGATTTGATCAATATCAATATGAACATGAATATGCATAATTTTTATATGTTAGTTAATTTTTTTTCAAATTTACTATTAAAACCTTGTTTTAGTCACCTTTTCCATGCTGTGACTAAAAGATCTGACCAGAACACTTTTAGGGGTGAAAAAGTTTATTTGAGGGCTCATGATTTCAGAAGTCTTAGTCCATAGAAGGCCAGCTCCATTCCTTAGGGCTCGAGGTGAGTCAGAACATTACGGTAGAAGAGTATGGCAGAGGGAAGAGGCTCACATGATGATCAGAAAACACAGAGAGAGGTCTCTACTTGCCAGATATAAATATATACCCCAAAGCCACGGCCCCAATTCCCACTTCCTCCAGTCACACTCTACCACTTCAGTTACCACTCGGTTAATCCCTATCAGGGTTATTAATTGATTGGGTTAAGGATATAACCCAATCATTTCTCCTCTGAACCTTCTTGCATTGTCTCACACATGAGCTTTTAGAGGACATCACATTTAAACAAAAACAACACTATTTCAGATATTTGATAAATTCATTATTAGTGTTAGATTAATTAATTCACTTAAGAAGTAAACACTTATGTTAATTAAAGTATTCATATGATAACATATACGTTGCAAGCATTATGATCTAGAGGAAACAAGAAAGAAAATAAGATCATTTCAGAAGATATTTACATAAAATTCTTGGGTAGGAATTATATAGATAGAGAAGATCTAGGAAATGGATTCCAGATAGGCAGGAGAGAAGCAGCAAAGATTCTGAAATGGTGGCAATAAGTGCATGAGGAAGAGATAGAAATTTGCATTAAATAGAGCACAAGGTCCACAACACAGCAATACAGTTGAAGAGAGAGATTTGGTCCAGAGTATCTGTGAGTACAGGGGTGGGAGGAACATATGTCCAAAGCTTGGTATTTCAAGATACAGGGTAGGCATTTCATTGTAATAGGAAACGTCTTAACTTCAAACTGAACATGAACTAGTTCTCGTTCCCTCAATTACATTTCCTGCCAACATAACACAGCTTTAGGGAAGATTGCCTCTCCAAAATGCCTGATTCCATAATAAGTGCAAACTGGGTGATTATGCTTTTGTGGTGCTTTTTCCCCAATTACTACCAAACTCTTCAACATAGGCAATAAGGCTGCAGGAAGTTATGGAAGTCGCCCTGGTTCTATCTTCTACTCCAAGAGAGATATTTAAAAGGTCAGCTTCAGTCAGACTGCTGGCCATAACAAGCCTGGTAGGATATAACCTCCTCAAGGAAACAAAGGGTTTCAAATAGGTTTTAGACCAGTCCTTTTCTTCTCTCTATCTGAGGAACATAAATAAATGTATAAATAAAATTCTTTTCACACAAAAATAGAGAAAATACATGGCTTAAAAAAGAAAGAAATAGAATCAAAAGTAAACTGTTCCCTTTGTTCCAAGATAATTGACTAAATAATTGGTGCTTATATGGAGCAAGATAATGTTCATATAAATCAACAGAATCAGAAGCATGTTTATAACATTTACAAAGCACACAAAACTGGCAAATGAGACTAATGCATTGAGTGTTAGGATGAAGCTTCCACAAGATATTAAACTTGAACAAAGGGATATGTGTTATATCATTAAATGTCAACTCCATTAAAGGTCAACATTAAGGCCCTATGCAATTTCCAAAACATTGTCTGCACAAATACATAATATGCTTCAAAATAGAATCAATTTCAAAAGCATTTAATCGACTGAAATTATAACCTATACAAGGCTAATATTTAAGCTAGAGGTATTTTCTTAATTTTTTAAATTATTAAATACCAAGTGCTTTATTTGGTATTAGTTACAAGTATATGAAATATGTGGCCACATTAAATATTTCTGAACACTTAATTATGTGGCCAGGGCTTTGCGTGCATGCGAGAAACATGCAAACCTGTTCAAACCCAAAAAACAGACTAAGAAACAAAAGTACACCAAAAAGCAAGGTTTTACTTAAATGACTGTCTTAGAGAATTAGATGTCTCAAGGTCAAGGATTCACAGATTGGGTAAAACCAGCATTTTGTGCCCCAAATCCCTTACCCAGTTCTTCATTGGCTGAGACTGTGGAGTACACAGTCTTCCCAAATGTCTTCTAAGTTTTACTGTTTCCTATTGGGTTATTTAAAGAACAACCTCCCTTTATTCTCTTGTATGGGGAAAGTCCCCATGGATTGTGTGCTTTTTGGTACTTACAAAATTTCTCTCTTTTGATCAGGTTAGGGGAGGAGGTTCCTTCTCACCTTCTGTTTGTCAAGAGGCTGTAAATTTTATCCTCCAGTATTAACTGTATCTTTTCATTCTGCTCTCTTCTCCAGCTGCCTTTACAACATCACTAGGTATTTTATATTTAAGGCCAAATACTGTATTCTGAAAATGGACTACCATACTTTCTATTTCTCACAAATTCCTCCTTTTTCTTTTTATACCTTTTGGTCCTATTTTCATTCTTGCCTGTGCACTTTGATATTGCCACCCATCCTAGCCATATTCACTTTTTAAGGTAGAAATTGCCCATGGAAATAAGTTCTCCATTTTTAGTAGTTTGGATAGCTGTCTCTGTGCCAGTCAGCAGTACTTGGTAAGATTCTTTCCAGCTCGGTTGAAGTTTGTCTTCTTTCCAAGTCTTGATCAAAACCAAGTTGCCAGAAGTGACAAATTTTGAACTACAGAGGAGAAGTCTGAGCAAGGAGTACCTTTAACCTGAGGGAGGATAAAGTGGAGGATATGGCCAGTATATATTCTTTTAGAAACTGGTCTTTAGTTTCCATTGTAGGGAATTCTGTAGCCCTCACCAGCCCCCCTCCCCAATAGAGTCTATATAGCAGCTCATAATAAATATCATAACTAGCAAATCAAACCAGCAAAAAACCAGAAATATAGATAAAGTCTACCTATGTAGGGGGTTAGGAAGACTTGTAGTTCTCAAATTGTTTCAGAACAAACTTGTGTCTCTAAAAGAGCATTTTATGATATTTATCAAGCACTCCTATATAAAAACCCTTCCTTTATAACTTCCCAGTTTTACTTACTTTTGGGAGAACTGATACAAATGTACACCTCAAGTTACATTAAAATAACAATTGTTTTTCTTTTAATGTTAAAGTATGGCTGTGCTTTGGTTATACTCTCCTACCACATATTTAAGACAAGTTTGGTCAAAATTGACCTTTTTCCTACCTACTGTTAAGAGTCAGCTGAGGTTTTTCAAGGGTCACTCTTGGAAACTTGTGAGAAGCCTCTTGGCTCCATTAGCCTTCCTCTGTCAGTTGTACCACCTGCACAGGATGGGTCAGAGTCTTGCTGACCATGTATGGCTTCCTTTGGAAGCTTAGG
This sequence comes from Xerus rutilus, assembly GCA_028644305.1. Classification (NCBI taxonomy): domain Eukaryota; kingdom Metazoa; phylum Chordata; class Mammalia; order Rodentia; family Sciuridae; genus Xerus; species Xerus rutilus. Next base: position 73,283,770 of record CM053400.1, on the reverse strand, counting down.
GACATTTCCATCTTCAATGATCCTTCTCTTTACAGAATGTGCACTGGTTGGCTTCCTGTTCTCTAAGGTCCTCTCAATCTCCCTGATCAGGTGACTCACTGGAGTTGCAGGGTCCTTAGAGGAGTCCCGTCATTCCCTGGGTCCTAGCTGATCTTAGAGGGCTGGGGCCAAATTATTGACTGCTTTTTTGTTGGCTCTTTTACTTCCTTAACTTTGGTCTCCATGATTTGATTTTAAACATCCAGCAGGCCAGTTTCACCAGTCTTAAAATAGGAATACTGAGTTTTAACTTTAATATTTATAATTTTATAGTTACTGGGGCCAGTATTACTACTGGAAGTCAGCTTTATACTCTGTCTTGTAGGTGATGGCTTATTATCTCAAATTAACTCAAGTTGTTTTGTTAGAGGTAGTACTTCTATAAAACACTAACAGGCAACAGTGAGACAGTCTTATAGGAAAAATACAAAATTAACTTAATAAGAACAAAAACATACTGTTTGTAAAATAGCTATGAACCAAGAAACATAATTTCTATAATTACTCTAATATAGCTTTAGTATCTATTGTGCCTCCACAAAGACTCATACATTTATCAACTGAATCATATATGACATTGTTTATAAATTTTACTTCTAAAACTCTTCTACAACCTCAAACACTTTTATAATTTACCCAATCCTTGTATCCCTTGTTTATTTTTGAGATAGCATTTGAGATTATAGTAATCTTTACAACAAAAAAAATCTATCTTTTGAATATAACTTTAAATGAATTCGATTCTAGCCTACTTTGGAGCAATCCTAACATTGAGTATGGTAAGAGGCTGAGTCTTATCTCAGGTGAGGTGGGGCTTTTGAAAAACAACAAATACAATATTAAATCTAAAACATGAAAAATAGAAGATCTAAGAGAGCTTCTAATTTTCTTTTTCTTTCATTTTTTTTTTAAAGTGGCAAAATGCTTCCATGTTATACATTGTCAACCTTTAAGTAAATCGGGCTCTCCTTATTATCTTTCAAAAATACATTTAAATTTCCATCCCAGTGTAAAAAGTAACACAGAATTCTATATATAACTTATTGATAACAAGTTACCTTTATCTAGTTATAGAACATTAACTGACATAAATCTGAAGGAGACTATTGGTACAGACATTGTAGTTTGAAGACCATTAGCTTTGTAGTTTGGAGAACAAGTGCCCTCCTAAGCTAGCCTTAAATCTCTTCTACATTTAGGAAACAGTGTTAATTATCATAAATAGACTTAATCAAAGCAAACAGATATAAGCCAGGTTTTTAAATGTCAGTATGGCCCTTTTATGTCGGATACAATGTACAAAACAGAGCACTTACTGGCTACCTTGAATGTAAATCTACGTAAATTTTTATTTTTTAAACTTTTACATAATACTTAGACCAGACTCAGACAAACATATTTAATTTCAGATGTACACATATCTGTAGTTACATATATTTAGGTTATCAACTATACTGTAATAAACTAACAGTTCTTTGTTTAACCGGTTATGATGTAATCATTTAAAGGACTTTAAAACAGATACAAATCCTAATTCCTTTAAGACATAGTTTCCATTAGTAATAAAACCTAACAAACATAAATTATCTTAATAGATAAGAGAAGATCAATGTTTGACTTTGTTTCATATCACTGCATTAAAATTTGACCTTAGAAAATTCCTTAAATAATTTTTACTAATTATACTAATTATAGCCAACTTAATTACATACACAAACTTTTTTGAGATTTACCTTCCACAAACCTTCTGCAATGTACTTAGATATTTCACAACTTGTTTAGATCCTTAGTTTCTCTCTTTCATCTTGGACTTTAGCACAAAAATATTACTTTATTATACAAAGTACTTTTTCCTCCATAAATATTATGTTTTCCTTCCAATTTTCTGTACTAAAATGTGTTTATACCTACAACTTCCTTATATCTCTTTTTTTTAGTTTTAGACCCTTTATTAAATTCATATTTTGAAACAATCCTTATGAAATTTCTGAATTTAGACAAATTATTCCTTTTTAATAAAATTAAGTACTTTACACTTATTGCAGAACTTTAATCAAAAACTAGCTAAATTTTTTGTATTCTTTGCATATAGAATTATATCTATTCTAATTTTAACCCTTAGTAACCTTGCTCTTAGTTTAAGCTCAGAAGCAAAGCAATCTTAAAACTGTTTTACCATTTACCAACTTATAAAAACACATTTAACAGACCCAAATATATGTAACCATGTGGAGTCTGAGAAGCCAAGAACTCTTAAATTTAAATTTAGCAGTTGGTGTTTTACTATTTTAACTTTGCAAGTTAATCAGACATCTCCTCTAACAAACACCATCATAAACACCCCATTTATATTAAAGCCAATTCACCCATTTTTAACTTAGGTTACTCATGAAAACCAAGATAACAGACAAATCTAGTTAACTACTTTAAGTTATTTATTCCTGTCAAAGAAGAATCCTTAAAAGCATTGGCCATTACACTTATTTTATAGAAATTAATGTTTTTTTAATTGACTGGTCACCTAGAATGACATGTGAGTTAGTAATTTCAAAGACATCTTTACTCTCACAATATAAATTAACCCTTTAGAAATTAAAATAGAGCCTGTTGCAGATTTTTATAGTATGACATGGAAAGGGCCTGTGCAGTTGAGAATCATTAGGAATAATGTCTGTCAGCCATGCAGATGCTAAAATCAAAAGTTCAGGTGGCCACTGGTCATTTTCCCTGCTTAGGACTCTTCAAAGGAGAAGATCTCTTTCCTTTTCTAATGCATTTGAGAGTTAACCCTTAAAAAACTTGCCTCTAAATAAAAACAGCAGAAAGAAAATCAGAGAGCTAGAAACTCCTGTTATAATACACACACACACACACACACACACACACACACACACACACAAATCAAGACTAATCAGAATCAAACATTAAAGATTGCGCGAGTCCATGAGTTCTCAGGAAAAAAGTTCTTAAGGAAAAGAAGACTTGCACATATGGGATTTTTGCATTTTCCTTCCCTGTCTCTAGGCCTAGAAATTTATTACCCATTTTTGGTAAATTCCTATAACTGAGTTTTCCCCAACATGTACTCAACTCTCCTTATTGGAGACTTTTTATATACCCCAGTCCCCTATGTCCTCAATCTCCCTTACTGAGGATTTCTTGCATACCCCAAGCTTTCTGTGTGCTCAACATCCCTTATCAGAACTTTCTTGCACACCCCAGTCTCCCTGTTATCAATCTCCCGTACTAGAAATTTCTTGCACACCCCAGGCCCCTCCCCATATGCTCAATCCCCCTTACTAGAGATTTTTTTTATACACCCTGTGTGTTCAACCCCTCTTATTGGAGGCTTCTTGCACACTTAGCTCTCACTTTGTCTGTCTCCACTTGTTTCCCTTGTGGGAGAACAGAACAACAGGTCAAGACTCTGCACTCACTTTGTGTTCAAGACACATCTCAGTCACACACATTCATCCTCCAAACATTCTCAACCTCCTAGATACTACTCCTAGTCCAGTTCTTCCTACTCTGGCCTCAGGAATGAGTTTGTTTTGTTGGTGGTGCCTGTTCTTTTTGTTGTTGTTGTCTGTTTGTGTTTTCGTTTGTTTGTTTTTAGAGGTTTCTTTTACTTTTTATTCCTCACCACATGTAATTTTTGCTATCCTGCAAAAAAGA
>CM053400.1:73263682-73279556 GCA_028644305.1 Xerus rutilus | reverse complement strand
TCTGAGTTTTCTAACACCCTAAAAAGAAACAAACTGCCAGACTTTAGTTCCTTCATACAGTAAAGAAAAGCACTCCTATTCCCAGCATGGTGGCTCAGTCCTGTAATCCCAGCAGTTCCAGAGGCTGAGGCAGGAGGATCATGAGTTCAAAGCCAGCCTCAGCAAAAGGAAGGCTCTAAGCAAGTCAGTGAGACTCTGTCTCTAAATAAAATACAAAATAGGGCTGGGGATGTGGCTCAGTGGTCAAGTGCCCCTAAATATAATCCCTGGTACCCCCTCCCCCAAAAAAATAAAAGTAAAAGGATTTAAACTTTCCTGTCTAGTGAATATTAATATTTTCTTAATCCTCTGAAGCTATCATACTATTTTCCCCTCTGGAGTAAAGAGATAGTAAATTGCTTTGTTTATCCAAAATTTCATGCTGTTAACTTTTCCTGGAAAAGTCTCTACGCTGAGACCTACCACAGCCTAAATGCCTCAGAGTTCAAACAGATCCTGTTCTCCGGCATCAGGTGTCTGTTTGAAGGCTGTCTGACTACAGCCAGCCCAAGCAGAGCTCTTCTCTGGTATCCAACCCCCGCCCCTCCCCCCAAAAAAGCACTCGTTTGGGAGAAAATAATATCTGCTACCAACATGAAAAAGAAAAAGTCTCATGTAATGCTTTATGTGAGTAATATTCTATACAACAGTGCTTACTATCAGCAGGATGGAAGTTTTATCAATGGGAGATGGATTCAGGCCAATGTGCAATTTATAATAAAAAAGTTGTTCATTGGCCCAGCTTTTTAATGACCTATCTTTTATTACCATTTTAGTACATATTAATTGTATACATTCATGAGATTTACTATGATATTTGCATATATGCATATACTGTGCGTTGATAATATCCATCCACTATCCATCTATCCTTGACAACTCCTTCCCTCCAGTACTGTTCTCAGTCCTAAAATGCCCTGTTCCACTTACAGGTCATTTGTTTTTGTTTTGTTTTGTTTTGTTTACTTTTTTTAAGTTTCTACATATAAGAACATTTAACACATTGAATAATTATCTGAGTCTGAGTTATTTGCTTAACATGATTTCCTCCAGTTCCATCCATTTTCTGCAAATTACAGGATTGCATTGTTCTTTATGGCTGAATGATACTCTGTTGTGTGTATATACTATATTTTCTTTATTTATTCATCTGTTGACAGGCCAATTTCACATCTTAACTGTTGTGAATAGTGCTGCAATAAACATGGGCATGAAAGTATCTCTTTTGTATGCTGACTTGATTCCCATCAGATTTATATCCACAATGGGATAGCTGGATCATCTGGTAGCTCTATTTTTAGTTTTTTGAGGAACCATCATACTATATCCCATAGTGACTGTACTAATTTACATTCACCCAAACAATGTATAAGGGTTCATTTTTCTCCACATCCTTAACAGCATTTGTTTTTAGTTTGTTTTGGTCCGGTTTGGTTTTTGATAAAAGTAATTCTAAGTGGTAGGATAGTTTTGATTTGATTGCCATGTTATATATTCATATATTTATTTGCCATTTTTGTTTCTTTTTTTGAGATGTGTTTATTCAGATCATTTGACCATTTTTTAATTACTTAGTTTTTTGTAGGTTTTTTGTTGTTTATTTTTGTTCCATATATATTCTATACCAGTATCTTTAAGTGTTTTCTCTGTATTCCTCTGACAGTTTCAGAGTTTCAGATCTTACATTAAAGACTTTGCTCCATCATGTGTTTGTTTTTTCACAAGGTGAGATATAAAGTTAAGCTTCAATATTCTGCATGAGGAACTCCAGTCTTCCCAGCACCATTTGTTAAAGAGGCTATCCTTTCTCCAATGTATATTTTGGCAACTTTGTCAAGAACAACTTGTTTGCAGATGAATGGGTTTATTTATGAATTCTATATTCTGCTCCATTGGTCTACATGTCCTTTTTTATGCCCATATCATATTTCTTATTATGGCTCCCTATTTTATCTTGAAATTAGCTATTACAGAAATGACCAATTGCAGGGCAGAGACAAGGAAAAGACAAAATGAATTGTGAGCATCTTTTTATGGCAAAAAGTTTGGAAGTGTTCAAAAATTGTGAGGATACATAAAAAGGATACAAAGGCCAGCCTATACCGGTTCTCACTAGCCAAATATGGGGCAATGTGGGCATCATATTCAATTACAATTATAGTGTTTTCAACAAGATTAATCTTTTCACATATGTTGTCATAATTTGGGGTATAAATCATAGGTTAAATAGGTCAAATCTCAGTTAATTTTGGAGGTCAAAGTCTGTCATGGGCAGAGAAATAAGTATTGTCTCATATTTTAATATTATCCTGACACATATTTCCAGGGGGCTTTATCTTTTTTTTTTTTTTTTTGGTACTGGACATTGAACTCAGGGGCACTCGACCACTGAGCCACATCCCCAGCCCTATTTTATGTTTTTATGTAGAGACAGGGTCTCACTGAGTTGCTTAGTGCCTCACCATTGCTGAGGCTGGCTTTGAACTCGTGATTCTCCTGTCTCAGCCTCCCTAAGTGCTGCAGGGGGCTTTATCTTTATGCAGTGCCTACCTTTGCCACCTGAGAAAAACTCTCCTCATGTTAAATAGATTCATAACTCCAGATAATTGCTCCATTTGTACAGTCTAGTGTGATAGTTAATTTTATGTGTCAACTTGACTAGGCTATTGAGTTCCCAGTCATTTGGTCAAATATTATTCTGTGTGTGTCTGTGAGGGTGTTTCTGACAAATATTAACATTTTAATCAGTAGATGAAGTAAAGTAGATAGCCCTTCCTGATCTCAATGGGCCTCAAGACCTGAATAGAACAAAAATATGAACCTTCCTAAGAGCAAGGACTCCTTCTTGCCTTTGAACACAAAGTGAAACTTCGGCTCTTCCTGGGCCTTGAATTGCTGTCATTCAGACTGGAAGTGCACCTTCCATTCTCCTGAGTCTATAGCTTGCTGATTACAGTTCCTGGAACTTGTTATCCTCCATAATCATATGAGACAATTCCTTGTGTGTGTGTGTGTGTGTGTGTGTGTGTGTGTGTATGTATGTATATATATATATATATGTATATATATATACATATATATATATGATATATATGTGTGTGTGTATATATGTATTTTAGCAGTTAGAGAGCTACCCAAATGGGTTTTATAAGTCCCCACTTACTAGGGAGATCAAAGTTATTCCTTAGCTTCTGTTTCTTGTATTCTAGCCCTTTTCCTTGAGCTCCTTTTGTCTCCATCTGGAGTAGCATACATAATCACCCTTCTAGGGTCAGCATGCATTCTGCTTCCTGTCTTTGTCCCTGGCAAGGTGTCAATCTATTGAGCTTGTTTCATCCATTTTGCTGAAATTTTGTCATCTGTCCAAGTTTTGTCATCTTTTTTCTTCCTTCTGAAATAACATCACTTCAAAGCACTCAAAATGGCAAATAAATCTTTTTCCTCAGTATGGCTTTCCTCATTAAAATTAAACGTGACTCATCCTAGAACATGGACCTATACCAATTTTCCCAATTCTCCTTTAAAATATTCCTAGCCAATGTTGATTTTTCTCCACTAAATGTCTATATAATTTTTATTGAGGACTTAGCATTGCAGTATAATTTAAATATATAGGTGGATCCAAAGCATTGAGATTCCCACAATAATATCATGAGATTAATAGTCATCTCCAAGTATATCCCATTATGTCCCATATATACTCAGGGCTATTATCACAAATATGAGTTCACTCTCACCCATAAAATAACATTATTTTCAGGGTTTTTTGGTGTTCTTTACCTTCTTAAATCTTCTAGGACTCACTCTGAACTTTAAACTTCAAATAAAGGAGAATGCTTTGACAGGTAAATAGATTAATCCAGTGAGATTCAGGGACAGTTTCATGAGCTCAATATCATGCAACTTAGCTGACCTGAAGTTCTTAATTATTTTTGTGCAAAGATCCCCAGATTTTTATTTGAACTAGACTCCAAAAATTATGTAGCCTGTCCTGTGTGCATGTGTAGCTAAGAGATATCATTCTTTTTCTCTCAGCATCTCACAAAATAGCAAGGCAATATTATCGAAAAGATAATATCTTAGCACCATATATTTATTAATATGGTGCTATAATATATTTAATAATATATTTATTAACTCCCTTTCTATCAGCAATTATTTCTTTTTCCTTTTATTTTTTATTAATATTAGCCCAGACCTTCTGCCATGTATCATCAGATTCAGCAAGATGAATGATCTATAACACAGGCAGCAATAGACATTTCAAGTCAATGCTTCATCCATTTCTACCCATATGAAATAGGATTGAAAGAGTATATGCTTATATAGCAGGTAGAATAAGGCAAAATCCATTCATCTCAAATGAAACAAGTGAGAACCAAACCCTCATCATTCCCAACATATTTAAACAGCTGTATTTCACAGTATTATCATAGTGTCATAACCAGTTATTGATCCTTCCTCCAGAACATGTAAATGTAATACAGGTCCCAGCACTATATGAGCAGAGAAAAAAAGAATGAAAAAATTAAAGTAAGAGGAAATTTTAAGCTGAAGGATAAACTGATTGCAAAATACAGATATGGTAGCTGAATATAATAAATTTGTTATATATAAGCTATTCAAACTTTATAAACATGATGACTTTTGTTTAGAATAATTGATCTGTTTCATCAGAGAAATGTCCTTAGCCTTCAAAAGCCTTGCAAATCAAGATAATTCAAAATTAGTGGAACATTGATTTTACACACACACACAATTTGGCTATTCCCACCTGAAGCAATTTAACAATTCTACAATGCTGATAATCTAAATGTCATTAGGCACAGTTTATGGTATATTTTCAATACATAAGCATTTTAATGTAATGAATTATGTGAAAATAACCTTACTTTTAACTGCTTTCTTTTTCTTTATGCCAATACATTATCAGTCAATTGAATATCACTACCTGAAAAGGAAGCCAAATTGTAGAAAAACACACACACACACACACACACACACACACACACTGCTACTTCTAAGTGTTAAACATCATTACAGATTCCAAGAATAGTTAAAGGTATTTTAAAACACCAATGCAGGGGCTGGGGTGTGGCTCAGTGGTAGTGTGCTCGCCTAGCATGTGTGAGGTACTGGGTTCGATCCTCAGCACCACATAAAAATAAAGATACTCTGTCCACCTACAACTAAAAAATAAATATATAAAAAAAACACCAATGCAAATGAACACCACTTTACTACCAAGGAAAAATGTTAACTTAGAATCATTTTTGCAACATATTTTTCTCTGATTCAATTCTGGGCTAAGTATCCGAGTACCAGAATTTATAAATCATAGTCTCTGACTACTAGGAGATTACAGGTTTCTACATAAATAAAATGTGTAAAATAAACCAGCAGGTACAATGTACAGGTCTCCTTATTGCCTCACAAAAACATAAAAATAAAAGGAATTGACTTTTGCCCTTTGCCCTCAGAAATCAGCACACAGAATAGACTTAGAAATTCTGCTAAAAAAAAAAATAGACTGGTCTCCAGACCAGTAAAATTTAGCCTAAAACATTAAACTCAGAAAGAAAATACTAATTAGATAGTAAGTAGTTCAGCCATTTAAATACATGGAGAAAAAAGTCATATATATGTATGAATGTATGTGTGTGTGTGTGTGTGTGTGTGTGTGTGTATTCCCAATTGTGTATATATATGTATATATATATATATATAAAATGAGGCAAAGGTTGGTAGTTCTTGTTCAAACATTATCCAGGGCAAGAGTTTTATCAGCCTCACAGAATTATCTGTCCCACCTAAAGGTTTATTCCTATCACTGAGATTATTGTTACTAAGCCTGATGCCATAAAATTTTGAAATTACATAGTGTATGTTAGTCTGATTGTTCTGATTCTATGCTCATCAAACATCTCTCTTATAATTTGGCTTTCACTATAACCTATCTGCAGGGAGCAAAGGTACTTATGAGACAAATGTGAATGTCAAGTTGGCTTCACAGATGTTTCTCATTTTAAAATTGACAGAATGTGCTCTGTAAGGTTCCTTGGTGTGAGTTACCATCTTTATGTCCAATCATTCCTATTAACAGAGACATGGCTAAGATTGGATTCTGAGCGCATAAGGCTCAAAAGTCTGATTCTTGACTGTGGTGAAGTCACCTGACAAATAAATAAATACCACCCTGTGGCAATCTAAATAATCAATTGGCCTTCCATATAAGAACATCTCTTCATTCTCATTGCATGTGTCCTTAAATCTTCTGAAGGAATGAAAGCCATGCCTAATTCTACCTAGAGCCTGCCTAATTCTACCTAGAGCACATCATAAGGGAAAAGAAAGTAGAAGCTCACCCTTCAGCTGAGGCTTGACTTTTGCCAAGTGGCTAAGGAAGAAAAGAGTATTCAAGAAACAAAAAATTTCTAGTGTAAAGAGCTAATGTGAAAAAATATGGGAAGAGCAGAATTTGAAATGTGTAAAACATAGACTATGCTTTGGGGGAGGGATGATAGATGACATTGGAAATGTGGAACATGACAAAATCATGAGAGATTTTTAAATGCTTGTCCAATCAATCATGAAACAAATAGATACGTACTACAAGTTAGGCCCCATAATAGACCTTTGGGGTATTGAATGGGAACTTTGGCTTCACAGTGTGTTTAATGGAGACCCTCCAAAATTTAATCAGAATGGTCATAACATTTTTTAGAAATATATTCAATGAAAATAATAATTCATAGAATAGATTCTATACAGCAGGCCTGAGACTTTTATAAGATCACCTTATACACTATACAGATTCAATGCAATCCCAATTAAAATCCCAAAGTCACTTCTTATAGAAATAGAAAAGGCAATCATGAAATTCATTTGAAAGAATAAGAGATTCAGAATAGCCAAAGCAATCTGCAGTAAGAAGAGTGAAGCAGGAGGCATCACAATACAAGACCTTGAACTATATTACAAAGCTATAGTAACAAAAATGGCATGGAACTGGCACCAAAATAGATATGTTGAACAATCATACAGAATAGAAGACACAGGTTAACCCATGTAAATACAGTTATCTCATACTAGACAAAGATGCCAAATACAAATACATACACTGGAGAAAAAATAGCCTCTTCAACAAATGGTGTTGGAAAAACTAGAAATCCATATGCAGCAAAAGGAACTAAACTCCTATCTCTCACCATGCACAAAGCTCAACTCAAAGTGGATCAAGGACCTAGGAATTAGACTAGAGACCCTGCACCTAACTGAGGAGAAAGTAGGCCCAAATCTTCATCACGTCGGATTAGGCCCTGACTTCCTTAACAAGATTCCTAAAATGCAAGAAATAAAAGCAAGAATCAATAAATTGGATGGATTTAAACTAAAAAGCTTCTTCTCAGCAAAAGAAACAATCAATGAGGTGAACAGAGAGCCTACATTCTGGGAGCAAATTTTTGCCACACACACATTAGATAGAACACTGATCTCCAGGATATATAAAAAAAAAACTTAACATGAGAAAAACAAACAATCCAATAAATAAATGGACTAAGAAGCTGAATAGAAACTTCTCAGAAGAAGATATACAATCAATCAACAAATATATGAAGAAATATTCAACATCTCTAGCAATTAGAGAAATGCAAATCACAAAACTAAGATTTCATCTCACACCAGTCAGAATGGCAGTTATCCAAATTACAAGCAACAATAAGTGCTGGCAAGGATGTGGTGAAAAAGGCACACTCAAACATTGCTGGTGGGACTGCAAATTGGTACAGCAGTATGGAGATTCCTTAGAAAACTTGGAATGGAACCACCATTTGACCTAGCTATCCCACTCCTCAGCCTATACCCTAAAGAATTCAGGGGTGGTTTGGAAGGTCCTTTACACAGACAGATGGGACAAGATCAAGACTGGACATGAGTAAAAAATTGGAAAGGGGAGAAGTCAATGATCAGAAGGATATTCCAAAGCAATATTTAAAAAATTTTAATGGATTGCTGGTTGAAAATTATTATTAAGCAATAATTATCTTTAAATCTTAGAAGAAGAAGATTTGGGGAGAAAGAATTTCCATTTTAGACCTAGTATATTTACATTAGATGTGAGATATCCAGAGAGAGCAATTTAGTAGTAAGAGACATAGGCTTGGAACTCAGGACAGAGACATTGAAGATATATAGTAGGAGTCATTGGCTTGTAGAAGATCACCTATTACATCACCCAAATAGTATTTATAAAGTGAGGAAAAAGGATAAAAAACTTAACCACTTAGGACACCAACATTGAAGAGGCAAAAAGAAACAGGAAATAGGCTAAATAAATAAATAAAGGCATATGGAAGAAGAGAGCCTACCAACAAAAATAGAATTGTGACAAATTCAAAGAAGTAGTAAGTATCCAATGCCATGCAAAGTCAGTTATGAAGATATCCGAGCACTGCCCATACTGCCCACTGCATTTGCCATATTGAGGTCTCTAAAAACCTTGAGGGAAGCAACCTTCTGCCAGCATCTTTTCTGGGCTAGAGCAGAGAGTGAAACTAAATTAATGAGGAAGAAGTAAAGAAAATAATAAGATAATGTCTTATTATCTTATTATAATAAGATAATGTCAAAAATAATTAAGATAACGTCTATATCATAGAAGAAAAAGATGCCCTTTGCCACTGCTTACATAGACATGAGAGTTGTGGACATATTTTAAATGTAAGAAAATAAAGTTAAAATTGATAGAGAAAGGCAGAAGATATAGGAGAGTCAGTAGGTTGCCCATATAAAGCTGTATTATTACAAATTATATTAGCTCTTAAATGATCAACAGGAGACAACTGAATGTAATATATTGGGGATTCTTTGTATGGTTGGTATATGTTGATGAACTAGATGTCTCAACAGAATGCACATATATAAGTCTAACAAGTTATACAGATGTGAGCCCTGCCCTGCAAGTCAGCCCATTCCAAGCTTATGCAGAGTCAAGTCTCTCCATTAAATGCATTTATTTGTTTTCACCCTCCTCAGATTTCATTGGTCTTAAAATTTTCACTGTGCTCATCCACAGCAGGTCTTCAGTAGCTTCCCTATTAATGAATCAGCAGAAAAGAAACCCAGGCTTTCAACAAGTGCATTCAGAAATCCACACAGAAACAAATTTGCATGAAATGAGAGTCTTTCTTTTTTGTACTTTTATACGATATTTTACCATAAATTTTTTAGGTTCTGTGTTTTATGATCCAATAACTATTTTAGTTGCATTGTAGGAGATAATATTGTTAATTATAGTTTATAAATACTTGAGGAGAATATTTTCATTGATCTACATCATAAATCTATGCATTCTAGGATCATATATATAAGATTTTCCAGATTAGGATATATTTCATACTTTTATCCTTTTCTCAAAATTAAAGTTAAATAAATATATAATTAAATATAATTTTATTATTTCTCTTTTATAAGATTGTCCATGTAAATAGACACACAAATAAAAATGTAAAATATAAAGCTATTGGGCAGAAAATGAAATCTTAGTATCTATAAAATACTGATCACTCTTCCTTTATGTCAGAATGTGGAATGACTAAAAGGTAGAGGCCAGGAAGTCAAATTGAAATTATAATGGCTTTAAGCCAAATAGGAAAAAAAATTTAAAAAATAGACTCCTATCCAGCTGCCAGTGATGGCATGAGCTCTTAGAGAAAGTACCATGGGCTGTATAATGAACTGCCAACCTTATAGGAAGAAAAATGACACATCAGCTATTTTTCAGGAATCACATAATCTATTTGTGCCCATAGCAACAAATGGATAATAATTGATATTCATTATTTTCTGTGTGTCAGGCACCATAATAACCACTTTGCAGGACTTGTTTCATGAATCTCTAAATCAACCATAAATGTAGGTACAGTCAACCAACATCCTAGCTCTATAGATTAGATATCTAAAGCTTAGAAAGATTAAATAATCTAAAGTACCTCAATTAATAAGCAAAGTAGTTGGGATTGAACTCAGCAGTGTAACTCTTTATTGTAGCAAACCTCATGACTACAAGGTGGTTAGGGTGGGCTGAGGTTTGCCCTGTCTGATAAGGATAAACCGCACTGATAGGACTTGGCATGTAAGTAAAATTACTTCTGGTGGTAAATTTTTGTATAGTGGGAAGATTTTATAATTATGTGTTTATAATGCTTTATGTATACAAGTTACAACCACATGTCATCTCACAACACAGATATTTTAATCAGTTTTTTCACTGCTGTGATCAAAAGACGTGACAAGAACAATTTTAGAGAAGGAAAAGTTTATTTGGTGTTCACAGTTTCAGAGGTCTCAGTCCACAGATGGCTAGCTCCATTGCTATGGGCCTGAAGTGAGACAGAACTTTATGGCAAAAGAGTGTGATAGAGGAAAGCAGCTCAGGAGATGGTACCAGGAAGCAGAGAGAGACGACTCCACTCAACAAGGAGAAAATATAAACTCCAAAGGTATGTCCCCACTGACCCACCTCCTCCAACCAAAACCTAATGTTATCACCTACAGTTATCAACCACCTAACCCAGTGAAGTGGCTCAATGCACTGATTAGGTTAATTTTCACTTCTAAAATTTCTTGCATTGTCTCACACTTGAGTTTTGGGAGGACACCTCATATAAAACATGACATATCATCACCTCATTACATTCCTGTAAGATAGGGCATGCCTTTGTTAATTCCATTCCATAGGTGAACACAGTCCTGAGACTTTGGCTACTTATTTGAAGTCACATTTGTTAAGTCACATTTGTTAAGAACTGGCAGAACTCAGGTCTTTTGTTGCCAAGTCACTATAACACACTACTTAAATAGACACACATATATTAAAGTACATATCCTACACTTAAGAGAAATCAGATATTCTCAGTGTATGTAGGAATTTAGAGTTGAAAGAAAACTTACTGATTAACCCAAAGGAAAATTTGCAGGCTCATAAACAATTCTACAGATGACCTGGAGAAATGCAATATGCACGGATTCTCTGTCCCTAACTATTTCAGTTTTTCCTACAACTCCTTAAAAGGAATCCTGGGCTACCCTGGAAAGTGCTGACTTCCACCTTCCAAGTGAAAAGAAATGCCTAAAGGGTGCTGCTTTGTACAGAAGCTAAAGGGGAAAGGACAGGCTGGCACACAGAGGCACCAGGACAGAGCACTGTTGTAGTAAATAGCAATGCAGCTTCATTATTTCTGACAGTACTTTCAAGTGTGATAGATGAGTACATAGGTTATCCATAGACAAAAAGCCAACTTAAACAGAGTGGTGTGTCCCTCGTCTATGATGTTTTAATTAAGTCTAAATTTAAAATATGCCTGTGCAATTAATATCTAGCTTTTCTCCCTCACCATTTCATTTCCAACCAAATACATCTAAAAACAAAATAGATTTGCCCATGTGCTTTTCTCATGTTACATTTTAGGAATGAAATTTTGTAAAAAGGAGGAAGGAAGAAAATCATCCAAAAGAAGTTTTTCCTGAGCTATAAAGAAAAAGATAAGTTTTCTAATACTAGAAGAAATGTATGAATGAAAAAAATTAATTAGGCTATTTCTCTCAGAACTAATGGAAGATGAAAATATTTCTCCTTAGTTAAATTCAGTTGATTTTTTTTTAATGACCAAGACTTCTTGAAAATGGAGAAAGTACAGATGTGAGAAAACCACAACTCTGCATTTGTTTTGTATTTATTTTTTATTTAACTTATTTATTTGTTTGTTTACTTATTTCAGTCCTGGGGATTAAACCCAGAGTTTCACACATTCTAGGTGAATGTTCTATCATAGAGCCTCCTCCAATTACACATTTAAATGAAACAGATGCCACTAAGGCAGTGACAAGAGGCTGTTTTTAGTGTGAATGACATCAGCAACTTCAGTCGTGTGTGTATTTGTGGAGCACCCACTGACTATCCATCCATGCCCTGTGCATCCCTGAGAAGTAAAGCTCTTCTACACTTTACGAAAGGATTAGTTACCCCCTCCAATTCAGCTTACACCCACAGGTTCAAATTAGATTTTGCATGGAGTAAATGAAATTGAAGTAGGGGAAGTTCTAAAAGGTATGACCAGAGTAAGTTGAGGGGCAGAAACAGTGTTACACATTTTATTGGTTAGTAAAGCTAGGCTTATCACACGGACATCTGCCTAAGCTTCCAAAAACTACAGAGCTCACCACTGATAGTCCAGACAGGCATTCTTGTACATAGCAGCATCCTGAAACAGTAGAATGGTTACTGGATGCATTCATCTCTGGATAACAGACACTATGCCTCATCCTCTCCAAATCCCAGTTGGCTTAGATTTGGGGAGTGTTTTGTATATGTAACAAGAGGCTCTGAGTAGGAACTTAGGGCTGACCTGGCAGCTCTCCATTACCACTGGCGCACCAAGCTCACTTTAGAACTTCCATCCCAGCATCTTCATGTTTGCTCTTGTTTCTGGGGTTTGCCTCATTGTCGTAACATAACTACTGCACATCCAGAACTACATTCATGCTCTAGAAAATGGGGAGGATGAGAACTAAATGGTAAAAGTCATATGCAAACTAAATCTCTCCCTCTTGTAAAACCACTCTTGGAAACCTCACCAAGTAAATTTTCATTTCACCTTATTGGCCAGTCATGGCTGCAATGAATGCTGGGAAGTGTTCCCTTTGTATTTAGATAAAGCATGATAACCTAAACAAAATAGGTAATGACAAAAGAAAGGTAGAGTATGAATGAAGAAATATGGCATGGCCACTGCTCAATGTTCAATGCCAGCCTCAAAAGTTAGGTATATACCTCAAACATCTGTACTATTAGTTTGAATCTTAAATGTCTCCAAAGGCTTTTATAGTAAAAGCTTGGTCACTAGCCAGTTACATATGGATTTTCAGTTTTCCCAGCACTATTTGTTGAAGAGGCTATCTTTTCTCCAATGTATGTTTATGGCACCTTTGTGTAGTATGAGATGACTGTATTTATGTGGGTTGGTCACTGTGAATGAGACTGTATTTGGAGTAAGGAAGTTATTAAGTTACATGTGGTCATAAGCATGGGATCCTAACCTAGTAGGTTCGTGTCCTTATAGGAAAATACATCAAAGCACTTATTCTCACCTATCCCTTTCCTTTTCTTTCTCCTTCTCTCTTTCCCTCTGTATCTGTATGTAAAGAGGAAGAAGAAGGCAGCTAATGTTAGGAACAATGGAAGAAAGCACTTACAAGAAAAAAAAATTGGACTAAACCTTAATTTTGTATTCCCAACTTCGAGAACTCTGAAAGGAAGTTTCTGTCTTTTAAGCTACACAGCCTATGGTATTTTGTTATGGCTGCTCAAGTTCACTAACATAATGCCATAAATATTAGAGGTAAATAAATACTGAAAGTAACATCCAAGCACCCAGTTAACATGAAAGTCCTCAATGCAATGTCATGAAGTTTCATATGTATTATAAATCTGTATAAGTCTGCTTTAAGAAATCCTAGTGTAAAATTAAATGTTTGAAGAAAAGAACTAATTTAGGTGCATCAGTTAGCACTTCTATATAATAAGCAACACCCCAAAACTCAGTAGCTGAAAATTATAAGCACTTAGGAGGTCTGCTGGTCAGTTCTTGAATTCCTTCTAGGCTCACTCATACCTCTGAGCCAATCATGGGTCAAGTCAGCAGCTCTGTGGATCTTCCTGGATTGTCTCACGTATTTGAGGGTCATCTGGCTGCAGGCTATCTTCAGCTTGGATAATGGGACTCTTCTCCATATAAGCTCTCATCCTCTATAGGTTGACCCAGGCTTATCTACATGGTAGTAGAATGGTGGCATGGTCAAGAGAAAAGACAGAGCAATGAATAGCCTCTGAGTCTAAGCTCGGAAGTGGCACACTGTTAACTTCTGCCACTTTCTATTGGCGAAAGCACAACACAAAACTAACCCAGATTTAAGATGTAAGGAAATGATTTACCTTTCGGTGGAAGAGTCTACAATGTCACTTTGCAAAGGCTAAGGATACTGGAAGGCCATTATTTATGGACTTCAATGCCATTGATTTACATTAGAAAAACTGAAAAAGCAATTTACATAGACAATAAATATAGGAATTGAAATGGAGGTAGGAGGGGACCCCAGGTGGGGATAAATCAGGACTGATATTTCTTAAGCATAATTATATAATTTATGTAATCATTATACATAAGAAGAGTGGGAGTGGAGAGATTATTCTAATTTTTTTAATGAAAGAAAATTCACCTCTTTAAAGAAAATTTAAAAGAATTTAAATGAGGATCTTAATTACATAATCTTAACATGAAGATATTCATTGTCTAAAGTAAATCAATTCATCTTTTGCTGAAATCTGTTTCATTTTTTCCTTCCTGCTATATGAACATAGATATTTCCTTGTAATAATTCCTTCATAGAGCACTGCAACTGCTCAGCCTGTCTGCTGATTCTCTTGGAGTAGGAGGCTGTCAAATTGTACACAAGAGTCAGGGAAAATGCAACCCTTTTTCTACATTGTGACCCTCAAAAGTCAGACCCAAAGCTTTAGTAATAAGGAGATAATGTGTGCATTTTGGGCTTAAGTGTGCAGAAACAGAACTTTTATGATTACAGCATGTTCAAAGCTGAAGGAGACAAATCAAAGAAAAGCAAGCAGCCTTTCGTATTTTTGAAACCTTTGCCATGGTTGCATTGTGTTTTTCTGGGTTTGACAATGGTTAAATAAAATAAAGTAACATTAATGTTCTTTTTCAGGAGTATGTTCTATTCCTTTCATCTGGGAAAAGAAAAAAGAAATATGTCACTGAACAAAGTATGTTTTTCCATGAAAAACAAAATTTTGATTAGTGTGTACCTCATGTATTCATGCACATTCGGTTACACCAAAAGCTTCTTTATTTTCTATAATCAAACATAATTTCCACTTTGTGTCCTGACCTTTCCAAAGAGGTAAAATCATCTCAGTCAGTTCAGTGGCCCTTCCTTTTTCCCTTCAAGTTACACATAAGTTTCAGGGAGTTTTCGCAGTGCCAATGTGTTGGGGGACAGACAGAAGGCATCTGCCCTCTTGTCAGCTATGGACCCTGGAATCCACAGAAAGCCCAGCATCCCACCTGGGCTTTAGTAACTGGCCTTGCACATTTCACTAACTTTGCTTAATTCTTGCCAGCAAGACACCATCAGGTCCAGCCACTGTATCTGCTACTTTTGTTCCTGTTTAGTGCAAAGAAATTGTTGTTTTTCTTGCCACAGAGTGTGGAAATCCTACCTAGTCTGTTCTGAGATCCTGTGATGCCTGCCTGGATAGGTCACTCAGCCAACTCAGCTTACAGAACTCCACAGGTCATCAGGGTTTGTTTTTGGTTTGCTTTTCTTACCTCTTGGGCTTAGTCATAGAAACAAGGGGAAGGGCCTTTCACCTTGGAGCACTGATGCGTAGATTCTTAGCACTTCTTCTTGGACTCTTTTCTCTCTTTTATGACCAGGGAATTGTTTCATGGAAGTATTGTTATAGGGCACTGGCCTGCTGGGAATCTAAGGCAGCCATAACAGGCAGTCCTTTTTCACCCTGATTCTTGCGATCACCCCAGATAGATTTCAAACATGCTGCTCATTAGCAGGCATGAATTTATTGGAAGGGACAGGAAAAGAGGACAGTCTCAACAGAGACAGTAGGTCAACCATGAATGGATGAGCAGGGAAAGGACAATGGAAAGAAACTGAAAACCACAGGGAGGCTTATCTGATAGGCAAACACCTGGAAGCTGGGGCTTGGTATGTCAAGACCTCCCCCAGCCACAATTAC
>CM053400.1:73156944-73263182 GCA_028644305.1 Xerus rutilus | reverse complement strand
AACTCAGGGGCACTCGACCACTGAGCCACATCCCCAGCCCTATTTTGTGTTTTATTAAGAGACAGGGTCTCACTGAGTTGCTCAGCGCCTCGCCTTAGGCCTGTGCTTTTGTAACACGAAATGGCTTTGGAAAGAACTGGAAAAAATAGCAAGAAATGAGAACTGAGTGGATAAATTTAAAATGACAAGTTTTATGTAACAGAAAATAGTGAACTAGAAATCAGGTGAGAAAGCACATCCAGAAGCATATCCTGAAGCAGCATGAGAAGACCAAGAGATGGAGAAGCAATGGAGAAGGTGGAAAACAGGGTTCACGGGAAGGCCAACAGAGGTAACGGAGCAGCAGGGCAGAGAGACAGCAAAGGAAGTACAATCCCTAAAAATAATGGCCCCCTTCTCTTTCCACCTTCCCTTCACTTCTCTTCCTTTGCCTTCCAGTCCCCACTATCCCTCTCCCCATCCTCCATTTCCTGTCCTTTCCCATTTCGGCTTCCCAGAGTGGCTGAGATTACAGGGCAGACAGTGGCGACAGGAAGCCACAGGGATGACTTTTAGATGCAATAGAGTAGCTTCCTCAAATAAATGTTTCATTTTATATATTAAGCAAGAAAAAAACATTTTTAAATGTGTGTGTATGTGTGTGCGCGCGCGTGCGTGCATGTGTATACAGTTACTTATACGAGACATGCTGAAAAACTGAGGACACAAGATATTAAACTAAAAGGACATTATACACATATGAATCACATATAACTAAAAAAACAAAAAACAAAAAATGTGGTATAGAAAATTAATATTGTAAATAGTACATTTTAAGTCAGGGATTATTGTTAAAGATAGATCATTGTTCACAATGACAAGGTCAATTAAATGAAAAGATTACAGTTCTATGTGTATATACTCCTCATAACCCACATTAAAAATATGTAGAGCCAAAATACATAAAAATTAAAGGAAAAAATGAAAATTGAAAACCCTTTGAATTTAATCTTAGAAAATGATAGAATAAGCAAAATAAAAATCAGTAGAGGTAGAATATATTTGAACAACGTAATATACAAAAGTGACCTCACTGAAGCATATTAAATGCTTTACGCAATCACTGCATACATTCTTCACAAGTTCACTAAGAATATTATTAAAATAAGCCATACACTAGACCATAAAAAAAAACCACAACTGATTTCCAAAACTACAGGAAGTGCAGCTTGCATTTAAAAATGAATAGCTTGTTTCATATTCTTTCTGCCCTCTTTAGTCAAAGTTGGCATGTTTCTGCCAATATAATTTTCTCTAAAACTTTGCTTTGCTTGGATTTCATAAGGGCATGAAAGACATTAGATCATCTGTAGATCTTTCTGAGATAACCTTTTTCTATTTTTGGCTTCTGCTCAGATGGTCGAAAGACACCACCACTCAAACTTGAGAGAATCTGTCAAACACACCATTACTCGCCTGGGTCTGAATACCCTGATCTTTTGGTCTTCAAAGGGTTTCTGCAAAAAGGGGCAGCTACACCTTCAGCCTTTCCCCCAGGCTATGCTTTTGACAGTTATTTCAGTATTTTAGCATCTTTGCTATTTGATGATTTTCCAAATCATCACATTCTAGTTTGTTTTTGTTTAAAATTTCTTCCCTCAATTTATATCTCCCCTCTTTATTTTTCCTGTAGGCAACAAAAAGAAATCAAGTTATATCCTGAGCACTTAGAAATCTCCTTTGGCATATATCCAAGTTCACTGTTTTCACATTCTGCAGGAGACTCCTCTGCTGAACTCTCTGCTATTATTTATAAGGATTTCCTTTCCTCCAGTTTCCAAGAAGATGCTCCTCACTTCTTTCTGAATTTAAATCGTAGGGAACTCACAATGCCAAAGGTCAGAAATCTTCATGGTATCAGCTAAATTCACCAATAGAGCCTCACTGGTTTGAATCAAGAGATTAGCAAAGGGGGCTGGAGTGGTGGCTCTGTGGTAGAGCGCTTGCCTCACATGTGTGAAGCACTGGGTTCGATCCTCAGCATCGTATATCAATATATAAAATAAAATAAAAATTAAAAAAAAAAGAGGTTAGCTAGGCTGGGGTCTTTTCTAAAAGTTCTGGGGAAGAATCTATTTTCTAAGCTCATTCAAGTTATTGACTAAATTCAGTTGAGTATAAGCTCTCAGCTCCTAAAGACCACCCACATTCGTTACACTCAGTCACTGCAATCTTCAAAAATAACAGTCACCACTAATTTCCCTCTTGCTTCAAATGTCTGACTTCTTCAATCTGTAAGAGAAAATGCTCTATAGGTTCCCCTGAGTAATCTCCTTATTTCAAGATCACTGTCATTTTCAAACTCTCTTCACATTAGTGCTCGATAAAGTAGTCAGGGAATGGGAATCTTGGAGGGTCATCTTTAGACCTCTGTCTACCACATCTGGTGAAGGGCTCTGACTGGGGTGAACTTCAACTTTCTACATACAATTTAATTCAGGTAATAGTTATATATAGGTAAATTTACTTTGTAAAATTTCATCAAGCTGTACATTTATAACATGTACATTCTACTAGATGTGAGTTTCACTTCAATAAAATGCTTCCAAATATTACATTCAAAAAGAAAAACTCAATTTTTCTTACTAAATTTTTTATAAATACTATATTTAGAAAATTTAGGTATTCAATAATCTGTCTTCCCTATAGTTTGTACGTTCGTTTACTTTATTTTTATCATTTTATACTCTATACAGCGTAAAATGAATTGTTCTCACCAAACTCAAGCTTTAAAATATTACCAATAAATAATTAAATTCTATACCTAGTTTACATTTACCTACACATTCTGAATGTTGAGGTAGCTGGAATAGGAGAAAATTTATCATGCCTTGGTCTTGGTGGTCTTGGGTGAAGTGGTCATGGCCCAGACATCCGTTGCATCTTTTACTTTAACTAGAATGGGAATCCTTCCACATGGATCTCCCACAGAGTGCTGGCATCAACATAGTCAAAACCAGAGAGGCCATTTTGAAACGAGTGTTTGCTAAGAGTTGCTTACCAGGAGCCTCAACATAGAGTTACACTATGTTATGCTTTCCTTTATTTTTTTAAAGGGATTCTGTACCCTAAATGCAACATTTCAGGTCCATCAGTTTCCATCAATGGGACATTATCATTATTTTGGGTCAAAACAACTCAACAAAGCTCATTTCTGGTTAATCAATTCCTAAAATGAACAAACTAACAACAACAACAAAAAACTAGATGTGGTGGTAATAACTAAGCTAAAATAAATACTTTTTAGTTTCTTGTTTAATAAAATCTCACAAAGATCAGACCAAAGTGGTTCCTGAAACACTTTCAACTTGCTTAGTTTCATGACAACTTTTTCCCCTTCAAAAAGTCAAACCTCAGATTTCCAACAATTCACAAAAGCAATTTTGAAATCTTTTCTCATTAAACATGGGAACATACTGCCCTTGAGCCCTGTAATGAGAAAATTCCTCTTTAATGTAATTGCTCCAAGTGAAATATCACATAATATTAACCTACTTGGACACTCCTGAGAAACTTTCAAGTGGCTCGTTCCCTCTGAAGATAGTGTACTTCCCAATGTTTTCAAAACTTATGGGGAAAAAGAAATTAAATTGGAGAGCCAGATCCTCAAGACAATCATAATACGCTCTCATTCTGGCCTCCACAGAATAATAACTGTTGATATTCATTGAGGAGCCAGGCACTGTTCTAAGAGCTTCATATATATTAATTCATTTAATCCTCACAAACAACATTATTTTTTCTGTCTTGTAATGAAAAAAGCTGCAGCACAGAGAAAGTCAGTAGTTTTCCCAGTGTCGCACACCTAGAAAATGGTAAAGCAGGATCTAAACTTCCAACTCTAAAATGCTATACCAAGTTCTCCATTAAAGTAGTTTTAATGGTGTATCTGCAGGGTTAAAGGAGTGAGCATGTTGAAGGAATCTCATAATGAGTGTTGTCAACAACATAAAGAAGAGCACCAAGATCTTAGTCTTTAAGAGGCAAAATTACAGTGTCTTTTGCTTTTGGCTGTGAAATAGACTTTCAGTTAAGGGGTATTGGGGAGATGTTTGTTATAAAATATATCTTATCAACTTTATGCAGCAATAGCATTGGTGACCTTACTTACATGTATTATCTTACTTAATCTAAAATAACCCTGTGAAATTGCTATTACTGCCCCCTATCGCAAGTGTTGCTATTAATAATTACTCAGAGGAGGATTATCTTTAAATGCAAGCATATATTTGATCACATCAATCATCAAATATAAACAATTAATGCAAACAGTGTTGAGTGTGCTGGAGCACCCAACTAGCATTCAATGTGCACTAATTAAACACTATAAGCAAGTCACACTATCCTAGGGCAACTAAACATTACAAACAATTCACAATCCTAGGGCAGCCGTGAGCCCCAAAATACCCCTGGTGCTGCACGACTTCTCTTAGCCAAAGTGCAGACGTTGTCTTTGTCTGGTGGTTCTCTTCAGCCAATGGCTGGATCTTAGGGAATGATGGAGTTAATCCAGGGATGGACAGTAAGGCAGCCAGTCTCACTGATGTCCTTGGAGCAAAAGCCCCCAATGTGGTAGAACAAGCAATTTAAATACAGTTCCAAGTTGGTGGTATGAGCTGGTGATTGGTTACACCCAATGAAGGTCAATGTCCATTGGTTATGTCCAGTGAGATGATGTAATTGCAACTGGACATATTCTTGGTGCATGTCTATGGAGCTATGCTCCCTCTCAATTACAACCAGTCATTGCTAAGCATGCCTATGGCTAGTAACCCTTATAGCCCTTTATCAATTGCAAGCAGGCATGACTAAGCATGTCAATGGCGGCTGTTCCTTATGGCCAGCAATTTAGTGAGTCTCAGCATGTCCAGGCATGTTTATGGCATATGCTCCTTACACTCCCATTTTACAGATGACAACATTGTTAGCTATAGCTGAGATAGGATTTTAACTTGAGTTTGTTTTATTCCAGTGCTCCTCACTGTTGCTCTAATTCTACACAAAAAGAAGTTTAATTTTTTTAAATGAATGTAAAAGTTGTGCAATGATTGTTGTCTTGGTTCTGTTTGGGACAGAAATTCCAGGCAGCCAAGTTGTAGATAGTCCTGGGTTCTCTAAAACATGTCAGAGACACCAGAAAATACTTAAAGACTTGAAGTTGAGACTGGATGGGAAGGGGAGAGGACTCAAGGAAAGAGGAGAATAAGGGTGATGATATTGCAGAGTCCTCAAAACTTGAATAAAGTTCACTCTAATGATGCTGGCCTTTCAATCTCCATGTTGCTAAGGAGTCTCGCAACTTTCTTCTTATGCTAAACCTGCATTCAGGTCTTCCAGTTCCGCTAAGGTTCTGTCTAGCCATACCTGGATGTTATTCCTGAAAGAATGTGTTCAGTAATCAAAGCATTTAGTATCTCATGGTAGCACACTTGACGGACAGCCACCAGAAGCCTGACTAGCAGTTGGGAGATGGGTTTTAGAGCCCTTTATCTCTCTTTTTTTTTAACCTATGAAATTTTTATTTTCAAAATATAGCAACAATAACAGAAGATATACCCATTGAAAACTTTTATGAACAGTCACTTTATTTCAAGGTGGCAAACTAAATAAAAAATGTTACCATTTGAAGTAAAACTTCATGACTTGTCACAGTAGATTCACAACTATTTATTCATAATTAATGCTAGGATGACTAATAAATGTTTTTTCATAACTGAGTCATAAGAGACACTAGAGTAATAAAAAAAAAGTAGGGAAACAAAAAATAGGTCTCTAGTCAATTTAAAAAGAGAGAGACTTTATTTCATTTAGTCAACTACCATTCAATTGTGTTTGAAATCTCAAAATACTTCTACCATTTAAGGAAAATCTATGCATTCAATCCCGTTAATTAGGAAAGAACAGGAATATTTTGGGCTAGAAACCCATGAATTGTCTTTAGTTGAGCGTCAAATGTAACAAAAAATGCAACCAAATGCCACTAAGAATTTGTAGACTTTTGTGAATTTGGCTGGTTTGTTGGTTAGTTTGTTAGGCCTGAGTCATTAGAAACTGAAGTGAATTAGGACTCATGGGACAAAAACAGTCTGTAGGCTAAATCTGAAGACTTATTTCAGAAACGTTTTTTTAAATGTTTCATATTGCATGACCAAGGTCAAATTCCACAAAACATTCTGTTTAGATTTGGCTCATATTGTTTTATAAGTTAGTTACTGTGGGTTACTAATGATTGATTACTTTTATTAACTCACCAAGTTAAAATCTGATTTATTATTTCAAATACTATCTTCATAAAGAAGAGCCTTCATGTATAAATTATTTTACTTCCCAGTTTCTTTTACTTTTCAGTTTTATGCAGTGATATTCTGAAAAATATAAAACACAGAGATTTAAGAGGAAAATTATCCTTTTATTATCTAACATATATAGTCATTCACACAATATAGTTACACCACTCCCTTGAGAGAGAGAGATAAAGAAACTTGGTTGAAATGTGAGTCTTATTATAATTAAAATGATAATTTTTGCTGAAGAAAGGGAAGTAGTTTGACATATGCTGATAGTGATACTTTAGACAAGAGTTTAAGAATTGTATTATAGAATCTCAAAACAAAGCCATCTACCCAAAAATGTATAATGTCAATTTGTTTCCTTTCATAATATTTATTTTTTAAGCAACCATGGACTATAATACTCTGGATGTTTTGTTATAAGACATACGTTTAAAGAACTGTGCAGGTGGCTCACTGTTGAGTGGAAATTCTACTGTATTTTACAGCTCTACAATCTCAGGAATGTTGGGGATTTTCAACAGCAGATGTTCTTCTTGGCATCTACCATAATATTTATCATATATAAAAGTGCTAAATATATTAGGATGACCAAATAATAGGCTCTGTTGCCTTTGTGCTCTATTTAAAGCTTAGAGGAAGAGGGGAAAAAACTAAATGAATGTTATTTACTTCAAGATTATAAAAACAATAGAGCAAATTAAATTTATTGTCCTTTAGGCTTAGAATTGCACTGCAAGCTTCATCTCACAGTATTTCTGGAAATGACAACCATTAGTAAGTTTTCCCTGAAGTGATTCTTTGTGAACATTCCCAGCATGCTTAGTGAATACTTACAAAGAAACTTGGGTGGTCATTTTTGCTTGTCTGTTAGTTTTTTTTTTTAAGTGGAAGAAAAAGAAGTAAATGATTTCTGCCCACATAGAAATGAGATTCAGCATTTGTAAGTCAATTTCAAAGAATATTTTTATATTTCTAACTCAATAAATTAATCAAGGTTTCTTTGCTTTTAGTGTTAAAAAATAAATTTCTCTTGCACACATGTGAATAAAACATGCTGTGTTAAAAATGAAAATATATCTTTGCCTTAGAGACAGAAGATGAGAATACAATACAAAGACTTTTATAAATTTCAAATATTCATGCAGTAATTAGCTTCTGAACTATTAAATGTCATATACTTTCTAGGCACAGGGAAAACAATCTTGGAAGAATCAGAATCCACAGTCTTTGGTATACCAGAATGATATCAGATTTATTCAGACTGACTTTGGTATCATTCAACTATCATTGACCCCTTTGTCAAGTGACTTATCCAATGGCCTTTATAAAAATCTATCAACAAAATATCTCATTGGTTGACTAAGGAGGTTTACTACATATGTAAAAAATTATCCTTTGGTTTTTAAGTAGAAAAAATTCCCTCCAAAGGTCAAAATCCTGGTACAAATTGAGTAATGAAATGTGGCATAGTGTCTTGATTAAAACACAAATTGCCAACTTTGATGTACTTCCTGGGCTGAGTATCCCTTAGGAATGCCTTGTGGAAGCATAGAAGAAAAGAAATATAAAGGAATCTGTTTGTCTTTCTCCTCATCTTCCAATAAGTAAAAAGAAAGAAAAGAAGAAAGAAAATCATGAAGATTTCAAGAAAACCTTTCTCATGATATGGTGAGGTTACAATAATATTTTTTACTTTTATTCTAGCAAGCTTCAGTTTGGTAAAATTAATGTGCATTTAGCATATAGGCAATTTGATGATGGATTCTAAGTTTCTAATTTTAGATAGCCAATATTTTCTAAAGTAAGGGCCATACATTGAGAACATAATGTGCTCACCTTTAACAGAGTTCTCATGGGTTCTAGCGTATATCCTCTGCTGATATCTCTGACAGATATTGAAAAAGGGATTTTTCACTTCCCAGGTTCATAAACTATTCCCTATTCTAATAATGTCATAGACCATGGTGGCTCCCTCTCATTTCTCCATTCTCTCCCAGCCAACCAATCTGTGCCAGCTTAGCAATGGCATCCCATTCCACAGCAATGGGCCTACAGGGATTGGTGAGATATGCTGTTCAAACTTCTGCCTCAGCTCCCATCCCCTCTAAAATTTTAACTGAAAGCAGAAACAAATAAGATCACTGGGAAAATTTTAGATTTATTTTGTCAACAATCCTGTTTGGGATAACTAACTCCTTTGTCAGTGATGGAGATAGGAAGAAAAATGTCATATTTTTTGTCGATTCCATACAAATTTACATTTATATTTCATATCATGATCCCTCATATCATTATGCAATAATAAATTTCTACTTGCAGGGCCCTAGGCATGAAGGTTTATGAATCAAGAACTATCAAAATACATGTCTTAAAGTCACTCTGTTTATCACAGTACATGGCAAACAGAGTGACCACACTGTATCTTCCAGGGGCATCATTCACATTGATTTCAGGGCAGGGAGACCTCTGGAATTAGACAATGATATAATATCCTGGAAATATTAATATTAAAAATAAACTGTACTAATATTAAAAAATAAACTGCCAGGCATAGTATGCAGTGTACAGACATTCTTTTCATTTATCTCTGTGCATCAGAAAATAATAATACTCATGAAGCTGTTATCTGCTAAAGCTCCAATCTCTGAGGACACACTAACCTGGTATGAAGGATCTATGCTGAGAAATGTCATTGTGAATTAAATCAAAGAATGCATTGTGCTGTTACAGCATGGCTCCTATGGAACTGTGTTCTGGGCATCCACTCTGTCCATTTCTCTTCTGCTGTCTGCAAATCCTCTGAAGTTATGCCATGCCTCCAACAAGAGCCCTTGCCGTTTGCATTCCTACATACCTTGCTGGTCATCCTTTCACCATGCTGGGAAGTTCATGATATTTTTCAATGTGATCTCTAATTGCTTACTGATGTTCTGATATCCATCCTTATTTCCTTCACTCTTTCTTTTTTTTTTTTAATTTTTTTTAGTTGTTGATGTACACAATGTCTTTATTTTATTGCTTTATATGTGGTGCTGAGGATCGAACCCAGGGCCTCACGAATGCAAGGCAAGCGCTCTACCACTGAGCTACAATCCCAGCCCCTCACTGTTTCTTTGATGAGTACAAAAGCCTCAAAAAAAGAAAAAAGTACAAAATATTCTTTTTTTTTTTTAGGAGAGGTAGAACGATTACTTATATATGTTTTGCTAGTTTTTAGAGGTCAAATCTATTCTTACAACAAATGGAAGGAGGAAAGACTACAACAAAGTAAAAATAAAACCTCTTACAGAAAACACTTAACTTAGAATTACATGCTGGGGTGATCATTATTAGAAAGTACAGAAGGACCCTGCCACACTAATGCTCACAGAGTGAAACATTAACCATGTCTTGACTTCTGGTTGGAATATAAATTTGTTAACCACTTTGGAGAGAAATTTGACAATATCAAATAAAATTCAATTTAAATATACCCTACAGTGCAGTAATACATGCAGAAAAACTAGTAGATAGAGAAATACATTAAAATGTATATTTCATCATTGCTTCTATAAGTGAGAAATTAGAAAGAACTCAAATATTACCAAAAAAGAGTGATAAATGGAAGTATATTTATATAACAGAAGCCTACATAGCAGTTAAAATAAATTAGTACAAAAAGGGTGGGGAAATCTCAAAAAGACAATCTTGAGTGAAAAGTATATTTCAGTTGCATTCACTTAATTATTTAAATGAGTGTTTTATTAAGTATTTCCTATGTGTCAGATACCTAAGATTATTCTAAGTCATGGAGAGTCCCCAGGGGAAAAGCAGACAAAGCTCATGATTTCTAAGAGCTCACACGTTATGAGAGGCAAGAGATATGAAGCAAATAAATAAAAAATAAATAGGCAATACATCAAGAGTGAAAAGTGAGAGAAGAAAAATAAAACATGGTAAGATTATTGAAACTGAAAGGATTATTTTATACAGAACAGTCAGAGAGTTTCAGATAAAATACTATTTGAGCAGGGACCAGAAGGAAGCAAGGAAGTACACAGAGTCCCTCCAGTGAAGAAAATAAGTATAGTCGGCACTCCACACCCACAGAGGCACATCCAGGAACTTAAACAACTGTGGATCAAAAATATTGGGGAATATTGTGACTATACTAAATATGCACAGAATTTTTCCTTTTTATTATTCCATAAACAATACAGTATAACAAATATTTATATAGCACTTACACTGTGTTATGAGTCATCTGGAGATGATTTAAAGTACATGGGAAGACATGTGTAGGTTATATGCAAATACTATATAATTTATATAAGGGACTTGAGTATCCATGGATTTTGTAATCCTCAGGGGTCTGGTACCAATCCCCTGAAAGTATTTTTGAAAACTATGTATGCCCTGGTGTAAGACCTTGGTATATTAAAAAACCAGTATGGCAAAGAGAAGAATGATAGGAGATGAGTCTGAGAAGCCAGAGCACACAATAAGGTCAAAGTACAAATTTTGAAAAGAGGAGTTACATAAGTGATTTATTTTCAGAGAATCACCTTGGGTTTTTGGTTTTTGGTTGAGACTCTGCTGTAAGGGATCAAGAATGGAAGCTGGGAGACTAACTAGGGGGTTTTAGGAATTGCTCAAAGGAGAGATGGTGATGGTTTGGTCTAGGTTGGGGTCCATACAAGTAAAGGTGTAAATTGGATTCTGTATTCTACATAAAGCCACTAAATTGTGCTTATGGACTTTTTTTTTTTTTTTTGGTACCAGGGATTGAACTCAGGGGCACTCGACC
Organism: Xerus rutilus; assembly: GCA_028644305.1. Taxonomy (NCBI): domain Eukaryota; kingdom Metazoa; phylum Chordata; class Mammalia; order Rodentia; family Sciuridae; genus Xerus; species Xerus rutilus. The sequence continues at coordinate 73,252,064 of CM053400.1, read as the reverse complement.
ACTGAGCCACATCCCCAGCCCTATTTTGTGTTTTATTTAGAGACAGGGTCTCACTGAGTTGCTTAACGCTTCGTCATTGCTGAAGCTGGCTTTGAACTCGCAATTCTCCTGTCTCAGCCTCCCAAAGTACAGGAATTACAGGTGTGTGCCACTGTGTCCAGCTGTGCTTATGGACCAAATGTAAGTCATGAAAGAAGGAAAGACGTTACAAGTGGTTTCAAGGATATTGTTCAAATCAAATAGAAGTATATTTCTATTTACTGAGATGAGGAAGACTGGAAAGTACAGATTTGGGGATCAGGTAGAACAAATAATCACCCCCACCAAGATACCTACATAACTATAAACCTCCAGAATTTATGAATGTTATCTTACATGGCAAAAGGGCCTTGCAGATGTAATTAAGTTACAGATCCTGAGATGAGGAGATTAGTGTGTGCTATCTTTGCAGACTCAATGTAATCACAAAGGTCCTTGTTGAAGGAAGCCAGGAAGGTCACAGTCAGAGAGAGATGTGACTACAGAAGCAGAAGTCAGTGAGGGGATTTCTGACTTTGAGGATGGAAGAGGACCAAAAGCCAACGGTGCAGGCAGCCATTAGAAGGTGGAAGAAAAGAAAAAAGAAACTGAATTTCTTCCTTTGAGTTTCCAGAGGGAATGCTGCTCTGCTGACCCAACAAATCAAAGCTGTGGTCCTCATTGGAAAAGCAATGCTACTCTAGGCAAAAGGTGTTTAGAATATGCAGGAAATCATAATGAAAGAAGTTAACTTCTTATGGTTGTAGAATAATTAGACCACATGTGAATACAGCAAATATGACACAGGAGAACTCAGGAGACAAAAACTGAGTCAAGTCTTAGAGGAGTGTGAAGTGCATGACTGACAATTCCTTCCAGTAGCATTAGGAATAGTGGTAACACAGAATCCTGTTACTCTTCCACCTGCTTTTAAGTCACACAACTTAAATGGTAACATGCACACAGGAAATGGGAAAACGAAAATTAGAACCTTACTGAGATACCACTACACCAAGAGTCAGCAAACTTCTCGGAAATGCCAAGCCATAAATACTTTAAGCTTTATAGCCAGATGCTCTCTACCACAGCACTCAACCCTGCCATTAAAAAGCAAACAAAGCCATATAAAATGCACAAACAAAAGGGCATTCTTTTGTTCCAATAAAACTTTATTTGCAAAAACAGATGGTGGGAATCTTGTGGGTATAACTCAAGGTGAACCATGTGCTTAGCATGAGCAAGACCCTGGGTTCGATCTCCAGCACCAAACAAATTAAGAAAAGAAAGAAAGAAAGAAAAAAAACGGATACAGATGGTACTTAATTTGGCCTATAATGGTTTGCTTTGCTGACTCCTACGTTACAATCTCCAGAATGGCTAAATTGAAAAAGACTTTCTGTATCAGGAATTGGAATTCTCCTGTACTGTTGCTGGAATATAAAATAATACAACCACTTTAGAAAACAGCTTGGCAATTTTTAAAAAGATTACACATACATCTACCCCATGACTTAGACATTTCTGTTGTAGATATTTACTCAAGAGAAATAAAAGCACTCAGGCTCATAAATGATGTGCAGAGCAACTTCATGTTCAACAACCACAACCTGGAAACAAGACAAATATCCATCTACAGGCAAATGAATAAACAGGTTTTAGTATATCTATACAACCAACCAAATCTCAGCAATCAAAACAATGGACTATTAATACACATACAATATGGATACCTCTTAAAATAATTATGCAGCAAGAAAGATGGCAAGCCATAGAATACAGTTTGATTCCATTTACATGCAATTCTAGAAACAAAAATTTAATCTATAGTGACAAAAAGATCAATAGTTGCCTGAAGACAAGGGCAGAGAGTCAGGGAGGGTAGAGAGGGAGGATTATGAAAGAGTACCAGGAAACATGTGAGAATGACAGAAATGTTCACTATCCTGACTATTAAAATGTTTTCATGGATGTATGCACATATCAGAACCTAGTAAATTATAACATTTTAAGTATGTGCAAAGACAACAATGAGCTGAGAGGTAAAAGGAATTATACAGAGAAACTCTTTCCCTCAAAGGGTACATGGATCAAGCTTTCTTGTGTAGTCCACAGTTCACGGTGCAAGCCCTCTGCTTAAGCATCTCCACAAAACTACACAGATATCAGCCATAAGGTTTAATTTGGGAAAGTTATTAGATTCATAAGCAAAAGTGAATTATACAGGATGGTGTAACTAATGTCTTGTGTATAGCTTCATATAAGGCGATTTCAGCAAAGCTAATGAACAAAATTTATACTGTAACAAATTTTTCTATTTAAATGTCAGCTTGGCTACATTAGCAAGCTGAATTCTTTGTGCACTTTAAATAGTGGCAACAGTGACTCATAATTTAGGAGTTAAAACCAACATTATAACTATACTAAGTGATCCAACCGAGCTATCCTCATTAAGATGGTAATTTCAGTCATGTAGACTTAAGTAAACTTCAAAAAGTGGATATATTGCTTTTATTAGGAGTATGATGTTCTGGTACAGTAGATTTTAGGATTCTCCTGCATAAAGTTAGCATGTTGTATTCAGTGAATATAGCTTTGAAAACTGATCATGTAGCTTTACATCAAAACAACAGAGACCATCGTCATCTCATTTATTTTCCTGAAGAAATAATAGAAGACCCTATGGCCCCTCTAGGACAGAAGTCATCCCATTCTTGGTCTAGCCCAACCCCCAGTAGAGAGTCTGATAATGCTCATAAATGGAAAGAGTGGTCTCTTCTGCAGCAGCCAATCACAAATACCACTCTGGACTATTAAACCAATATTTAAGGCAGCTTCAAAAACTATTAAATTATGCTTAATAATAGTAATCAGTAGGTGCATAGTCTTTGAAAGCTAGGAACTTTGGAAAAGATTATAAGCACAAAGCACACAGTTTTAAGAGTACTACAGTGGAAACAACAATAATAGGAGTAAGGGAATATTGGAGACTTACTCTATGTCAGGCCCTGCACTGAGCACTTTATAGCTGTCATTTCTTTTACTCTTCACAACAATCATGTGAGATAGGTTTTACTGTTATCATCACTTTAGACTATACCAACCTGTTAGCAACATATTAGTGCAGGGAGTGGACCACATCTTCTTTTTGTACTCCACGTTGTACCAACTACAGTTTCTAACACAACAGATATTTTTGAGTACATTATAGTGTCGAATAGGGAAGATAAGTATCTGGCACAGGGCCATGCCTTGTAAATAGTAAAGTTGGGACTTAAACTCAGATCACTCAAACTCCTAATTCAATTTGCTTCTTGACCATTATTTTGAAAAAAAATTAGAAACAACCTAAATGTTCAATGGTATGGAAATGGTTAAATGCATTTGGCTATAACTCTATGGAGTAATATACAACCAGTAAATTGTTAATTTTAAAAACTCAATAGCTTTATAGGAAAATGCTCATAGGTTAATAGGAAAAAAGAAAACCAAATTGTATCTCTGCTTTGATTGTAATTATGTAAAAATGATGTCTACATATTAATAAGAACCAAAAGGGAGTAAAATATTAAGCAATCAATTTAGGGGAGTTGTAGGTATTTAATTTCCATTACAGTTACTTAATATAGTCTTCTAAAATTATTTTTAAAAAACAATAGCAAGGATATATTTATATTATGAGGAAACTACATTGTTAAACTAGTATGTTTGCATTGAAATACCACCTCAACTATCATGTTTCAAAATTAATGATGCATTAATTTTGAGCAAGTTAAGACCCTATCAGATGATTAATATGTAGTGTGGGAGAGGGATTGAAGGACTGTAATATACCTAATGCCAAAAAGAGAGATGCTAGTAAGCTTTCTTCAGAGGTTTTCCTAATAAGTACCTTCTATTTCTTTGCATCACATCTACAAAGTCTACAGAGTAATGTTAACACCCTTTTAGGACCAATTCCTCTTATGTTCTTGTCTTCTCTAGTAGTTTCAACACCAAAATTCTTCTCATTTATAATCTTCAGGTGGAGACAAACTTTCTTGCCCAGTGCTCCCGGCATTTGGAAGGCCTAATGACCGTGCATATCTCCATTCTTCTCCTTCTCCCATATGAGAACCTGCCTTTCCACTTCAGCTACCGCAGGCAAAAGGGACCCTACTCCCAACAGACGCAAGGTGAGTATGGGGTCACAGCTCCCCATTTAGAGCACTAGAATCTCAGTTGCACCACTAATCAGTTTGGAACCTGAACTTCTCAGGTTTCAGATGATTTGCTTAATATTTCTAAACTCAATGCTCTTGGTTGTACAATAGAAGCCATATGCTAGGCAACTCATTGGATTACAGAAAGGATTAATTGAGAAAGTGTAAATAAAGTGACTAGGCCATAAAAAGTGCTCATTAATGTTAAGTATTACCAAAATAATAGTCAATAGTCATATTTCCTTATTGAGGCCTTCCAGAAACCACTTATTGCTTGCTGCAGACCTCCTGCAGAGTGTTAAAGCTCATCACATAATTTCACCATATTATTATTAGCCTAATCTTTGTGTGTGTCTTCTTATGTGTATTTTCAGGATTTTTCATTGCTCTCACCTTTAAGTATTGTCTGTTCTTGGACTCCTTAACCAAGCTTCAATAGATATCCAAAAATGATTTCATGAATGAATAAATTTGACATTCTATGCTGATTTTTTTTGGACCAGGGATTGAATCCAGGGGCACTTAACCCCTGAGCCACATTACCAGCCCTTTTTATTTTGAGACAGGATCTCAGTAAGTTGCTTAGGCTGGCTTAGAACTTGTGATCCTCCAGCCTCAGCCTTCCAAGTCACTGGGATTATAGGCATGCGCTACCACACCCAGCTCTTTTGCTGAATCTTTAAAATTAATTTAATATTTAAGCAATTTTCCATTAAAATATAGAGCCTCTCAGAATAACATCAGAAGCCATCTGGCTGAGGTAGTAAATGTTTTTTAAAAATCTGATCTTTTACAAGGGAGAATGGAATATTGCCACAAAGACTTAAAGGACCCAGCAGTGACGGCTTCTGCTTATTCTCATTTAACTGATTACTCTGAACTGCACAAAACCCAGATGGATCCTTGTAGATGACAGTGGGTTATTGCAAAGATAACCAGTGGTAGCCCCAGTTACAGCTCCTACATCAGATCTGGCCTCTTTACTAGAGCGTATGAATGCAGCCCCAGACATGTCTTGCATCCCTAGTGACTTGGTGGATGGATTCTAGTCAAAATCCATCAGGGAGAGCAGAGGCACTCTGCTTTCACTGGATAAGGACAAGTGAACATCAACAATGTAACATGCTGCAAGACCTTGCTAATTCTACTGTCCTCTATCACAACATAATATGGAGCGGCTTGACTAACCATCTCAGCAAATGGTTGAGGTATAGTCAGTGTTACATTCAACACTCTGCAGAATAGAAAAATTAAGACACTAAGATGATGACATTGTGTTAATTAAAACTGATAAGTAAGAACTGACAAGTACTCTAGATACCTTGATGAGATATGTTCACCAGTCAGGGATGGGGGAAGGAGATAAACATTATAAAGATGGGAAGCTTGCTATACCCATGAACTTCTTTGGGATGTACTGGTCTGAGGCATACTGGGATATCCCCCTTCAAATTAAAAGTAAGTTACATCTCACATAAGCTATTGAGAAATTCAGTGCTTGGGAATCCTCTGCATGATTTGGAAGCAGAAAATTCCATACATGGAAATACTGATCAACCCATTTAAGTAACGTAGAAACTATAATACTGTAATGGGATAATAGAAGCTGTATATGTATCCATATTTGTCTTTGGTAGGGTAGTATAATATAGGGGTTAAAAACACAGACTATGGAATCACCTTACTCATTTTCAGAACCCAGAACCACTACTTACTCACTGTGTGACCTATGGCAAGAGAGTATGCCTCTCTGACCTTCAACTATCTCATCTGTGAACTGAATATAATAATAGTACTTACCTCCTAGACATGTTGTAAGGACTACTGTGTGTTAATAAACTGGGCAAAGACAATGTTAGTTATTATTTTTATTATAATAGAAGCGCCTCTAATATTATGGGCTGGGTATTTTGAAGAGAAGGGACAGAGGAGAATTCCAGAAGAGTGTTATAAATATTTATGTTCATGAGCTCCTTTCATGAATGGAAGGAAGAGAGTTAAGGTTCACTGTGACCAAACAAAAGGGGAGGTGGTATGGATAATCATAGAGAATGGGCAGAAAGGACGAATTGGAAAGATTTGAAAGTTAGAAGGAGGAAGTTGGACAAGCACAAGATGGCCAGAAATGTATTTGAAGTGATAGCGTGCGCAGTGAAGAATAACCACCAAGGCCTTTATAAAGGGACAAGACAGTTGAGAGGGAAAAGAAGGTGCAGACAGTATAGGAAGGGGAGAGTGATAAAATACAACAGCACCAGGGCTTTCTGTTCTCACAGCTGCAACCGTCAGCACTCGGGTAAGATCACGCAAATAGGGGGAAGTGATTCACAAAGACCAGAGGTAATCAGAGTCACTGAGGAAATAATTACAAAAATAGCTGCCTAGACCACGTCCACATGATCAAGAAGTCAGTAGTAACCGAATTGGTTATATTAAAACCCAAGCACATCCTATCAATAAATGTCATCTCTCTCATGTCATTTGCTTAATGACCCCCTGTGGTGGGATTTTCAACAGAGAAAACCTGCCCTAGGTTGGTGGGGCAACTTTAAAGGTGCATTGAAAATGTGAAGTTTACTTATGTAAATGAGAGAACTGTATTAGGGCCTGAATCCATCAAGATCAAATGAAAATTTGGGTCCTGAACACTGTCTAAATGGACTAAATTAAGCCTCTCTGGGTTGCTGTCTGAATTGCAACTGTCAATATAATATTGGACATTGCTTAACTCCCCCATGCCTCAATTCCCTCATCTGTAAAATAATAAAGCTGCCTATTTCATATGACTGCTATAAAATGAGATGATTAAATATATGTCAAGTGTTTAGACCAGCACCAAGCACAAAGTAAATGCCTCTAGTGTAGGCTTTGTAGGGGAAAAAGTTCCCCTCAAACTCACTGACTAGACCATCCATCAATTCTTAGTAATGAGGTAATAAATTTTTAAATGAAAGAGTTCAATGATTTTAAAGGTCTTTTTTTCCTTAATAACTCCATTATTGCTTATAAAAATAGATTAAAATGAGGGGAGGGAAGGCAAGACATAGAGCCATCACAACTGTTCCCAGACATGGCAGCTGTGATTGTCCCTGCACGTCATCAACTAAAAACATTCACACAGGGCTGGGGTTGTGGCTCAGTGGTAAAGCGCTTGCCTTGCATGCGTGAGGCACTGGGTTCGATCCTCAGTACCACATAAAAATAAATAACATAAAGATATTGTGTCCATCTACAACTAAAAACAATTTTAAAAAAACTCACACAAATCACTTTTGCCATATTCCCCAAATCAGTTTTAAACACCTAAGTCTTCCTACAAAGGTTTAACTTTGTGTCGGTTGTTTAAGAGCTAATGCACATGAACAACTTTTCAGGATGTTTTTTTAGTCTGAATGAAATGGGTTACTGAAAGAGCTGTATGCTTGGATTTGTCAGCAAAGTTCTGAACATTAAATGAAGGTGTCGTACCAGAGATTCCTTCTTCTGGTGCAGCAGAGACTCCCAGAGGCGTTTTTTCAAAATAGCAGGGACCAAGAAAGTAAAACATTCTATTCATCCCAGTAGCAAAAGTGATCACTGAAATGGTGGTTTGTGGGAGAGAAGCCTCCAAACTTTCTCCCTGGACACATATCCATGCCAGGGACACACCTCTTTGATATTTCCAGCTGAGTTGAGGTTACCGCTGAACATGTTATAGCTCAGTAGAAGAATGTTCTAACAAGATACCCTTCAAACCCTAAAGGTCATGAGACACAGTTACTACCTTATCTCGTTAATTTTAGCATCAAAAAGTAAAAATGTTAAATATTGTTGTTTTGTTTTGTTTGGGGCCTAAGGCAATCTCAATCTTTATTCCTCTGACATGGAAATTATCAGCTTAGAATATTCCTATTAGTTGTATGACCATTACATAATTTCTCAGAATATAGCCTTAGAGGAAAAACTCATCTAGGTATTCCTTAAAGATTTGAAATCAATCTAGACAAAGGCCAGGAAAGGATTTTATCTAGATGAGACAAGAATCCAAGTATTGACAAGTTATAAAGATGATATGCGAAGCATTATTTTGTAATTGCTGGGGAAACTTGGTTGCTCCACCACAGCAAGACTATTTGTCAGAGATGAATAGGATGTCTGTTATGTCAGGTCAGTGGTCATTTCATTACAACCCCTTTAACTAAATTGAACATGCTTCATGAGTCACAGCCATCCCAGGATAAAAGCTACAGTGTATGTCTGCATACCAGCCCTTCCATAATTCCTTACAGTTGACTTTCCTTCAGCAGCTGCTCTAATCCTATTTCTACCACTTCCTTGATTCACTGGCAACCATCCCACCTCCATTCACTGGGTCTGATTCTCCTTCAAATCTCTTGAATTAATGCCCCAGTCACTGACTTTAGCAATAGCAAACTCCCAGAACATCACTTCTGGTTTCTCGTGTTAATGTTCCACAGCACTGCACCCGCCCAAGCTTAGCATGATTCAAGTCTGACCCTCTGACCAGGAGAGTGGGAGAGGGCTTTCAAACCAACATTGCAGTTTCGGCAGATCAGACACAATAGTGCCTGAGTGACAGACCATCTCCAACCAGATCTGAGGAAAACTGTCTGTGACCCTCCTAGAGCTCAAAGAGGTGGTGAATTTCAAGCTGCAGCATGCAGTGAGTGGTAATGTTAGTCTTTGCATAGAAGATCCTAAGTTACTTGGTGATGTCCGAAGAAAGACTTTGGTCCTTTTGAAAAGGAAACTGCCTAGAAAATACTGTGCCTTAGCCCTAGGTTGGACGTAAATTAAGAGCCCAGGTTGTTAAACTAATTGTAACTGGAAAATTGGGATTGAGGCTTCAACCCCAGTTGTAAGAATCAGGTATTCAGGATGAGGGTGGTGATAATGGAATCCATGATCACAGAGCCTGGCTCATATAATTTAGGACACACAGCAACTCTGCCCTTGATACTACTCCCACATCTCTCTTGAGCATCCTAGGAATATGTTGGGTTTTTTTGTTTTGTTTTGTTTTTTTGTTTTTTTGGTGGCCCTAGGGATTAAACCTAGGGTCTTGTACATGCTAGGCAAGCACTGTACCAACTGAGCTATACCCCAGCCCTAAATATCTGTTTATTTATGATTAACTCTATTTTGGTGCTAAATCATGTCCAGTCACAATGGAGATGACAACAGAGACAGAATGAACTGCTTCCAATCCTAGCTGTGCCGTGATGCTTTTCCCTCTAGCCTCATCCTGTTCCCTCCCACTCGAAATTCTGCTGCTAAAATCTGAAGAAGTAGAGAAAGATTTACTTAGAGCTGCCATCCAACCCCCACCCGAGCGTAGGTTGCCAGTAGGCAGATAGGCTCAGCATTTACACAGTTCCCATGAAAAGAGAAGCTTCTGTCTGTTTTATTGTTTAGTCAGACAGAAATCTCAGATGATTCTGAAATGAGTAACGAAGTAACGTACAAACTGTTTGCCAGCTAACTGATTTTCCTGTGATTTGTCACATTACGTATGTAGGCACATTCCAACAAGGCACATAGGCAGTAAGTGTAAAGGGAAGTATTTTTCATCTTACAATCTTTTTACCTGTTTTCAAGGAAGGGGTTTTAATTCTGCACGATGACTGACACTTCCTGGTTTACTTGGAGCTTTCCCAGTTGGAGTACCAAAAGTCTCACCTCCCAGAAAAGCCCCAGACCCTTTCAAACCAGGAAGGTTGATCATCCAAGCTGGAATTCAAAAGCCTAGATTTGAGTTTTACTGTATCACAGATTAATCCTGTGGTCTGGGGACTATCAGTTGCCATATCCTATTGTCAAAAACATCGAAGTCAATATGAAGACATACAAACACTCCCTTAATCTGGGTATTGTATCAGAGGCTCTGAACAAAGAAATAGGAGTAACACAAACCATAGCAAAATCTCCCCTCCCCATCAGCCCTTTTTTAGGAAGCACACAGGTGCCACAATGGTGGAGCAACTTCAAATATTTCAGTATTCCTAGAAAATTCATTCAGTTTTAGTGAGCATTTAATGTTCTTGAGGAATACTTACTTACTTACTTAAAAATATACACTTGAAGAAAGGTATTTCTCTTACTCCAGACCCTCCGGCATTGCTGTTTACTCAAGGGGAATTAAGAGCGAAGAAATATTTCACAATCCAAGGTCACAATCTAAGGTCATAATCCAAGAAATCAGGCTTATCAAGAGACTCAAAATTAATCATAAGATTAAGGAATATTTTCCCTTCTCCATACCTGACAACCACACTAACAAGGCTCCAATGTCATTGCCAGACTCAAGCCTTTGTACTAAGGGAAACATCAAGTCAAAAGAAACAAAAACAAGGACAATAGAAAAATTAAGCCTCTGGCACCTATAGCTACATCAAATGTGAAACACAGCCCAACTCTTGGCCAAATTCACAGAAAGCCTCAGTTCCAACCACTTGATACATCATTCCATCTTCAATAGAATATTAAAAAGCATGTTGAAAGGCAAAGGGAAAAAAAGGGAAAAAAACACATTTTGAAGAAACAAAGCTAGTATCAGAACCAGACTCAAATATGACATGGATTTGGGAATTATCTGATAGAGAATTTAGAATAACTATGATGAACATGTTAGTTGTTCTAATAGGAAAAGTAAATTACATGGGAAAACAGATGGTTAACACTCTAACAATTTTGTACAGTGCACTAAAAATTTTGTTAAGAATGAGATAAATAAAAAGAGTAGATAATGTAAGCAGAGAGAGGGAAACTCAAGATAGAATCAAAAGAAAATATTAGAATAATTATTATTTTGGCAGAGGAGTGATACCAGGGATTGATCTCAGGGCCACTGGACCACTGAGCCACATCCCCAGCCCTATGTTGCATTTTATTTAGAGACAGGGTCTCACTGAATTGCTTAGTGCCACACCATTACTGAGGCTGACTTTGAACTGAGAGCTTTCTGTCCCAGCCTCCTGAGCCACTGGGATTACTGCTAGAAGTTTGTTTTGCTTGTGGTGCTGGGGATTGAACCCAAGGCCTTGTACATGTGAAGCAAGCACTCTACCACCTGAGCTATATCTCCAGCCCTAGAATTATTCTTAATGTACCAAAAATGAAGTATTCTGATGGACTCATCACTAGATTGAACATGGCAAAGGAGAACATCCATGAGCTCTCCGTGAGTGCCAAGTGTCAATACAACTTCCACAACTGAAACGGAAAGATAGAGCAAAGCAAAAGAGAATGAAGGAAACAGAACATCCAAGAACTGTAGTGCAACAAATGAATAATTGGATTGTCCAAAGGAGAAGAAAGCAAAAAAACATATGTAACCTATCAATGGCTGAAAACTTTCAAAAATTAATGACAGACAACAAAGCATAGATCCAGGAAACTCAACAAACACTAACGGAGATAAACACCAAAACAACAACACACACAGTAAAAAAACACTGCTCCTAGACAGCATATTCCAACTGCAGAAAACCAAAGACCAAGTGGAAACCTTGAAAGGAGGAATAAGGGAGGGAAAGTGCCTCCCCTCTGGAAGAACAAGTATAAGAATCACAGTGAACTTCTAGTCAGAAACCAGGCACATGACCATGCACTCATTAAAGTGGCTAAAATTCTTTTAATGATAATAACTAATTACTGTCAAGGATACAGTACAACAGGAAGTCCCATTCATTGCTGGTGGGAATGCAAAATAGCATAGTTCCCTTAAAGGACAGTTTGTCAGTGTCTTGCTAAAGATAATCTAGTTATAATATCTGGCATTCATACCCCAGGTGTTTACAAGATTGATTTGAAAATACATGTCTACACAAGAACCTGTATGTGAAAATAAATGCATATTATACAACAGCTTAATTCATTTAAAAATTATCTATTGCCGGGCTGGGGTCGTGGCTCAGTGGTAGAGCGCTTGCCTTGCATGCGTGAGGCACTGGGTTCGATTCTCAGCACCACATGTAAATAAATAAATAAAATAAGATCCATCAACAACTAATAAAAAATATTTTAAAAAAATTATCTATTGCCATAGGAAGGAGGGAGTGAGGAGGAGCAGGAAGAGGGAGGATTAAATAGGTGCAGCATAGTAGAATTCTTAGTGTGAAACTACTCTGTTGGACATTATAATGATGGACACACTACACTACACATTTATGAAAGCCACCAGAACTTTACAACACAGAGTACACATGAATTTAAATAATTTAAAATTATGTAGGAGGTTGGGGGATCACACATGTCATACAGAATATGACAAGACACTGTAACTGTTGCAAATGGGTGAAACCACCTCACTGAAGGGAGAGAGAAGAGAGGCAAGTGGTTGATCTGAGTCTGTGCAAATGAGTGGAGTCTGTAAGACTAATGACAAAAGAAATTGTAATTAAGCACTGTGCTATAGTTAATAAATTTGTTTTGCACAGGGATACTGGTCAGCAGTTCTGCGACTGCTGTAAAAGCATGCTAGAATTAAACAATTAAATAAGGGCATGGTAGGACCCATTTTTCTTACTGTTGGAGAGGGAGTTTAGGAATAAGCAAGAGGAAGAGGCTAGAATGATCTATGTGACAATGGATTAGAGTTTGAAGACATCAGTACTTGTGATAGCTTAATATAACTAATACAGAGAAATGTTTGTAGATGTGCATATGTACAGGAGTTGTTATACAGACATGGTTTGTTCTGTGTGCTGTGAGAGCCCAGAAGCAACCACACCCAATAGCACACAAGCACACTAGCATTCAGACCCTTGTTTTTAATATTAGTCTAACAAAGAAATTGGGCCTCTTAGAGGAATGACTATTTCTAGGCCTAGAGCAGGAAACATGTGAGATTCACCTAGAATACCTTATAGTGTAAAAAAAAAAAAAAAAGGAATTGTGAAACCTGCATGCACACACATTGATGGGGTAGACCAAAGGGACCCAGGAGACAGACAACTAAAAGAGTTCCCAATGGCCAAAGATGGAAAAATTTGAGTAAGAAAACAAAGAGTAATATTCATGAGTTCAAACTGATACACACAAATGAATGGTTGAATACATAAACACATGGGAACAAGACAGATACCCCTTGCAGAAGAATTCCAAATAATCTATGTGGATCCTATACTCTGCTCTCAAGGAGATGGAGCATAGCACCCTCTTTTTAAGTGCAGTTTCACATATCATCTCCTTTCAAAGAGAAGTCAGTGTGGGGGAAAAAAGGAATGGAAAGAAGGGGAAAAAATAATTTCAGCACTATCTAGAGCTGCTATATCAGAGTATCACAAACTCCATGGCTTAAAACAACAGAAATTTATTCACTCAAATTCCAAGGCTAGAATTCAGATATCAAGGTTTCAGAAGGACCAGGCTCCTCTGAAAACTCTAGGGAAGAATCCTTTCTGGCTTTTTCCTAGTTTTTGTTTGGTCTTGTTGTTGCTTGGGTTGGTTTGGGTTGCCAGTATCCTTGGCGTTCCTTGGATTGAATTCCTGGAGATGCATCGATCTAATCTCTGTCTCTGTCATCATAGGGCATTCTGTGTGTGTGTGTGTGTGTGTGTGTGTATGTGTGTGGTGTGAAAGTGACAATGTCCCTCCTTTTATAAGGACACCAGTCATCAATTTGGAGCCCACCCTCATGTTAACTTGATTACACTTGCAAAGACCTTGTTTCCAAATAAAACTTAATTCACAGGTAAGGGTGTTAGGACTTGAACTTATCTTTTAGAGGGATACAGTTCAATCCACAAGAGATCCTATAAGAAAAATAAAAAGCTGCAAACTAAGAACTGATATTTTCCATAAAAGTTGAGTACTAGGTTTCAAAATGACTCCTCTTTCTTTTCTCTCCTCTTTCTCACTCAGCTCTAACAGTAAGAGTTTTCTTTAACTTGAAAATATGTGTTTGAAAAAAAGAAGACAGTGGTTGTCAAGAGTGACAAATTTTCAAGGACATACAAGTCCAAAGGTAGCTCTAAAAATTTGATGCTGCTGAAAATGTCTGTATTTCCACAAAAATATCTTTGAGTTTCTGAGTTAGTGCTAACGCCAATTCTTTTTCTTGCCATTCTATTTTCATTTTTATTTTAAAGTCTTGGCTCTACCCTATTTTTTCTACCTGTAGGGCTGGTTTTAACAACACACATGAAGACAGTTTTACTGCATTATTCTCCATTTCAATGTGGCTGACATACAAAGACTACAGAAAAATGAAAATAATCAAACCTGATAAAAATAAAAACAAGTAAAGGCTTTTGGAGGAAAAAAATCTGCCTTAGGAAAAGAGCAGTATGTGTATGTTATGACATAATTTAAGGAAAAAAATATATTTAGACTTTTTATCTTGTGTCTTTCTTCCTTTTCCTCCCTCTTTTTTTTCTTCTTTTTTGTGCATATTCAAATGGAAAATATTGTTTACAGAAATATTGTTTACAGAAAGAAATCTCACCTGCTCTGTTTGTACAAACTTGTTTTTATCTCTGTAGTACCATTGTCTTAGTTTGGTGCTGCTACATCAGAATACCTGAGACAAAGCAATTCAAAATGAACAGAAATTTATTAGTATATAGTTTTAGAGGCTAGGAAGTCCAAGATCAAGATACCAGCAACTAGCAAGGACCTTCCTGAAAATAAGGGGGGGTGGAGTCAAATTCACCCTTTTATAACATCATCAGTCCTACGGATTAGAGTGTAGTCTATATGGCCTAATCACCTCTGAAATGTCCCACCTCTTAAAGTAGTATTCCAGAGGCAATCAAATTTCAAAATGGGTTTTAGAGAAGATAGTCAATAGCATTCCACCCTAGTCCCCTAAAACACTTTCTTTTCACATACAACTCAGGAGCCCCTAAATTCATAACTCCTTCCAGCTTCTACTTGAAGTTCAAAGATCAGAGTCTCATCCAAACCAGATATGGGTTAACACTCAAAGCACAATTCACAATGAGACTAATACTCTCCATTTGTAAGCCTGTGAATTCAAATCAAATTACCACACTTCCAAAATACAGTGGTGGGATGGCAAATGAATTATCATTCCCAAAAGGAGCTACAAAAAAGAAGACAGGGAAAATAGCCCCCAAGTAAATTCAAAACCCAAGAGGGAAAAATGCACTAAATACTAAAGTTTGAGAATAATCTCCCTTGACTCTATGTCCCACCTTCTGAGCATTCTGGGGCTGGGATTGAGCTTCCAAGCCTCAGTCAGCCCCACCCCTATGTCTTTGCTGGTCTCAGCCTATGCAGCATCTCTCATGGTTAGAGAATTGTGCCTATGGTCTCCCAGGCTAGCACTGGACATTGATAGCTCTAGTTCTGGGGTGTCAAGGGCTACCCTACCACTAAAGCCCCACTAAGCATCACTCTAATGGGACTTCTTTCTACAGTGGCTCTGGTCCTCTGGCAGGTCTCTCCAGCACCCTTTAAAGGCTAGGTGAATCGGCCATGCCTCCAAAGCTTGTGCACACCTGCAGAGTTAGCATTACATGAAAGACTCTGAGAGTTCCACTCATTGGTAATAATATTTGTACTAGGGTTCTCCAGAAAGACAGAATCAATAGGATATATATTATGTATTCTGTTACATGGTACCCGATTATATGGTGGTCACACACTTACCTTGGGGGCAGATGTTCCCCACTCAGCCCTCTGAAATCACACCCCAATGTCTTCCAGAAACACCTTCACAGACATTCCTGTAAATAATGCTCTCTAGGTATCCTTTAATCCAGTCATGTTGACACCTAAAATCAACCATGAAAACTGTGCAAAGTGACTATATATTGGATCACTAGAATATTTACTTGTATTATAACTCAAAACAATAAAAATGTGTTACCTAAGTTCTTATATACAGAAATGATAAAGGATAAAGTTAATGTACATACAGGTAAACAGTTAAATAGTTTACTATAAATATTTTAATGATTAACAGTAATGGTTACAATTTTATTTGCAGAATGATCTACTTTATTCACATGTTTAATGGCCATAGTAACTTCTCCAAAAGGGAGAGAACACAAAGAAAACACACATTTATTCTTCAGCAAATTAATTAATTAAACTGATGAACTATTCTGATTGGAATTTGCTTTCACTGAGCTTTCCCCAGATATCATTACATTCCTGCACTGTTGCAGCTGGGCGTAGTGGTGCACGCCTGTAATCCCAGCACTTTGGGAGGCTGAGATAAGAGAATCCCAAGTTCAAAGCCAGCCTCAGCAACAGCGAGGTGCTAAGCAACTCAGCAAGACCCTGTCTGTCTCTACATAAAACACAAAATAGGGCTGGGGATGTAGCTCAGTGGTCGAGTGCCCCTGAGTTCAATCCCCGGTACCAAAAACAGAAAAAAAAGAACTCTTGTTTGGAGTCTCATGTTTTATTATTTGGAAGTTAAATGATTTAAATTTACAAAAAAAAAAAAGTTTTCATTCTATCTAAATGAAATGAGAACAAAAATAGCCCTAGTCCTTTGTAGCTTCCCTCCCACCACCTTTCCCAGAGACTATACCTCATAAACTAGACCTAGGACTGGTCTTGGACGATAACAGGGCAATATGAATTAAGGGCTTCCATTCTGCTCCAACATATTTTTCTATGAAGTGTTAAGAAAGATGCTTCAGAATTACAGTGCATATACCCTAGTGTTTGACATAGTCCAAGCACTTGAAAAATATTTGGTGAATGAACTCATTAATGATGGGTTCATTCAGAGCTGGACAAATAGAGTCTTCCTTGAAGAATGATACACTGTGACAGATGGATTATTGATAATCCTTCCTTCCTCCTCTGTCCTTGCTAGGCTCAAGGAGTCCATGGGATTCTCTAAGGGCACTCACCAATTTCTGAAGTGCTGTGCCCTCGCCCTGCACATTTGCTCCTAAGAACTGAGAAGGGACAAAGTATCCCAAACAGCAGAGCCCAGTGAGGCTGGTCCTGTCATCCCTGTCACCTGCAGCTATACCAAGCCCTCCCAGTCTACATGCTGGATTCCATCGCATCTTCCCAAGCCCCACCAATGAAGCCCCTGATTGTGCCATATTGGCACCTGAAGGTAGAGTCAGGTAGCAGCCACTTTTTTCACAAATAAGAATTTATAATGGGGTTTTTTCCTTCCTGGAATCTCCTAACAGTTTAATATACAAAATATGCAGAAGTGCACAGATTATGAGGGCTCCCCAGCCCTTGGGAAGCAGACAGATCAGCCTAGAGAACCAAAGGTGTCAAGACCAACAGCAAGGGCAACAAGGCTGGGGAATTATGGCACAGCCCAACAGTCATGAGCCGAGACATTCTGTAGGGCAACCTGGCTTGCAATAAATCCAGGCACCCCCGTTAGTTGTTATCACTTCAGATTTCAGGGCTAAAAGGGCCTTGAGAAGTCCACTCTTGGCATGAATCTGCTCTAAAAAATTCCTGCTGATGGTCATCTGATATCTGCTCCTTAGCTGTGCTGGGCACTCTCTTCACCTCACGGAAGCCAGTGTCTGAATTCTTCCTTTTGCTACATGAGTCTCTTTGCTCCCTAAAGCTCCTCTTGCTGTTCCTAGTTTGTCCCCTGCAGTTGATCTTACATGTTCTTCTACCCTTAGAAATCCCTGTGGAAATATGAAGGCAACAGTTGTTAATGGATTGAATTGACTCTCTAAAACTCATGTTGAAGCCCAAACCCCTAATACCTCAGAAAGTGATGCTATTTGGAAACTGGGTGGTTGCAGGATTAATTAGTTAAGATGAGGTCATACTACAGTACAGTAGGCCCAAAATCCTACTGTAAAATATGACTCCTGTCCTTAAGAAAGGGGATATTTAGAGACACCCACACACAGGGAGAATGCCATGTGAAGATTAGTACAGAGATAGGATGATGTTGCTACAAGCCAAACTTCAAAGACTGACAGATAACCACCAGAAGCTAAGGGAAAGGCAGAGAACAGGTTTTTCTCACAGCCCTCCAAGGAAATCAATCCTGCCAACACCACAGTCTCAGACTTCTAGTCCCCAGAATGTAAGACAAATCAGGGAGAGAGCATATGAAATATTGTGTGGAATGATGAAATTTTAGAGTGGCCAGAAAAGGTTTCCTTCAGATCACTTTTTAGTAAAAACCTAAAGTTAGTAAATAAGCTTTCTATGTGTATGTCTGAGGGAAGAACATTCCAGGCAGCAGAAATAAAAAATGCAAAGGTTCTGAGGCAGAAATTGCTTGTCATATTATAGGGACAGTGAGGAGGCCTGCATGGCTGGAGTAGAGTGAACAACCTAGAACCTACAAAGGGATTGATTTTCAAGAGGTCACTGGATCCGATCATGTAAGGTCAAGGACACCAGATTTCATTCTGAGTTAGAAGCCATTGGAGATTTTTGAGCAGAAAAGTAATTATGATTTACATAATAGCATTCAGGCTGTGTGCTGTAAACAGTGAACAAGGGCAGAATCCCAGTGAAGGGAAGCCACTTTAGTAATCCAGGTGAGTGACCATGGTGGTTTGGACCAGGATGGAAGTAGTGGATGTGGCAACAAAGTGGTCAAATTCCAGACGTATTTTGAAGAATTGATAAGATGGACCAGATACGATCCAGGAAAGAAAGAGGGGAGTCAACAGTAACACTAACATTTTGGACTGAGAAGCTAAAAAAAATTAAGAGGAGATTAACTAGATGAGAAAGTTTCAGGAAAGTCTGGAGAGAAATGCCAGGAGCTATGTTTTGGACATGGAAGTCTGAGGGGCCTATTAGATATCTAAGTAAAAATGAGACAGAGATCTCCAGTTTCAGCAGGAAATCGCACCTGGAGATATAAATTGGGGTGGCATCTGTTGATCTGGAAGAAATTACCCAGAGAGAGAAGGTAGATTAGAAAAAGAAAGAGAGAGAGAAAGAAGGTGGGGGGGAGGGGGAGAGCACGCACGCATGTGCTCATCCTGGGGCATCTCCAACATTTAAAGATCAAAGAGAGAGGAAGGAAGCAGCAGAGAGACCAAGAAGGAGTATCCAGTAAAGGAATGCAGAAATTTAGTAAGGACTAGAACATCTTAGTGGTGAAGTGAAGAAAAATTTCAAGGAAAGACTAATAATTGGCCAAATAAAGCTAAATCAGTCAAATATGACAAAACCTAAGGAATGGGATGATCACTGGTGACCATGGTAAGAACAGTTTTTTACTTCTTTGAGAACTTTAGTTTCAACTCTATTCAATGTCTTTCAAAAGCACCAAAATAATGATCTACTTTGAGTTCCCACAATGATGTCATGTAGCAGTATCATAACCCCTTATTGATAAGTGGACTCAAGATCACACAGCTTTGAAGAGGCCAAGGCAGATTCATAACTCTAGGAGTTACAAGGGTCTTTTCTCTCACCCATGTACTTTATGGATATCAGAATTAGGAAGTTTCCTTCTGGTCTTGAAAAAGTCACTATCTTACAAGAACAAATTTATCTGCCTTTCTGCGCTATTAATCTGGCTTATAAGAACAAATTCAATTAATTTGTCATCTAAATTCTACAGTAGTATGCCCTCCTTGCCTCCGCCCACCCCTTCCTAGTGTAAAGGATATCTATGGGATAGTCTGCAGGATTGTGCAGCAAATCTATGGTGGAACTACACAGTCATCATTTATTGTTCATACCACACCCAAACAGCTCTGGTGCTATCTTCTGGTGAAGATACATTTTATGGTTTAGTTATAAAGTGTTCCCCAAAAGCTCATGTGTAAGACAATGCAAGAAAGTATAGAGGTGAAATGATAGTCATGAGAGTCTTAACCTATCCGTGCATGAATCCCTTGACTATGATTAACTGGGTGGTGACCTTAGGCAGATAATTTATGGCTAGTGGATATGGATTGTTGGGGATGTGCCTTTGAGGTATACATTTTGTCCATGGTGAGGGGAGTTTTTCTCTCTATCTCTCTGCTTGCTGGTACCATGTCCCCAGCTGCTTTCTTCTGCCACACACTTCTCCCTCGATGTTCTGCCTTGTTGCCTCAGGCCCAGAGCAATGGAGTCAGCCCTCTATGGACTGATACCTCTAGAACTGCAAGCCCCCAAATAAACTTTTCCTCCACTAATTGTTCTTGTCAGGTCTGTTGCTAATAGCAGTGAAAAATCTGACTAAAACAGTGCATAATTATTTTGTATATGCTTTCAGTAATGTTCTCTGTGAGGTTTCATTCTTCAGGATGGAAGACCCTGCTGTGCTTCTAAGATTATAAATCAAAAACAAAAAAAAAAAGTGATTAGTATCCTAGATTATTTTTTTCCTAAATGCACTGAAGAAATAATGCAATGCATGGAACATCTAAAGAATTAGGTTTCCAAGTAAAAATCATATCCTAAATTTAAATTTTATCCCCAACCTCAAGTTGATTTACTTATTTGGAGTTGTCAATTAAAATCTTCTCCACTAGAAGTATTAAAATAAATTTAAGCTTGATTTAAAAAAAAGTTTATTGGCTCATTTGATAAAAGTCAGGGGATATTTCAGACATGTTGGGTGTAGGAGCTTAAATTTTAAACAAAATCATCAAGACACATTTTTCAGTTCTGCTTTCTTACATGGTCAATGTCCCCACAGGGGAAAGATTTTTCTAGGCTTGCATTATCAAACCTGCCTGCATCTTTAGCCAAAAGGCAAAATGATCATCTGAATCAAGCACTTTGGTTAGGGAAATATGTATGTGATGTTCTTGGGCCTAGATTTATCTAAATAATAGTAGATTTTTCCCAGAGGAACATCAGATATTGTTATTAAGAGAAAAGAGGGAAAATGAGCCAAGTTCATTTGGGTGTCACATCTAAAGAAGCCATCATGACAGTGTACTTGTAGACAATAGTATTCCTCATTGGGGAAAGGAGGAAAGGAATTAGCATTGTTGAGTGTCTTATTGTCTTATTTAACTTTTACCTTTTTGTGTGGTTGCTGATGCTAGTCTCACTCTACAGATGAGAAAACTGCAGTATGGAAATGTTCAATAACTTGCCAGCAACCTCATGACTAATGAAAAGACAAAGCCAGCAATGAAATGCAGAGCTTTAAGCTCTGAAGTCCCTCAGTACCATGGCCACTGAGTGGTGGTCATTAAATGAGGGTGACACTGAATGCAGACAACACAGGAGAGGCATTAAGCCACCTGTGAGCTGGGGAGCAGCCATAATTTCCATGATGTCTGTCACACTCTAAACCATGCCTGCAGCCAGGAGGCTGGTTCCAAAGAGCTTCTCAAAGAGTCCCTTACATTGAATTGAAGGGAAGTCCCTTTTATAATCCAAGGAATTGTCAGGAAATAGTGTTATGTTGGGATATTTTTGCATCACATAATTTCCCTTTGATGTTTAAAAAAAAAACATTTCTGGCCACATCAACTCACAATAGTGTATGTAAATGACACAAAAGAGGGTGACGATTTAAACTGAAAGAATAATCCTGTTGTTTTTTAATCCTATTGTCTTTTATCCTCCTCCAGCTTCCCAGAAGCCACTTTAAGAAGCATAAGTGCAAATGTGCATGTAACATTGTTACACAAAATGTTGCTTCTTGCTGGGCTTCTCTGTTTCTGTGCTCTGAAAACAGTCTCCCTGAGTACTTTGAACTCCCTCTCAGCATTAAATAATTTCCATGGAAACTGAGGCTAAAGAGAATGTCTGAGAGCGCATTAAACAATATACCATCTAAACAAGGTTTTTAATTTCCCTTGTTCTCCCTTTTGTTAGAAAATCAATAACTACCAGTATTTATATTTCTTAATGATGTAACTCCTGGACAAGCCTGGAAAATGATGTCTGATTAATCACAAAGGCCCCTTCTAATATAGAATACAATATCTATGTTTAAAAAGCGATGCCTTGCAGCACAGATGAAGCAGAAAAGGAATCCAAATGTTTCCCAATCAGCTCAGCCTTTTAGCCACAGAAGGAAAATCCTGTGCCGAGATTCCAGAATTTTTCTTTGTCTTGGTAATTTTCCAGCATGTTTTTACTCTTCCAAATACCACATCAGAACCACAGATGGCAGCACAATTTGAGCAGGTTTGAGGGGTTTTTTGCTCTTTAATCTAAATTCAAAATAGTTGGAAGTTGATAGGAGCCTTCCAGCTTCCTCCACCCCTGTCTTCCCCTTTCTGCTCCTGGTTGTTTTCATCTCATTGAGCTTTCAATTGTTTGACCCTATTAATGTTTTTTTTTTTTTTCCCAGCACAATAAAAGCACCAGAGTCTCAGTACTGTCAATACCATTTCCCAGCACCTCTATGTAAAATGCTGAGCAAATGCCTGACATTATAAAGCATTTCCTTTCTTGTGTCAACATGTATTCTCAAATCTAGACTAACTGAGGTTATCAGAACAAGGCTGTACAGCTAGTTTTACCCACTTACAAGCACAAATGTAAAGTTGATAATGAAATTGGACTTGAGGCTTACAAGTTAAAATATTGTATTTTAGATTGATTCTACAGCATGCAAAATACTCCTCCTAGAATTAGCCTAGACTTTTTTTCCATTTTTCATTATTTATTCAGATCTGTGATATGGTTTAGGTATAGGCTTAAAATACTTTTCATGTATCAAGATGCAAAGATGTTAATGCACTAAATTCCAGTAACCACGGAAAATATTAATTCCTACCAAAAGGTACAAAGATCATGCCTTAAACTGTTAATTTATTTTTATAAATCAATTTTTTATAGTATGAATAGCTACTATGCTAAAGGTGTTGCTCTGAGAATTGGGAGAATACAATGATGAATTCAAATGGATCTGCTTTCAAGTAAATTAACATAACACTCTGTTTAACTGGTTGGCCCAAACAGATTATTACAGTACAGGTTACTTGGCTATATAAAAATCTCTGCTATGATACAATCCATGTTTCTTGTGTTTTGTTCTAGTTTGCATATGTGTGTGTTGTGTAATGCAATTCTGGACTTAAGTTAATTCATTCAACAAATATATTAGTACCTACTAAGTGCCAGGCACTGTAGAAGGCTCTGGGGATAGAGAGAAAATCATCTCCCTGCTCTTTTTTTTTTTTTTTTTTTTTTTTTTTGGTACCAGGGATTGAACTCAGGGGTACTCAACCACTGAGCTACATCCCCAGCCCTATTTTGTGTTTTATGTAGAGACAGGGTCTCACTGAGTTGCTTAGTGCCTCGCCATTGCTGAGGCTGGCTTTGAACTCGCGATTCTCCTGTCTCAGCCTCCCTAAGTGCTGGGATTACAAGCGTGAGCCACCACGCCCGGCTATCTCCCTGCTCTTGAAATGTGTGCATTCTAATAGAGAAGACCATCCAAATAAATGCAGAAGTACAATGCAGAATGGAATGGCTCATGGAGGCTTGCTCACAGTACTGAATAGAGGCCCCTGTGCTTGTATTTTTATATTCCTCTCTCCTTAGTTTCCAGAGTTCAAGCCCTCTCCTTGCTAACTCTTTCCCCTCTATCATAGGTATCCTAGTGTTACAAAATACTAATCCTTGGGGGAGAAATCATGTAAATAGACATCTAAATCTGGCTTTATCATGGACAAGATGTAGGTCCTTGGATAAATTCCTTAACATCTCTGAGTCTCAATTGACATGGAGGTGTTAATAATTCTGTATATATTTGATGTGAGAGTGAAGGGAGATGCCTTATATAAAGTACCTAGCAAAGTACCTAACAGAATAAATGTGTTTACTCTCCCCCATGCAGCCATAATTGATATCACTTTATCGGTCATTTCTGATCTCTGGCCTTGCTAACCAGCCTGGCTTATAATGATACCAACTAACATCTCTTCGGTGTTCACAGTAAGCTGAGCATCCTCTGTGTATTATATGATTTCAACCTCACAATCACTCACAAGTACCTACAGCCCAGCCACATGATCTGACCTTAGGGCTCCTCTGAGACTAGCACTCTGTTCTATGCATTGTGCTACTATTGACTGAGCAGGCTTGCTTCTCCATTACTTCCTGGCTCGCCAAGGCTGTCATACATCTGCAGTTTGATGGATTCACACTGCCTTCTCTGATTGAACTTTTCTATTACTGTCCATTTGAGGCCTTTTGCTCCACTGCTGTTGTAGGGGAGAGAACTGTTAGACTCAAGGCCACAAAGAAGCCCATGTTGCTGGGAAGAATAGGCTTCTTTCCCCAGTCTTTTTGTCTTTCCATTTCAAATATCTCCCCAAATATTTCTCAACTGTTGCAACTAGCCTTTTAATCAAATTCTGTCAAAGTGCTGCCAGCTGGAATAGGCACATAGAAACCTTTTAACTCTTTCATGTCTGTTATTTGAAGTTTATACTTATGAAAGAAGAAAACTCTCCATTTAACCATACAACAAGGTAGAGTAAGGTAAATAAATGCTATTAAGAAAAGTACAAGAGGCTTCCAGAAAATAGCTCTCACGGACTGTCAAAGCAGCCATTTCTGGCTTCTGACAGTGACTTTCTTTAACCACTGAACATGTTTGAGCAAGTTTACCCTGATAACTGCCAATAATCTCTTATTGATTATCCATCTGTTTTACATGCAGAAGCAGCTATCCTATTTCCATTTCCCTTCCCTTTGAGGAAAAGCTATGATTCCATCATGATCAACCTCCAACATAATCCCTTGCCAGAAGGAAAGACAACACAGGCTAGACACCATGAAATTCTTTAGTATGTAACAACCTTTATGACAAAGCTTATGCCAAAAACCAAATGGTTAGTTTTATAATGACTGGTCTTAGAAGGCTGAGGGCAAATAGGTGGCAAGCTACACAACCAATCACTATTATTACCATCCAAAGATGAAAAGAACTTTCTGAACAACACAGTTATTCATTCGGCTCATGGTTCTGCAGGAAGATGCACTTGAAGGGCCAGCTCTGGTGGAGATGTGCAGACCTACCAAGTCAGCTGCATGGTAACTTGAGATGGTGATTGGTTATGTTCATTGATTATGATTCCAATACATCTGAGCATAAGGGAAAACTTAGAATCACATCAGCCAATGTCAGGACATTGTGTCTGTTCAGAACGTTTCTTCCTTCAGCTTCTTATTCTCATCTGGAAATGAATAAATTTTGAACTTGCAAGATCAAAACCAGCCTCAGCAACTTAACAAGGCCCTAAGCAACTTAATGAGATCCTGTCTCAAATTTTTTATAAAAGGTTGTGTAGGGATAAAAGGTTGTGTAGGGAGGTGGGGCTCAGTGGTTGAGTGACTTTGGGTTCAATCCCTGGTATCAAAAAAACAAATCAAACTATATTTGGCTAATTCTTGAGTAAGGTTTTTTAATTTATTAAAACTACCAGTAACTGCTAACTGTCCACGTCCATTTGACTTTCTTTTTAAATTATTTTAATGTATCAAATGAAATAAAATAATTTGCCTTTAATTTATCAATATTACAGTTCTCATTATAATCACTTTAGTCTAATAAAGAAATGTTGTTATGTTCAATAATGTAACTGTTATAGCATGCACATCAAAACTTAAAGATCTCCATAGCACATCAAACTTATTGTGCTCAAAACAAAACTGAAAATGTATTCTTCAACTAGTTTTTCTTAATTCCAAAATTTAACCTCTTCTGTCTTATTGCTCAAACCAGAAATTTAGCAAGCACTCACTCTCTACCCTTCCATCTCATGCCCCCTCCCACATTAGTCATCAGGTTCTTGATTCAAACTCCTAAAATTATCTTCATTATAAACTTCTCACCAGCCAACTAATTGTAAGACCTACTAATTGGTCCTCCAAAACCCTTTTGTCACTGTTGAATTTATTCTCTAACAGCAGCCATAGATAATCTCGGAGAATCTCGTATCTTTTATTTCAATCTCCTCTTTAAAAATCCTTCCATGGTTTTCTACATCCTGGTGTAATTGTGGGTCTGGCTGGCCTGCCTCAGCAGGAGCCCAGCCACCTCTGCACCGCTGTTCTTCCTCTTGTTCACATGTTACAGCCACACTGACTGGTCCAGACTTTTTTCCAGCTCAGGACATTCCCACATATTGTTTACTGCCTGGAACACTCTTCAGCCCTCCTATGTCCCCTTAATGAAGCTAACTCATTTGTTCTGTAGATAGCAGCTAAAATGTCATTACTCAGGGAATAATTTCCTCCTTAATCCATCCTGCTCATAAACACATTCCTAATTAGGCCCTACAGTTTTTTCCAATGTACCCTGAATTCTTCCTTCATGGGTCAATTCACAACAGTAATTACTTGGTTAATATTTCTGTTCCTTGCTAGAATGTCAGTAAGTAGAAACTTCAATTCACAAATCAGAATTGCAAGAAATAAAGCATTGTGTTGCTTTCTTTAAAGTAACTTAAATCCAAGACCAATTAATCCACTTAAATCCAAATCCCACCCATCTGGAGAGAATTCTAACCCCAATTATTATTGAGGTTTGCCCTTCCCCCCTTTCTTAGTGTCATAAAAAATCTGAGTGGAGTGTCATGTTCTGTCCCAAAGCATTGGACTGCAGAGGCCTATCCTGTCCTGGGTTCCCACTGGTCACCTCACACTGTCTCACATGGCCCCCATAGGCTCTGTACCATGCAAGATGGGACCATACAAGATGCCTGAGAATCTTCACTATTGTGGAAACCCATGGTTTGGGATGAGCCTCTCTGGGTTCACACTGAGTCTTCCCACTGCCCAGAGTGTGGCCAAGGAAAAGGGGCAGGGTAATTCTACTTGCAGACTCCACATCCTTGGCTTCCACCCCTACCTGAGTAAACTTCATCCTTTCTTGGTGACTCTGAAGAAATTTCTCTCTCCTCATTTCTCCACTTGTTGACTACAGTCTTGCATAAAAGCATAAGGGTTACTTTCAACAAGTTTGTACTATATTCTGCAAACATCATTGATTCAAGAAACAGAATATTCTTGAACTAAAGAACAAAAAAAAAAACAGAGCAGGAGAAAAACTACAAATGAATACTTAGAGACAGACATACACATTTACTGGAAGAATGACAGATTTTGATTATCTCATAACTCATAGGTTTCATATGTATCTTTTTTAAATATTTTTTTGAGTTGTAGATGGACACACTATCTTTCTTTATTTTTATGTGGTGCTGAGGATCGAACCCAGTGCCTCACACATGCAAGGCAAGTGCTCTACCGCTGAGCTACAGTCCCAGCCCCTCATATGTATCTTCATGTATTGAAAGGCACATATACATGTACAGAGACAGGAAAGAGAAGTGGAAGCTGAACTTTATGGCAACAGTAAAGCAGCTTTTTTTGCGCACTGTCCTGCCTACCATCAGCAACATGTCCAGCTCCAGCTCCGTGGTCAGTTGTACACTGAAGACCCTACTACTGCCATCTTGGTAAAATAAGAGAAAAATGCATATTCTCCCTATAACATATGAAAGCTGTCATGTCTTTTCCATTGGCTAGCAACAGTCTGTCTTCCTCTAAAAAGGTGAGCAAGGAGTGTGAGTGATTGGAAGAAAGAATAAGACTATATGAGGCCTTTACCACATAAAGGGAAGAATCAAGAGCTTTAGGTATAATGGGAATTTAAATCAAGCAGGCTCTTACAGAATTGCAAACTATGGTGTTTAGCTTAGTGAAGAGAGCACTTGCCTAGCATAAGTTTGATCCTCAGCACAGTAAAAAGAAAAAAGAAGAAAAAAAAAACTCCTTCCCAAAGCTGAGATAAGTTTTAGAAAAGGAGATAGATTTATTACCCTGCTTCATAAAGATGAGAGAGAGAAAGATGCTCAGCTGAGTGCCATCTTTTTTCCAGGAAATATTCAGCAATTGTGCTGTGCCTGAAGAAATTCTATTCGACTCTCTAAGGCTGCATATTGTCTAAAATGTGGTTGACCCTTAACAAAATCACATAAAGAAAAATCATTTTCTGGGAACAGGGCTCTCTCCCAGTTATGAAAATGGATTTTACTAAATGTACTTGTAACTCCCAGTACCAATATCATTGTGGACTTTGGAAAGATACCTGCCCTACAGAACTGCGGCTGTTAAGAACAAACCCTCAGTTCCAAGAAGCACATTTTGCTCAAATATAAGTCAGCTTTATTCAAGCAGTTTGCTCCCTAGTGACAGTCGTCTTTCCAATTCTGTGTTCCTCCTCCAGATCTCCTCCTGCTTTTCCTCTAAAGACTGATGCACGATTTCATATGCATATTCAGAAATTCCATTTTCTTTTTATATCCCATTCCTGGCTAGCATGCTGTCAACTACCTCACTATTTCCATGGCATGATAATCTGTAAAAGCATCCCCCTCTGGCAATAAACTCCTATTTGTCCCTTGCAGATTACCCCTGACGGTCATTCACAGCCCTGCTCTGTGATCCTCAGCTCCAGTCCTCAACTGACAAGATCAGATCTGCTCATCTCAGAATTTGAATTTTTGTCAAAATTCAAAAATAGTGAATTTCTAGTTTTAAAACAATTCCGGGATAGCAAGTTATAGGGCTAGCTTGATATAGATAGCCTGGCCACCATTCATAGCCAATGTATTGCAATCACTGGGAAAGACTCGTTCTTAAACAAAGGTATTCAGCCTTCTTTAAGCAGACTTCTTCATTTAATAATCAAGCTAGTGCACAATCACTGTTTATAACACCAATTCTGAAGCCTAGCCAGAACAAGTACTGTTTCTTTTTATTCTAAGGATACCAGATGCAGGGTTATTTAGGTGGTTAGAAAAATGTATGCACCAAAAGGTGCTGGATCTAATGACTCCATCGACACGCAGAGGCATGTCCCCACTGGCCTCACTGCAAGGAAGCATGCTTTCTGGTGTTATTCAAGCTGCTTCTTGACACAATTACAGCAGCAAAATGCCCCCAACTCACACTCACCCTGTGAATGCCACATCACATAAGCTATTCAAGAAATGAGGATAAAATCAGGTCACAGAGCATTAATGCAGAGAAAAATAACATCAAAGTATTGAACCATAAAATTACAGCCCAGAATACTGTCATAAGTCGGCACCTTAAATGGAAATAGCAAGGCTAGCAATTGTTAGTTGGGCACCTGAGGGGCAGTGTTGAATGAAACTGATGGCCACCCAGAACATCAGTGTTGTCCGTCTCAGCCTTGTCATCCTTCTAGCCAACCTGACCCCACCTTTAGCATCAGGACTGTAACACTATCAAAAACCAATCCTTAGCAGTGAGGAATTTAGAAATGCCAAACCTATAATTGAATACTACACATATTCCAGCCTTGATCTAGACTCAGAACACACATTCATGATTGCATCTAGATATTTTTCTCCTGCCTGCTCAAATTTTTCAGCAAGACTTTCAAAATCAGAAGGGTGTATTTTCCACTAATTACATTTTAATATTTGATTTCTTGTCTGTAAAACACAAAAAGACACTTCCTTGGAGAGTTGTTATAAGCCTTCACCCACATGATAAATATGAAGATGCTTCTTCACATAGGGTCTAACACATAGTATGTGCTCGATTTGTGACTTTTGAAAGTTCCCATACTACATTTCTTTAGTTTCTTCCTCTAGTTTCAGTATGATATCTTGTTTATTGATATCATCAATCATCTCAAAAATTTCGGCACATTCATTAAACTTTTATTCCTCTAGACCTGTACGCTCTACTTCAGTAGCCTCTAGGCACGTGTAGCTATTTAAAAACAATTTTAATGACTTCTTTTAACTAGAAACAAAAATTCAGTTCCTGACTATACTAGTCACATGTCAGGTGCCCACATGTTGTCAACTAGCCAACTATTTCCATAGCAATATGTAGCTAGTGTCTACTATATTGGACAACACAAATGCAGAATATAACCACTATGGCAATGCTGGACAGCTCTGGAAAAGATGGCATCTAAGTAACTTACTATAGATTCCATTACTTAACCTCAAGCACTTATTTGTCTTTTCCTTAACGTGTCAACAAATAAGACAGATGGCCCAGAGGCCAGTAGCTTCTATGACTCAAATCATGTGTGCTTATTGTAGTCATATGAATAATAAAATTATCAGTTTTGAGCCTTTTATTCTTAGTTTAGGATACCACTGTAAAAGAGGAGTTAACCTGGGACATTAAGTGATCTTTAGAAACAGAAATCACATTAAATATCCTTAGAAGATTTTGAAATATTTCTCCTCAAAAATTTAAGAGTTAAACTAAATCTTCTCAAAGATTGAGTCTCGGAGGAAGACTAATGTCTTCTACTTTTGATCCAATTTAATAATTTATCCATATTGACACATAGATAACTCTCCATTAAATTCCCTGATTCTTGGATAATTTCAAAATGAAACAGAATAAAAAAGGCATTTGACTTAATGGAGAAGATGGTGTGTCACAAAATATAATATTTGCCCTAATGCACTATTTATTCATTCAGTCAGAGATTATTATTGAGAACCTGGCATGTGCCAAACCCTTGGCTAACTGCTGGGTGCACAGTGAAGAACAAATAAACATTTTTCTTCCCCCATGGTGCATATGGATGAGTATTTTAATGCAGTTGGACTTATATAAATTGAATGATAAGATATTTTAAGTTGCTTTACTTTCTCCCTCAGACTAAATGTTTTCTTCTTTTGTCAAGATGTTTGGAGGAATGGACAAATATCTCTTCCCCCAGTATCTTCATATTCAAGTCAAAATTACATTCTCCAGAGTCATCCAATCCTGGTCTTACTAAACAAGCCACCAACTTGGGCTAAGTCACTAAGATGGCAAATCTCAGAAACCAATTGTAAGTCATTGGTAATGAGCTCTTTGTAAAATCTACCGAGAAAGATTGAGGCTAAATTCAGTGGGAATGGGAAAGATAGTATGATGTATTAGCAACAACTTCCATGAGTTTGAAAGATTAGACTATGCCAAGTTTGCCCTTTTATTTGCATTACCTGGGGACAAATGGGATGACATAGAGAGTTATTTTTCCAGAGTAGGAAAGGAAGAAAGAGCACAGAGGCATAGGAAAGTATGGCTGTTTCCAAGAAAGGCAAATTGTCCAGGTGAATGGAATGTGGGGTGGATAGAGACATGACAGAAAAGCCAACAAGCTAGTTGGGACTAAGACTATGGATCATCTTGACCACCCAACATCATCAAGTTTAGATGATCCATCTCTGAACTGCCCCTGTTCAGAGGAAATTTTCAATCTTTGGTGGTTCCCAGTCTGAATCAGTGTCTCATCTTTCTGCAACTGGTTTTGCTAAAAATCTCTCTTCCTCCTCTATACTTCCTCCTAACTAAGGCATACATAAATCACAAAGTTCACACATGTATCATTGCATTATCATTATCACTAAACATTCTTAAAAATAAACTCTAAATATCATGGGTTCTTCATTTATAGAGAACTAAATTTCAGAAGATTCAATAAAATAGCATCAGTCATGCAGTTAGAACACTAACTTAAGGTTGTCTTAAAACTGTTTATAAGAACTAGGTCAAGGTAACCACATACAGCTCAGGTGTACTTTTCTTTCTCAATGTAAGGATGTATAAGTATTTAGTGCACAAAAGATAAAACAATAACAAACATATACTATGAAATCTTGTCCACAAGAAGTTCAATTTCTCATTTCTATAAATGTCCTAATACTCCCTAAATGATTGGTTTGTAATAAATGTAAACTCTCCTTTTCCTTTAGCCAACATCTTTGTGTATGTGTGTGACTAAAATAAGACAATAGAATATAGCTACAAAATTTCCAATGAACAAAATGTACTACCATGTCTCATCATTCTTAAAACTCCACAAAAGTACTTAATGTACTAAAAAGAAGAGTTATTTAATGCCTACAATTTGTATAGTCTGATCAAATTTTAAAAGACACACACTGTATGAAGAGGATGATAGTACTAATAGATTTTAAACTGAAAATCACATGAAGAGAGAAACTTATGGGAAAATAATGACCCAAGCTTATTCTATCAATGTTCTAATGGAGACTG
This sequence comes from Xerus rutilus, assembly GCA_028644305.1. Classification (NCBI taxonomy): domain Eukaryota; kingdom Metazoa; phylum Chordata; class Mammalia; order Rodentia; family Sciuridae; genus Xerus; species Xerus rutilus. Next base: position 73,219,938 of record CM053400.1, on the reverse strand, counting down.
TGGAGCCAGAACTGAATATCTGTCTACCTCTGCCCCCTTGTGGTGGTATGTGCATCTCAACTAATGAAAGCAAATTTTTAGGGAAAATCTTCAGATTTAAAAACAGGCTTCAGAAAAGATAAAAACAAATTAATTTTCATAAAACATAATTTTATTTCCATCTACATGTGTACATGTAGTATAACATCAATTGTTAATTTTTAAGAGCTACTGAAGAAGAATGATTATAAATGTAAAAGGCTAAGTTAGCCTCAGACAGAAACAAAGAACAAAATTATGGTTCTTTTTATTTTAGGTCTTTAAAATCTGGTAATAATAATTGTAAGAGCTATGTTTCACCCAGAGACTACATAGGATTATATGTCATTTGGCCACAATGATAAATGTCTATTGAAGACCTCCTATACACCAGGCACTGGATTAGATCTTACAAAGAAAATTATAAGCAATAATAAACAGAGTCCTTCCCCTCAGCGAATTTATGCCTTGTGCATAAGAAATGGCAAGCATAAAATAATCACACTAAAAACTTATAATCTCAAAATGGTGTTTCAAGGAAGAAAATATGGTTCTATGAGAGTTAATAATAATAAAACAGGTGGGAAACTAACGAGAGGGAACAGATGGGGAAGACCACACTTTCCTCTCAGTTTTTCAATGAACTTAAAACTTCTTTTAAACAAAGTCTGTTAGGAGAAAAGGGGAAAATAAGCATTTCATAGACAAAGGGTGATGGGCTACATAAGAGGAGGAGTACAGAGGAAAGTCCACAACAAGCAAAGCACTGGGCACAACAGTGGCATGGCCCATTCCAGAGCCTGAAAAAGTTAGAGAGGGAAAGAGTGTCCGAGGTATGAAATGGTATGCAGGAGCTAAAACTGGAAGGCCAGGTCATGAAGTAAAGTCTTTAAGAGTAATAGGACCTATCAAAAGGTATTAAATAGGAAATGATACCATTTGTGTATTTTTAAAATATATTAAATAGTTTTAAATATATCTTTTAATGCTTACAATTTGCATAGCCCAATCACATTTTAAAAGACATACACTGTACACTATATGAAGAGGATGATAACACTAATAGATAAGGGAAGACTAGGTAATATACTACTTTCATTAAAATGTCATACATTCAGTGAGTCCTTACTAGGTGACAGTCTCTGTTCTAAGCTTTTGTGTATAAAAATGTAATCCTCGCAAATTCATAAATCAGCTAATAGACTATTGCAGTAGTTCAACAGAAGATGGTGGTAACTGGGACTAGATTGGTGACAATGGAGATAAATGATGAAGATACATTAGAGAAATGTATAGAAGAACTAGTGATGGGTTGAATTTGGACACTGAGGGAGAAAAAATAAGGGTCCCCTGACTCCTTGGTTTCTGGCCAATATCACTGGATAGATGGTAAAGCTATAGCCTAAAAAGAAAATGCTATAAGTTTTGGAAAGCCAGAGCAGGGAGGGACTTATCTACATTCTTGGAAACACTGAGTGTGAAGAGTTTTAGAGACATCAAAGTGAAGATGTGTGAATGCCTATGGAAATATGGGTCAGGTCCAAGGAAAAACAACAACAACAAAAGCCCAGTCAGAGAAGCTTAAGATAACAGTTAAAAGAATAAACAGACATTACTTAAGATGACTGCTAGGAAAAAGTCAAAACTAAAGGAGTTGAGAGTATAGGAATGTTTGCTGGTGACCAGCAAAGAAAATCACTACAAAAAAGTTCACCAGGGGCTGGGGTTGTGGCTCAGTGGCAGAGCATTTGCCTTGCATGTGTGAGGCATTGGGTTCAATTCTCAGCACCACATATAAATAAATAAAATAAAGATCCATTGGCAACTAAAAAAATATTTAAAAAAAAAGTTCACCAAATGGTTGATTCCCTGAAAATCAACCCATCAAATACACTAAATTAACAAAACTGAACTTCAAAATTTTAGAAAAATATTTCAATGTGATGACTGAGTATGAAATGGTTAATAGGTAGTAAATACAATTTTAGTGTTCCTATGGGAATCATCTGTTTGTACTGACCTGCACTTCTTTTCAAGATGTCATTTTGTGCTGAGCCAACCTTTTAGCTTCCATCTGTTACAATTTATAGTATTCTTACTCAATTTAATGTTTGTCCTTCTTTCACATGTTTTTTCATTTGGTCCATTATGGTCATTTCTTTTCATTGTTTTGTGCTTCCATGGGAATCAGTTTGCAAATTGCTACCCATTAAGTCTAGAGACCCTAAGTATTCCTTAGTTGAAATCATATTCATAGTTTCTTGTGAGATGCGATAGTTTTAATGAATTCTGATTCTGTTGGATGAATTTAAATTTTAATGCTAAATTTGATTTAACTTAAACATTTTATTTAATTAAATTTTAATTTAATTTAAAATTCTAATGTATTTTAATGAATTTCAACTTAAAGTCTAATCTTAATTAAAGCTTAATTTAATCTTAGATTTTAAATGTTAGATATATAAAAAGAGAGCTAGTATGCCATTTGGGGAAATGGCAAAAGAATAAGGAAAATGTTTAAAATTTACAAAAATAGAAAATGACATTCAAAGATAACTGAAAATATTTTAGAGGTAGACAAGCAGCCCCATTACATATAAAATGACAAGAAAAGAAAGGCCTCCAAAACAGTTTTTCCTTTGAGAATTTTTAAAATTTAAACTGATTCTGTTTTATTAATCTTTAGCATCTATAGATTTTTCTACCAGGTTCCCCAGAGGCATATCACCCTTAAAAAGTTAATATCTAGAAAATCATGTTTCATTTTTGGGAACCAGACTTAAACATGCTAATACTTATAATCATTAGGGTAATTTGGAATAAATTGACAAATTAGGTGACCCTGATGATTAAATGGGTATAGAATTCGAGAGAGACACGTAGACTAAAAAAAAAAGACCTGGGGATAGTGGCATACAATCACAGATGAAGCCACGGAAGTAAGTGATGTTATCAGCAGAATATTTAGATCTTTAAAAGGAGGGAGACAGAGAGTGAGAGAGAGATTTTGGAGATGGAACCATGAGGAAAATCAGCATTTAAGAAATAATCAAAGGGGCTGGGGTGGTGGCTCAGTGGTAGAGTGCTTGCCTAGCATGCGTGAGGCCCTGAGTTCGATCCTCAGCACCACATATAAATAACAAACAAATAAAATAAAGATCCATCTACAACTAAAAAATATATTAAAAAAAAAAGAAATAATCAAAGAATAAGCATCCTCAGTTAGAATGTGAAAGAGTGGCTAGAAACATGGCATGCAGTAAAAAAGGTGCTAAAGAAAAGGGAGCATGTTTCAAGGGAGAAAGAGTAGTCGATAGAACTGGATACTTCAAACAGGTAGAGTGACATAAAAATTGGACATGTCCATTGGCCGTATTATAAAAAATAAAGGCAACTCAAAGCAGGAGGACAGAAGTCCAGTGTCTGGAAGAGTAAAAGTGAGGAATTGGAGACAGAAAATGAAGATAGTGAAAGAGAATGGAGTAGTAGCTTCAGGGTATGGCTGCTCTCATAACCCCCATTTCTTTTCAGACACAAGTAGAAAGGAGGTTAGTGGAGTCAGAGGTTTCAGAATTTTTCAGAAGTTAAAAAAAAAAAAAGAAAAAGAAAGGATTTTATTCCTCATATCTAAGGGTGAAAGGAAGCAAGAAACCAAAGTTAATCAATTTTCTTCTATAAGTCATCATTAAAATAAATGCTTTGTGTATATTATTTAGTCCTAAAATAAAGTGGCTCTTATTCCTATTTCACAGATCAGCAAACTGAGATTTTTCTACTATAGGATACTGTGATAGTGACAGTCCCATATGATGACTCAGTGTGGTCTTTTCATTTCTTACTCTCAGAACAATCTAGGATGGGAATAGGGCTCATTCCTCATAGTCATTTAAGGACTCTGGCTGATAAAAACTACTACTTTCAAAGATATGGCTTCCAAGCTTGGCACCGTCCTCTTCATCAAGTAGAAACTGGAAAAGAGAGGCTTTCTCTCTTTGTTATTGAGGTTGTGGGTTATTTGCTTATGGGCCAGGAAGATGATATGGGCCAGAGGTAAAATAAATGCCCATAACTTCTGTTCATGTACTGTTGACTAGAAATGATCCATATGCCACATCCTGTAGTCACTGCTAGTGTGTTCCTTTGTTTGGGGAGCCTTGAGAGAAAGGAAAGGAATCATGAGTTGATGTTAGAAATACTGCATTAAAGTGTATATGTTCAAATGGAATTTTCCATGTAGAAGGAAAGCTTCAGAGAGAGCCTCAATGGAGTTTTGAGGATAACCTCGAAATGTAAAATAAATAAGACTATCAAGCTTTGAAATAAATAAGATTGCCAAAAGAAAAAAAAAAGATCTTATAGTTGCCATACGATCTCAATATAGCACTAAAAGAATCCCTGCCTACTACTTAAAAAGACAGTAAGGATAAAATAGGAAAATAGATCCCATATTGCTAGGCAAATTCATAGGATTACCACTCCAGAAACTCGTAAAGCACTAAAGAAATTAAAGTATTACAATTTATAAGAATATGGTTTTTCCGAACTTTTTTTAAAATTTTGCTATCACTAAAAGCATTTACTATGCAATTGAAGACCATCTAGCAAAGGATGTACTAGTCAAATTTATATGGGCTATTTAATAACCAGAAAATAGTTATTGATGCTGCCTGACAAACAGCTAATAAACTATATTCACCTTTTATATTTTACTTGAATCATTTTCCGGATATATTTTTATGCCATATCTCTGTTAATTATGTAAGTAAAAATTTAAATCAAGCAAGAAAAAATGCACAGACTTAATGAGATTAATGTTTAATGTAGCAAAATCATGCAGTTCTTCAGAACAAGTTTTTCCATGAATGGAAAGTGTAACAAAGAGAGCAATAGACTTAGATCCTTGTTCTAATTTGGTAAATACATAGTTAAGTCATTTGCAGAAAGTCACTTTCTTTTAAAAAGCATTTACATCTATAAAATTATTTAAGTTTGAATTAAATTCAATTTACTAAACATTTATTGGATATCTATTGTCAAACTCTGTGCCAGGTACTAGTGATACAAAGATATTTATTATAGCGTGATAGCATCCCTATACTCCTGTTCTGAGCTAGTGCCCAGTAACTCTCCTTTCCTAGGCACATGGATGGATATCTAAGCTTCCTGGTCCTAGTGTCAAAAGGTGGAACCCTAAGATTGGTTCAGGCCAATGAAATGAGAATAGCACAAACCTGTCAGTCCAGGCTGAGGCAGTAGAAGCCCCTACTCAATATCCAGTCTCTTCTGGCATGGATAGCAGAGAATAGTCCTGTGTTGAGAAGGTGAAACTTCAAGATTGAGGGTGCTTAGACCCTTGAGTCAGAATGGAACGACAGACAATTGCCCATATCTGCAGCAGGCTCCTGCATGAGTGGGATGTAAACTTCTGTTCTCATAATCTGATAGAATTAATCACAGCAGCCTATTGTTTCTTGAAAAATAAGGCTAGTTAGAAGGGAGACATATCGTAACACAGCAAACACTTTTATGGCATAAATTAAAAAGTGCCCAAGGCAGAGAAAAGAAAGAGCAATTATTTCCAAAGAAGTCTGGAAAGTTTTTATATGGAAAGCTTGAGTGTGGTCATGAAGCAACTGGAAATACAATATTGAGGCAAGAGACAAGATCTTAGGGATAAAGCTTTAGGGAACACCAGTTTTTAAGAATTAGGTAAAGACAAGTCAATAAAGAAACATGAAGAGCAGAAAGAAAGCCAGAAGGAAAGGGTATTCTGAAAACCCAGAAAGGAGAATGTTCCCAGAGGAGACAAAATTGTCTCAAAAGTTACTTGGGAAATGGTGAGATGTGATCTGAGAAAAGGCCACTGGATTTGAAATGATGGACCCTTGAAAAACAAGGTCCACATCATAGTGATTTGAGAGATGGAAGGGAGGTATGTGCATAGAAAATATGCAGCAGCAGTTTTCAAAATGCATTTTGGGGAACACTTATTGCATAAAATGCTCCCCCATGCTCCATGGTCAAACACATTTGAGATATGCTACATACCATAAACCTATGAGGAAATTTCCTAACTTATTTGTGATTTTCTCACCTTGGGAGTTAAGAAAAGGAAGGGAATACCATTTGCTTAAAACTTTACAATACCGAAGCAAGGAAGCAAAAATGATGTCCTAGGGCTGCTCTACAAATGTAGACCAACAAAGCTTATTTCTAATGTCACTTATACTTATTTCACTAAGAAAGAGAGAAAGAGAGAGAGAAAGAGAGAGAGAGAGAGAGAGAGAGAGAGAGAGAGAGAGAGAGAGAGAAAGAAAGAAAGAAAGAAAGAAAGAAAGAAAGAAAGAAAGAGAGAGAGAGAGAACTTGAATAAGAAAGAATTAGGATAAATTTGTAATTGGGTATATCTTAAAAACAAAAGAACCACTGAACTATGAGTTTCTCCTTCATGTAACAAATATGTAAGGAGATCAGGTCACCAGCCTGACCACAGTTCCATGCTCTATGACTTGGGCCAAATTTTGTAACTTCTCTTTAATCTGTAAAATGGGGATAAGAATAACACTTATTTCCAAGGGTTGCTTTGAAGAGTCAATGAATTAAGACATAGAAAATATCTAGAATATTGCCTGGCACACAGAGAATGCTCAATAAACATTAACTATTTTCATTGTCATTATTAAACTTTTCCTATTCCCTTCCATCCCAGCTGACAGACAGCAGTACTCAAATAATTTGGACTCCCTGATGGAGTGATGTTGTTAACCGTGGGAAGTCAGATTAGCATGAGACAGTAATTGGCATAGTAATGATAAGAATTGACAGGTAAACTATTGTATTTGAATACTTAAGAATGTACTCAAGAATGAGCTCTCAATATAGCCATAATCCTTAAAGGAGAATTATGCTGGGAGGATCTGCTCATTTAATCCACCTGGTTGCATGAAAATAGAATAAACTAATGCACATTCCTATCTGGATTCACACCTAAACACACACACATACATATTCCTAGATGAGTGCACCATGAGCCTGCACTTCCCTATCATTCCTCTGGTTTCTATAAACCATTCCTCAAAGAACCTGTGTTCTGAAAGGAAACTATAGGAAAGTGTTTAATCGTTAAAGATCAGTTCCTTGAATCTTAATGTGATTTAAAAACTTGAATGTGAAATCATCTAAGGAAAATGTGATTACATATGTGGGGCTGCCAGAGAGTCCCTTACCTGATAATTCACACATGTGATCACAGGTTGTGAGCAAAATAGAAGCTTCCTCTTGAATCTCCCAAACCTAGGAGAGCTGCCTCCCATATGGTTTTGGTGTGGTGGGGTTTTTTTGTTTTGTTTTTGTTTGGTTGGTTTTTGTTTTTGTTTTTTAAGTATGGGGTTTTAACTCATTTTTCCTTTCGATGTCAGACTCATTCCGAGGCTATTTACAGAATCCATCATCAGGCACTGAACAAGTTGTTTGAGTCCCCTATCTTCCATATTAAAATTTTCTGAAATTATCACCAACACATGGTCTTAAATTATGTGAATTTAAAACCCTTGTTTTGAGAACAGCTCTGAATTCCCCTCAGAATGTCTTTGAAATGGGTTTTTTATGTCTGCCATCTGAGCGTTTCTATCTACCACCCTTAGAAGGCATTTTATGCATTACCTTATCTGTCCAGAGAGAAGTCAACAGTAGGCCATAATAAACACACTACCATGGAGAGCAATCCGCATGCCCTGGATGCTGCCTTCTACCTCTTCTGAATTCAGACTCTTCTCTCCCACTTCTACCATCTTCAAAAACAAAAAGAAGTCAATGCGTGCACCTATGCTTCTACAATTCTATCACACCCTCTCCTCTCTTACCAGTGTAGACAGAGGAGAGTTTTAGAAGAAAGAAGTTGTGTCAATCCAGTGCCCCGTCGTAATTTTGCACTGTTTCCATATTTTCTTTACATTCCCTCTCAGCTATACCAGAAATAGGCAATTGGGCAGGTCTCTTTTGTACCTTACTTCACATGTACCAAACTAGTTCACATATAGAGTAAGACCAGTTATGTGGACCCTGCCTCTTCCCAACACTGCCTTCGCACAGGCAATCTCTCTTTCCTGAGTGTGTGTGTGTGTGTGTGTGTGTGTGTGTGTGTGTGTGTGTGTGTAAGTTATTCAGGGAGTCCAGCTCTCCACTTTCTCCCAATACACACCTGTCTAGATCAGATCCTTCTCTACAATGTTCTGAAAACACCATAATTTTTCTTCATGGCATTTAAAATAATGGTAATTATAGGGTGATTTATGCATATATTTGTTTTTTAGTGTTTTAGTGTTTCTCTCTCCTCCTAGACTTTACCAGCCCCCCGATTACTGCTCAGTGGGTGTAGCTAAATGGAGGTATCCTTATACGTAGTATCTTTTATTAAGAAGCAAGCCTAATGAGGGGATGGCCAAGCTCAGATTTCCACTACAAAACGAAGGCACAATGAGGGAGAAATAGGAGGTCACTACATCACTTTTATTTGGAAAAGCACTTAATCTAATCATGATTCATGTTGTAAATCTAGCCCTTTACATTTTAATTATAGCAAATAGACACATATTATCATCACCCTATCTTTAGGAATACTATATCTCCCCTGTTATTATTTTCTGTAACTGACCAAGAGAATTAAAATGTGATGTCCGCTTTTTCAGCCAATCATTTAGGGTACCAAGTGCCATTGTCAAATAGTCCAGTAAGGCAAATGAAAATTGACTGCCATCTTTTAGCCTCCTGATCAATTGCCTCTAATGGCTGCTCTGTGTTGTCTATGGCTGTGTTCTCTGCTGTTTGTCTTCCTGTTGCCTCTTTAGTAGCTTAGCCTCCTCTTGGTACTTCATGCACTACCCACTGGAGGATGTTCCTGTGTGGAGCTTTCACTCAGGGGAGAACTCCAGGCTCACCATGAACCCCAGACTGGCCTACTGACATTCACAGCACTGCCCGGTAATGTCCCTCCCTCCCCTCATCAGATGGTATATGCTCTGAAAAAGTAAGCAATATTGTCCTGAGGTAAATATGACTTAGAATCAAATATTCCAAGGAAAAATATATCCACAATAATGCTTTCCAAAGCCAAATATAAATTATTTATTTAAAACAGCTTGCATTCATTTGTCAGGATGATTTTCAGAATTTAAAATCTCATTTAACGTTTCTATCTTCACCTAAAATGTTACTTATAAGGTTATTTGAAACATTGTTCTTTTTTTTGAAACATTGTTCTTAATTACTAATTCTCATGATCTTGCAGAAATCAAAAAACTAAAGACAAATCAAGGGTAATAAGGCAGCTACAAATGCTCTTCCTCTGTATAAACTCTCGAATTTTCTTCTTAGTAAAAAAGTAAACAAAAAACAACCATATGAGTTCTTCTAGAAAAATTAATAAACCTATAAGCAAATTTGATTCAATAAACATTACTATGTGCCCAATGTGTTTGGCACTCTTCAAGAACAGAGGTGAACACATCCTTAACCTCTCTGTACCTCAGTATCTTCATCTATAAAATGGTAATAATAATAGTTCTTACCTCATGTATTTATTGTTAGATGATTTGACACACATGTAACAATTAGGACAGCACCTGGCATGTACTAAATGCTCCAGAATGCTCTAATTATTATTTACACCAATGAAGAGTTTCAGCCTGGCAGGCAAGACTCTAAACATATGAATATGGACCTCGCTGTGGTTGTTCTGCTATTTCTGCTGTTTTTTCAACCATCATTTGCCTTAAAAACATATCTATGTGAGTAATAAGTCTAGGGATGGGCTAATCCAGCATTCGACATCACAGAGACTTGAAACCATACCAACAGGACGTCCACCTTTGTCCACTCATTTCCAGAGAAGACCTGGAGGATATTTTTTTTCTGGAGGCAAAGCAAGTTTCCAGCTCATTCTAAAGCCTATATCACTTCTTGGCTGTCTTAACATGAACTTACTCATCAGTTTAATCCTAGAATTTAGTTTGTTTAGTTGTTGTTTTTGTATTTTGTTATTCCTTTTGTATTTTGTGGATTTTTTTAAAATAATCTGTAAAAAGGGAATAACTATAAAAAATAACAAGTATCTATATAATATTTTGAACCAGGTCCTATACTTTTTAAGTACTTTTCATATATTCACTCATTTAATTCTCACAATAGCCCATTATTATTCTTCATTTACAGATAAGGAAAACTAAAGTATAAGAGTTTAAGCCACTTGCTCAAGGTCACACAGTTAATTGTTAACCAGCATCTGAAACTAGTCAGTGCTCTTACCCACAAAACTATACTGGTTTCCTACCACAACTCATCCCACCAGGATCATAAATTCTCCCTAAACCAAAATTTCTGGTGTCTCAAGACCAGAAGCCCCAGAAGCTACCTAAATGAGGACAAAGAGCATTGGTTTTGTCCCCGTCACCAAAATCTAACTGCATGGTCCCTAAGAACAGGATGACTATACATCTAATTTTGCCTGGGACAGACCAGTTTTTCACTTATTACCCTGGTAAAATTATAAATAGCACCAAAAGTATACTTCCAAAGTTATCCTTTGGTACAATAGCTTAAATTATATGTTTGCCTTTAACTGAGTAGTTCTGAATGTGGGAAATGTGTGTTATATGTTTGTCTTTACATGTGCATGTGTTTGCTTCTCCAAAAATTGTTAGTTCTTTACCTTTAAAATGCTTGGACATTGTTTTTTAGATTTATCTTGCATGGATTGCTGTCTTTAAAATTAACTCAGAATATTCATCCATCTCAATTAGTCTTTTAGATTAAAGAGTTGAGGAGGTGTAAGAGAGCAATGGACCTCTGCACCTGGGATTCAATTCTAGTGAGAAGTCAGTTTGTTCTCCCACTTTTCTGCTTAGCTCCTGCACTGGTGTTGAGATTGCTTCATAAAAAGCATTTGATGTGTACTTGCCCAAAGATACCATAGGTCACTTTTCATTTGCTTTGTGATGTCCAATTTGACATGTTCACTTGGTCTTAGGAGCATCCTATCCTCATGCTTAAGGCTCAAGGGGCAGGGGTGGTGGGGTTGACCTCAGAGCTGCCCTGCATTTTTAGGGTATATGTGAAGCAAAACATTACTGTTTCCCCTACTAAACTTCCTGTCCTGGTTTCATTGTCCTTGATGCTTCTTTTAGCTTCTTTTATGAATTTAGCTTGTCTTCTCTCAATCAAAAAAAAAAAAAAAAAAGGGAAAGAACAATTGGATCCCTTTTATGTGCCTTCTGGGTATCTTCCTGCCACTCATCATTGTTTTAAACATGAAGTGACTCTCCAGGTACTGACTATAAGTAGATATCTGACTGTGGTGCCCTTCATGTCTTCTCCCCCTGGTGAAATCTTACCTATCCTTCCAGGCCCACATTAAATATCTTCTCTTCCATGAACCCTTTGGAAAGAATTAATTACTACACCATCTGCAGAAATGCAGTTGGGTTTACCCTGTATGATGATTTACCTTCATCTGTCATCTCCCTAGGTTGTCAGCTCAATCAGGAAACAAGGACTCACTTTTATATTACTCCTTTGGGCCTACCACAAGGTCCCATATATGTGTGCTTATTAAATGTCTGATGAATGAATAGCACTTCATAAGTACACACAAAGTTGTTTTCAAATATATTAGCTCATCTCATTGCTGCACCAATCTCATATGAAATTAGTCAGTGCTCCTACCCACAAAACTATACTGATTTCCTACCACAACTCGTCCCACCAGGATCATAAATTCTCCCTAAACCAAAATTTCTGGTGTCTCAAGACCAGAAGCCCCAGAAGCTACCTAAATGAGGGCAAAGAACATTGGTTTTGTCCCCGTCACCAAAATCTATCTGCATGGTCCCTAAGAACAAGATGACCATACATCTGATTTTACCTGGGACAGACCAGTTTTTCACTTATTACCCTGGTAAAATTATAAATAGCACCAAAAGTATCTTTTCAAAGATCATGTTTATGCTTATGAAACATAAGATTGCAAACACCTCAATTTCACAGAGGGGAAAACTCAGAAATCTTGGCAGGTAAAGGGTATGGTAAGAGGGGTGTAAACTTGTCTACAGGTGTCTAACTAGATTTATTATTTTTTAATCCTCCAAGTAGATTTATGTAGCTTTCAAGGACAATAAAGATCATTTTTTATTTACAAACTACTTGACTGCTTTTTCTAATGTCCAAAGAAGGCTCCTATGAATTGCTATTTTGTTTTTTCTTGTAATATCAAGGTTTTCAGAGCTACTATGAGCTTTGCAGTGGAAACTTTAACACAAAATGTGCAGGACACAGATAGTGCACAAGTCAAAGAAGACAAACCTCACAGCAACATTTCCTGAATAGGTTTCCATTACTTTTAGAATGGCCTCAGAGCAGATCGTGGCCAGCCTTTATCACAACAGCCCACCAGGAAACTTCCACATGGCCATTAGGCCACATCTAAAGCAATGTGGGTTGGACTACTCTCAGTCCACTGAAGAATTGCCTAGCTGTCCTTTGGCATGGCCTAAACCTTTCTACCCTAAATTATTTGATTATTTTTCTATATAAGGATGTTGGGGTACAGGAAAATGCATTGACATAAAATGTCATTTACACTTCACCTCTGCCAGAAGCAATGTGAATATATATTCTTCTCCCTGTAATAACAAAATAAATTTTAGTTCATGAACACAGAACAAATTAAACATAAAAGCAAAAGAAACAAGTTTACCAAATCTAAATCATAATATGCTACAATAAAAAGACCTGAAATCAATCAAGGGTGTTTGCTCTTTTAACCAGTATCTTTTAAGCACCTATTATGTAGCAGGCACTATGTTACTGGCTAAGAGATTCAGTACCAGGTAGATGGTGGGTCCTACTTGCTGAATCCAGGGGTAGTTGAGAGAAAAATACATGGGGAGGAAGATTTTAAGTACAATTAAGAATATGTTGAAGTCAGACACAGAGAAGCACACTTGCAATCGCAGCAGCTCGGGAGGCTGAAGCAGGAGGATCACAAGGTAAAGGTCAGCCTCAGCAATTTAGCAAGGCACTAAGCAACTCAGTGAGACCCTCTCTCTAATTAAAATATAAAAAAGGGCTAGAGATGTGGCTTAGTGGTTAAGGACTCCTGGATTCCATCCTTGGTACCGAAAAGAAAAAGAACATGTTGAACTTGAGATGGCTAGAAACATCTAAACAATGATGTCAAGCTGCAGACAGAAACTTGAGACTTTTTGGTGTATCCATTGATTGAAGCCATGGTTGATAAACTTCCTTAAGCGTTAATGAGAGTGAAAGCCCAATCAGTCCCGATAATCATTATATATGTAATTTAGGACAAGTTACTCAACAACTCTGAGCCTGTTTTACCACCTGTAAAATGGTCTGGTTTTCACTGACTTGCTGAGATGTAACAAAAATTAAACAAAATTGATTTTGCTTTAATCAGTTGCCACATATTAGAGACTAAAAAGCACAAATTTTCTTTCCTATCACTTACAGTCAAGTCACACAAACATTTTAGAGTCACTTTTGCTTCATTTTCTAGCCTTGATATTTGTGGATTAGAGATGTTTTAATTGTAGGCAATAAGAATAATATATCCTTTATTCTTTGTTTGAAATACTACACAAAGTTGTTTAAATTGCACACATAAGAATTCCCTATGGTGATTATTTAGAATGCAAATTCCTTAGCTCAACCTTAGACCTTCCCAACCAGAAATTCTGGAGCATGCAAAAAGGAATCTGCATCTTTAATAAGTTTTCAAGTTGAATCTTACACACTATAAAGGTACAAAACTTGGACCCTTTCCCTATGAATCTTTAATAATATGAAAACAAGCGAATGTTGCTGGTCTTTATTGATATCCTGTGAAATATGCACACAAATGATCAAACCCTAGTAGTACTCCCCAGCTCTTCTTCTGCATTAACTCCACCTTCCCAACACTATCACCTCCACCAGGTAAAATTCTGTCAGTATTCTTCCTGTCATTTGACTGGCTTTCCTGGAAATGGAAATCCTTGGCCTTCTCCTGAACTGCCTTGAAAACCACCTCATTGAATTTCTAGAATAGAATCTGACCCCTTCCGAGATCCCAAAGCATCTCACAGCACGCTTGATCTCTTCCTACTGAAACTCTGCCTTACCCACTCAGGCAGCTCTGTGTGTCTTAATACACGGTCACATACTTTATGTGGCATCAGACTCATCAGTTGCTGATTAAGAATAAATATTGTCTCCCAGCTGCTAGGAAGGTTCAAACACTTGAAACTGATTGCAGAAAGAAAATAAGTCCAATCTGTTCTGTTCTGCAAAATGTCAATAGAGACGGTTATGCAGGCATGGCTGATACTTTCCTTTTGCACAAATTACAGGGTGGAATGGAAACAAGGATGGCATGAATAGAAATCCATATTTCAGGAGAATAAAAGAAGTGGCACATTATTGAGCTGAACCTCCACAGGTTGCTACTTATCACAAGCTTCTAATGCTAAATTCACATGAAGAGGAACAGCCCTTCACTATTTCCCCAGAGAATGAGCTCTCTAGTCACAGAGGCACTTTTCTAGGCACATGCTTTTGGGAATTTGCTTGTTTATAATATTTGGGATTGGATATGTAGGATTCATAAATACAGTACCTGTCTTTCTAAGAACATTTTGCCTGTTCTCAGCAACTGGAACAAAAGGGAGAGAATAAGCCAGTTGAGACACACAAATGTGCTCTAAAATAGCATTAAAAGCCTATGTTTAAAATACCTTTAAATCTGTTCAATAACACCACATGCTAGTTCCCAGCATTTCTCCCTCCCAGCTTTCTGTCCCCTCCTCCTTCCCCAAGGAGCCACACAAGGGCCAAATCACCACTGTTTGAAACAAAAGAAAGGTAATCCATCTCTGAAGAAAATTGTGGAGAGAATGCAAAAAGCCAAATCACTATATGTGGGGTTGGGTTTTATATTTCTACTTGGCACTATGAAGTATTTCTTTTCAACTAATTTATTACCAACAGCTGATTGATTTATTCCCATTTAAATACTGCAAGCCCCTATCCCCATGCTAAAAAAAAAAAAAAATCTATGTCTTGAGTATACTTTAGCTTAAATAGTAAGCACAGATGAGAAGCAGTGTTCACCCCAGAACCCTGAGGACCTCTCCAAAATCTACCCTTCTTTATGAGACATAGAAAAATTGCGAGGTTTTTTTAAAAAATTGAAAGAAAATCCTAAATGAAACCAAGATACCTGCTTATTTTTCTTAATTAGAAGAGGGAACAGCTCATAAGGAAGAGATGCCATGTGCCTCTATAGCCGCTGGCTTACTTTGAAACCACAAACACTAATGTCATTGTCATTGAAGGCAAGTCCTTATGTGCACAACCATTGGTGTCATCAGACACAGAGGACCTCAAGGAATCTGATAAGGGCCACAGTTTCAATCTGAGGAGAACTTTCATTAAGTCAGGTGAGAAAAAACTGATTGCTATGTCACTCCCTTTGATCATTCCCTTCTCCCCCAGGCCTAACTAAACCTAATTGAAACAGTTTTCAGAAATCTCTGATGGAGAAGGATCTCAAAAGCTGAGGATTAAAGAAAAAAGAATCATCCTGCAATCACTGCAACTTGAATTAAACTCATTAATTCAATTAACCCTTTTTTGTTCAAGATACTGCTTGATGAATGATTAAACACAGTATGTTTTACAATTTTTAAATACCATAGGAAATCTGAGGTTCCAAAATTAATGTGAATTTTCAGGTAGTGATACAAAATGAATAAAAGTGCATGATATTGTATGAAAGACCAATTCTAGGGAAAGATCTATGGATTTAATAAAATAATCTATGTTAAAGCCAGAGTTGAAGTCTCTTGACTCTTTATAAAGAGTGGTTAAAATTAGAAATAATCTATGTGGAGAGATGCTAAACCTTTGAAACATCCTCAATCCCAATTGCTTTCCTTCTTTCTGTCCATTTTTTGTTCATTTGTTTGTTTTCTTCGTTGTTGGGTTATTTGGAGGGATTGGTACAGGGCATTGAATCCAGGGGTGCTCTACCACTGAGCTACATCCCTACTTCTGTTTATTTTTTTATTCTGAGACAGAATCTCACCAAATTGCTGTGGGTCTTGCTAAGTTGTTGGGGCTGGCCTCAAATTTGCAGTCCTCCTGCCTCCGTCTCCCAAGTTGCTGGGATTAAAGAAGTACACCATTGTGCCTGGCTCAACTTCTGTTCTCAACTAGAAGTTGAAACTGCACCATGTCTAGTCAATGTAAATATTAATAATTTCAGTACACAATTGCATTTTTATTTCTATATTTTAAAGCTTTTACAGCAATGCGAAATTGAGCTATACTGAGAGACAGTTAAGTACCTATCATAAAAATCACTGAAAATAATTTTTAGAACATAGTTAATTTCATTCTTTTTTCTTTTCTCCATCTTAGTCTCTGGCCCTGGATCCTTAACAATCCCAACCACCCCATGACAAATGTGTTCTCTGGTGTATCTCATTAAAGTTATTAAACATATTATGCTGAAATATATGAAAAACAAGGTTCTCTCTTCCTAAACTCTTTATGCCCTTCTCTCCCTAGGTCTTCACATTTCTAAATCAACCAGTATGCAGGCAAGAGCACAAATGCTAAAAGTACAGTTTTGAGAAGGGGCCTTCCTATCTCCCTGATAGTGGCAGGAATTTATTTATCTAAGAAATAATCCAACAAGAAGCAAGATTAAGGTCTGCTCATTTCATCACAGGATCATTCGGGCAGCTTTGGAAATCAGTCTCCTGGTCTATACACACACCCCTTCTAGATTCATAACCACAGCTCCTTTTAAATGTGTACAAAAATGCCCTGACAAAAAATTAAAACCCAGCTGCTCCTGGCGGCTGTTTGCACCCAAGGGACATGGTCAGACATAGATAATAAAATTCTGGCTGACAAGCTGTCAAAGGATCATTTATTTTCTTTCTCTGCCTATAAGAGAAGGAGCATATGAATCTAAAAAACATGTCAATGTGTACATTAAAATAAAATCTTAGCCATTACAAGTTTGACTTTCAAAGTAATGTAAAGGTCACGTATCAAAATAAAACAGGTTCAGAGAATCTCAAGACATCAACAATTCAAAGCCTGAACACTTGAAATGGTTCAATAAAATGGAAATAGTCCTATTTATTCACAAAGTGAACACTGTTTTTGACTCACTCTGGAAAATGGAAGACTGATGAGCCAGCTAACAGGTTAAGACTGAGACTTTAAGAAGCAACTCAAATTACCTTCAGCTATAAGTGATATGGAATGAAAAGTCACAATTTAGTCTTGGGAAGGAGATGGGGGGAAATTTGGCCAATTTCTCAACATTGGACAGATATCTTCTTGGTAATGCATTACATAAGGAGCACAGTGAAGAAATCTGTGCAAACTTCAGAGCTAGAACTTGGGGAAAATTTGCCTGTCAAAATTTGATATGGTGACAAAAATAATCAGAGTCATATCAAAGTAACGAAAGATAATTGTTCATTCTTCAACAAGAAAATGGACTTTTTGTTCACTGTTGAGATAGTTAAGCATGTTTTGCTGGTGAGGATGAAAAATATTGCTAAAGTGTGAATAGAGATAGAGCTACTTTGAAGAAAATTCCCACTAAGATTTGTATGTTGAAATTTCTAATCCATTGACCTCATTGAACTGCCTATGAGAACCAGGTCAGTTAAAATAAACGGATAAAAGTAATAATAATAACAATAACAATAACAACAATAATAATAGACCTACAAAGATTTACCATGTGCTAGGCATGACTCCAAGTGCCACTCATATACTAACTCAGTTACTGCCTACAGCATCATTATGAAACAGAACTCATGTTTTTTGCAATTTGCACATGGAGAAACTGAAAGATAGAAAGGTTACGTAACTCATTCAAGTCTCACAGCTAGTAAGTGATGATGCTCAGAATCAAAATTAGACAATCTGCCTCTAGGTGGTGCTCTCTTAACTCAAATGCAAGAGCAACAGTGAATGATGAAGTCACGGTCTTAGCTTCATTAAGAATCAAAAAGGAGTGGTGGAAACTGTAGCAAATTGGGGAACAACCCTATGTGAGAATGAGATTTAATCCTTGGACCACTGGTTTGCAGTCCTAGATCTGAACAAGAGTGACTACTTTCCCAAAAGTGAGATGCATTAGATGCTGTGGCCTGGAGAATTGAATAGGGTAGCAATTCAAACTTCCAAAGGTGGAAGTTTTATTCCCCAGAGCCTGGGAAATGGATTAAGGTGACCTTTTGTGCAGTAGGAAACACTCACCCCCTTGTTCATAGCACCAGAAATGGAACAGAACCTAAGACATTAGCTGCTACATGGGCTCCTGTAGAAATGGAAGCCAACAGTGTCTTGGTAAAAGCTCCTAAAGTAAAACTGAGCACTTAAGGAGAGGTGCTTCCAGGAGATCTAAACACTGGCCCTTTTTTTTTTGGTGGGGGGGAGACATACTGAGAACTGAACCCCGGGTGCTTAATCACTGAGCTACATCTCCAGCCCTTTTTTTCTTTTATTTAACTTTTTACTTTTTTAGAGCCTCTCTAACTTTCTTAGGGCCTCTCTAAGTTGCTGAGGCTGGCTTTGAACTGGTGATTCTCTTGCCTCAGCCAGCCAAGCCACTGGTATTACAGGCATGCACAACTGCGCCCGGCTCACTGGCCCTTTTTAAATACCTTCTTAAATAAAATTTATTTTATGATACATAAAAACAGAAAAATTTTATGTATTATTGGGATAACATGTGATGTTCCCATACAGGTATACATTGTATAATGTTTAAATGAGGTTAAACTAATGTGTCTTCTCAAACATTTATCATTTCTTTATGATACAAAACTTTCAAAAGCCCTTTCTTCTAGCTATTGGAAATGTGTAGTCCATTACTGTTATGTACAGTCATCTTACAATGCAACAGCACACCAGAACTTCTCACTCCTAACTTAGAGCCATTGACCAATGGTTATCCGTGCCTTCTTCCATCCTGCCTCACCAGCTGCTGGTGACCACCATTCTACTCTCAACTTCTATGAAATCAACTAGTTTAGATTCTGCTTATGAGTGAGATCGTATGGTACTTGTCTTTCTGTGTCTGACTTATTTCAGTTAAGGTAATGATCTCCAGTTCCTTACATGTTATTAAAAAAATGGCAGGATTTCATTCTTTTTTATGGCTGAATAAAATTCTAGTGTGTACATGTGTCATATTTTCTTTACCTATTCATCAGTTGATGGGCATTTGGTTATTTCCATTTCTTGGAAATAAACATGGCAGTACAGATGTCTCTTCAACATAATAATCTCATTTCTTTTGACTATGTACCCAGTAGTGGGATTGCTGTGTCATATGGCAGTTCTATTTTTAATTTTTTGAAGAATCTCCATAATATTTTCCATAATGACTATACTAATCTACATTCCCACCAACAATGTGCAAAAGTTCCCTTTTTTTTGAAAAATCCTGTCTAGCACCTGCTATCTTTGGTCTTTCTGATAATAGCTTTTCTTACTCAGTTAAGGTAATATCCCATTGTGATTTTGATTGCATTTCCCTGGTGATTAGTGATGTTGACTATTTTTTCTATTCCTATTGGCCATTTTTCTTCTTTTGAAAAATATCTACTTAAGTCTATTGCCCATTTTTAATCAGATTATTTGGGTTTTGGCTATTGAGTTTTCGAAGTTTCTCGTATATTCTGGATAATATCCCCTTGCCAAATGTATAGTTTGCAAATATTTCCTTCAGTCCTGTGGGTTGTCTCTTCACTCATGATTGCTTTCTTTTCCACATAGGAGCTTTTTTGGCACAGTTGAACACTTCCAAAAGTTTCTTCTGTGTCTAGATAGAAAACAGTATCAATTGTGATGGTGGCCATTGAGAGAAGCAAGGCTTGCTCTTGTTCTCCTGCACTGGGTGAATCTCACGATTCTGCAATAAGTGAAGAGACAGTGCAGGCCTTGTGAAAAAGAAGTGATATTAGACTTCCTTTTGGGAAAGAAAGCTAAAATAAATTTCAGGAGGTGGGAACTTGACTCCTTCTTTTCCAAGAATATCAGCAGTCAGTAATTACGTGTGGAATAAATAATAAACAGATTTAATTTTACCCAGAAAAGTTACATGATATTTCTTATGTCTCAGCTTTTGGAGAAATTTTTTACTCTTTACTCATCATTTATTTATATATTATTTTAAACCAGAAGGGACTTCCTCAATGATGTCCATATGTTATAGACAAGGAAACTGGACAACCAAAGAATTCAGCCATTTGAAGGAAAGCTGGGACAAGAGGCTTGCTCAATCCTTCTCACTCTATCAACTTTCTTAAAAACTTTTATAGGATCACAGTAAAATGGTTGGTTAAGAGTCCCAAATTTCTACACATTACTATCATTTGGCATTACATATTTTTTATTCATTCATGCTGTTATAGTCATAAGAGTAACTTCTATTCCCCGTGCAACATCTCTGTGGTCTCAACCTTCAACTTGCACACCTGCCATTTGCTTCTGTCCAGAATGCTTTCCCATTCTTTGGTGCAACATATCCTTCCTAGGAAATGACTCAAAATGTTCTCCTCATTAAATTTTCTTAACTAACAAACCGTGCATTGGAAGTTTGCCCATTTACAACTGGGAGTCACTGTCTGACCAGTGAGCCCTTCACACATTTGAAGAAGCAGCTAAGATCATTTGCTCTAAACTAGGTTAAGTGAAACAACTTCTCTGTAATAGATAATTCATTCAGTTATTTTTATTTGCCTTGAGTCATTAAAGCAGACATTTCAAAGTACAAGTCACTTACCAATAATTGCTAGTGAGTCAGTGTTCCATTTATTTTTAATTTAAATTGGAGGGACTAATCTTATCTTTCTTTATTATAGCTTTAGAGTTTGATGCTTTTGTATGTCAAAGATATGAGACATATTTCTTCCCCAGTTGGATTTGAAGGTAACTGCTAAAGACAAGAAGAAAGCCACATAAGTAGGGGTGCTAAAATACAACATTACAATTGCATAAGAAAACTGAAGACTCATTTTTGCATACTTTATGAATAGATTTGGTTTTAAATAACTCTTTCCTAGTTAAAACAGGAAGAAATCATCATCTGAGCTAAATCAGCTGATGAAGGCTATGGCAAAGTCTCATTCGTTCATCTATTCAACAAACACTTATGGTTGGGCCCATTATGTGTCAGACACTATTCTAGGTGCCAGGAAAAGAGCGATGAAGAAAAAAAAAGAAACAAGCAAAACTTCTTGTCCTTTATGAAGGTTATGCTCAAGGAGAAGAGAAAGTAAAGAAAATAGGTAAGTATATATTATGCTAAATTGTAGTAAATGTTATAAAGAAAAGATAAGAGGCTAGAGGACCAACAGAGAAGGTAGCTTATAGGGCAAGGGGGAGCAATTGTGACAGTTAAAGTAGGGATGAAGAAGGGTCCACTAAGAAGATGGCACTTGATAGAGGATCTAAGGGCGGTGAGCCAACAAGTCAGACTGGTATGCAGGAGCACAGTGTGGCAGACAGAAAACTCAAAGTCCCTGAAACAGAGACATGTCTGAAGAGTGATAGAAAGGCCAGCAAGACTGCAACCAACCCAGTAAAGTAACGATTAGCAGGCCAGGAGGACAAAGAGCAGGTTACAAAGGGGCTTCTGGAACATTGCAAGGACTTCTGCTGTTCTTTAGGGTGAAAAGGGAAATTATTGGCAGATTTTGAGCACAGAAATGACATGACCGCCAAGAAGAAACTGAAGGTGGACAAGCAAACAAGAAAGAGGACAGGCAGGAAGCTACTGCAACAATCTATCTATTGCTCTTTGTAGCTTGGTTTATAATGGTAACAGTGAAGATAGTAAGAAATGGTCATATTCTGGATATTCTTGAAAGGTAAAGGTAAGATTTGCTGCATATTTATACTGAATGGCATATAATTATAAAAAACAATTTGAAGAATGACACTATGGTTTGGGGCTACCGCCTAGAATGGTCACATCATTGAAATTGAAAAGACTATGGAAAAAAATTTGGCGGCAAGGATCAGGAGTTCAACTTCAGACACATTACATTTGAAATGCATATTAGACTGAAGTTGAAAGTTCAAGTCTATAGTTATAAATGTTACCTAGATTTAGAGGAACTATCCAGGTAATAGCTATCAATAAGTCATCTCTGTACAGACTATTTTTAAAATCATGAGATTTGATATGGCAGGGAGTATACAGAAAATGTGTCAGTGTAAGCTCCAGGACACACTCTGTGGAGTTGGTTAGACAAGGAAGAACCAGCCAAAGAAACAGCACAAAGCATCACTGAGATAAGAGAGAAATCAGAAGAGCAGCATCCTGGAAGCCAAGAGGATAAAGAGCTTCAAGAAGGAAGGGGTGCCCAATGGAACCTGTTGTATATACATGAATAAAATGAGTGCTGAGATCTGATTATCAGACATAGAAACCCAGACATCATTGATAGAGGTGGAATGTAATGGTGGAGGCAAAACCTAACCTGAGTTTCCCGACAGGTTGGGAAAAGAGTAGCTGAAGACAGAAAGTATAGAATTCCATTTCAATAGTTTTTTCTCTAAAACAAAAGCAGAAGAATGAGACGGTAGTTTGAGAGTGAAGCAGGTCAGGAGAGAGTTATTCGTAATTGAAAGCATTAACAGCATGTATGTTGATTAAAAGTGCTGCATTAAATTTACATAGAAATGAAAATTATTCTTGAAAATTAAGAGTTGATTTTTATCTAATTCTTCTTGAATAGCTGCTGTGTTTCAAATGGGCATATATTTTGTTAATAAGGCAACGATCTGAAATCATCCAGTTCAATTAGGGGATTCAGAGTAGTGTTAACATAATTCTAATTGGATACAGTCCTCAATTAAATACTTCCTTTAATATTTTAATGTCAGTGGGAAAAGTTCTTTTTGATGTTTTTAATTATTATAGATTTTTGGAGTTTTAAACTGTTAGGACCGGAGCAAATGTGAAGAGCACAGAATGTAAAACTGGGAAGACAAGTGTAAGATGAGAAGTTACTGTATCTAATATGTATGAACATGTGAACTGAAAATGTTACAGAATATACTGAGACATATTAATGTATTGATATTCAGTGACATATATTTTTATGTTAACTTTATGAGGAAAAGATCCTTAGTATAAAAAAATGACTATGAATAAATTTCAGTTATGTCGAGATATATCTTGAGGTGTGAGGACAGAACTGTATTCAGAACCATTGCAGTTTGAAAGCTGTTCTGGCACATTCCTAGTGTAACTGAATTCATTATTTTGAATAGTTGATATGCAACAAAATTTGTTAATTATCTTTATGGACTAAATGAGATGTTTGGCTTTGAATTTGATTGACTTTGTGATCTGTTTTTAGAAATATGCATACCATTGTGGTATGTGGAATAGACCGAAGATTGTTTATCAATCATTCTCTTTTTTCCTGTTGTGCTAAAAGCTTTAAATTTTAGCTGAGTACACAGCAGCTCAGAATGTCAACATTTTCAAACTCTTTTTGCACCTATGTATGACCATGTGACTGAGAACCATCCTGTGAGAATGTGTAAGTAGCAAAGTTACTTTGAAGAATTTTTTCTCAGGATGAAGATACTTGCCTTGCTTTATCCCTATTTTCTGGCTACAATGTAGCCCTCTTGGACTATCTGGTAAACTTGTAAATGCAAAAGAAAGGTAATAAGGAGATAGAAGTTTGGATTCTTCCCTGACACTGTGGAATGCCATTTCAGCCTATAATGTCTTCTCCATATGCAACAAAGAAATAAATGTCTATATTGTTTAAGTTACTAATAGTGGATGTTTTTCTCTCAACTGTCACAATGGATCAGAAATCTATGATAAATCTAAATGATGTAAGGGAAAAGAAATACTGAAAATAGTGTTTGAGATATTTTTATAGAAAGGAAAATAAGGAATAAACAGATGCATTTGTAGGATAATTTTGGGGGAATCTCTTCATCTCTGGTCTTACCTAAAATGTTTTATTTCTTATTTTATGCTTTTACCACCCATTTAATAATTCCTATGTAAAGAATCAATTTCCTGTTGGCAACACAAAAATCAATACAATGCAGGAGAAATATGTTTCTTAAGCAATGATTAGAAAGGCATCTGTCCTATCATGAGGCCCATTCTGGAGCACCAATGCCCAAATAAGAACCCATGCTTCATGAATGTCCTTGGACCCAGCATACAAATCACAACACCATTTCTTACTAATGAAGTTCAGGTGCCAAAGCAAGGAGAAACCAACTTGGGTTGAACAAAACAATGGTCTTCTAGTCATCTATACTGATAACCATCTTGAGAGAAATTAATTCAAAGGGTACTTGAAATAGTTTATCAGATTGTTCTAAGGAGAAAGGAGATAACAGCTCTCTCCAGTAGAAGTACCTTTGATGAAACAGAAGGTAGGAAACTTGATCAAAGGAGGAAATTGATGGTGATGGCCTTACAAGAAAAACTGCTGTTGTATAATAGAGGTTTTTTCCTTTCTTACTTTTTTTATTAGTTCTTTCTAGTTATACACAACAATAGAATTCATTTTGACATAATTATAAAAGCAGGGAATATAATCTTTTCTAATATAGTCTCCAGTGCTTCCTCTTCCCCTCCCTTCCTTCTACTGAATTTTCTGCTATTTACTTATAGTTTTTTTTTAATTAATTAGTTTCTTGTGAATGTACATGATGCTGAGATTCACTGTGGCACATTCATATATGCACATGATGTCCCCTTTGTCTACTCCACTGATCTTTCTACTATTATTTTTGTAATCCTTCCCCCTTATTTTGGATTAGCTTCCCTATATCAGATAAAACATTCAACCTTTGACTTTTGAGGACTGGCTTATGTCACTTAGCATGATACTCTCCAGTCCACTTACCAGCAAAAGTATAATACAGTTTGAACTACACACATTTTTAAAAAAGCTCCAAATCAAATTTCCTCACAACTTCCAAAGTTAGCATTTGTACCTTTTCTTCTTTGTCTGATTTTTTTTTCCTAATTCAAAAGTAAGGGTGTATTATGATTTTTTTCCCTAATTCCTATTTTTAACATATTAAGAGAAAAATAGCCAGACAGGCACACATCTGTAATTCTAGTGACTTAGGAAGCTGAGGCAGAAGGATCACAAATTCAAGGCCAATCTCAGAAACTTAGCAAGCCCCTCAACAATAGAAAAGAAGTAGGAATGTAGCTCAGTGGTAAAATGCCCTCGGACTCAGTCCCCTGTACAAAAGAAGAAAAACCAAAAAACAACAGTGAACTAAGGATTTTACACCAAATCTAAAGGAGAAGTGAAAATGTTTTCAGAAAAACAAAGAGATAAATTACTACTTGCCAACTGGTAAATTTACCAAAAGAAATGTTAAAGCAAGTTCTTCACGAAGAACAAAAATAATGCCAGACAAAAACCAGAAGCTACACAAATAAATGAAAAAAACTTGAAAATGAGATAAAGGAAGATGAATATAAAATTCATTTTTTCTGACTTTTAATAGCTCTGTAGATAATTGGCTACCTAAAGAAAACAAGAAAAAAAAGAGTGGCAAAAAAATGGAGAGTTTATAGTGCATATAAAGTAAAATGCATGTTAACATAGCATAAAGAATAAAAGGAATACACTATGTTACTCTATTTAATATAATTTGAAGGTAGAATGCAATTGGTTAAATACCTATAATAAATCTAAATCAAACTATTGGTTTAAAAGTTTAAGGTGTATAGATAATTAGCTAATATTAAAAAAAACTTATAAGCTAACTATAGAGTCATAAAAAATTATCAATCCAAAAGAAGTAAAAACGTTTGAGGGAATAAAAAGAACAGATGAAAGAAATGGAAAATAACTAGACAAATAGCGAGTTGACATGTTTTGGTACAAGCATGTCAGCAATTTTATGAATTGCAAAACTCTGAACATATCAATTAAAAGAAAATGGTAAATTGGACAAAAGCAACAAAACCTACCATGCATGGTGGTACATGCTTATAATCCCAGAGACTCGGGTTGCTGAGGCTGGATGATTGCAAGTTTGAGGCCAGTCTCAGCAATTTATCAAGCCCTAAGCAACTTAACAAGATCCTGTCTCAAAATTTAAAAAAACAAAAGTAGCTCAGTGGTAAAATACCCCTGGTTTCAACCCCCTGTACCAAAAAAAAAAAAAGAAAGAAAGAAAAGAAAAACAAACAAGCAAATAAAACTCATTTTACATAGAAGATATGCACAGTTTGTAATTAAAAGATGAAAAAAAATGTACCTTCAAAACACTAATCAAAGGAAAATTGCAATGACTCTAATATTAAACAAACTAAACTTCAAACAAAGGTAGTTGATGAGAGGGAGATTATATAATAATTAAGGTGTAAATTCAGCAAAAATATATAAAAATACTAAATTCATATTTATATTAGAAGACCTTCAAAATAGATTAACCAAAACAGATGAAAATAGACAAATCCACAATTAGAGAATTCAACACTCCTCTCTCAATAACAAATAGAACAAATATAGAAGTTCAGCAAGTATATAGAAAATCCAAAACAAAACTACCAACCAACTTCATGTAATGACAATATAGAATGTAGAATGCTTGATCCAACAGAAGCAGAATGCACATTCTTTTAAAGTACAAAAGCATATTCACCAAGGTAGACCATATTCTGGGTCATAAAATTAAACCTACTAAATTTTAAAGAATGGAAATCATGTGAAGTATATTCTCTAACCATAGTTAGGTAAGCTGGAAATCAAGGACAGAAAGATAATTAAAACGAAAAAAAAAATCAAAATATATTTTAAACTTATGAGGGAAAGAGAAATATATAAATGAAATTACAGATTTTAAATTGAATGAAAATGAAAAGAACATATCAAAATGTATAGGATAAACCTAAAGCAATGCATAAAGGAAATTCATATCACTAAATACTTATGTTAGAAAAGAAGAAAAACCTCACATCAAATATTCAAGTCTCCAATTTAAGAAACTAGAAAAAGTAGAGCAAAATAATTCCAAACCAAACATAAGGAAGAAAAAAACAAGACAAACAGAAAAATCAAAGTAATTGAAAACACTAAAGGACTGTTTTAGTCAGCTTTTTTGCTACTGTGACTAAAGGATCTGACCAGAACAATTTTAAAGGAGAAAAGTTTATTTGAGGGCTCACGGTTTCAGAAGTCTTAGTCCATAGAAGCCTGGCTCCATTCCTTGGGGCTTGAGGTGAAGCAGAGAA
Source organism: Xerus rutilus (assembly GCA_028644305.1). NCBI lineage: Eukaryota > Metazoa > Chordata > Mammalia > Rodentia > Sciuridae > Xerus > Xerus rutilus. Next base: position 73,192,577 of record CM053400.1, on the reverse strand, counting down.
TATCATGGCGGAAGAGTGTGGCAGAGGGAAGCAGCTCATACGATGATCAGAAAGTGGAGAGAGAGATTGACTCTACTCTCTAGATACAAAATATATACCCCATAGCCATGCCACCAATGAACCACTTCCTTCAGCCACAGCCCACCTGCTTCCTGTTACCACTCAATAAACCCCATCAGGGATTAATTCACTGATTATGTTAGGGCTATAACCCAACCGTTTCTCCTCCAAACCTTCTTACATTGTCTCACATGTGAGCTTTTGGGGGACACCTTACATTTAAATCATAACAAAGACCCAACAGGTGAAACCAAGAGCAGTCTTAAGATCCAAGAGGCAACAGCTTCCCCTGGACCCTCCTTATAGGGTTTTGTAGCAATGTTCCTCCAGGAGATATCTTCTCATGAACAAGTTTTCTTGGAATCCTAGATTCGGAATCCCAGCATTAAGTTTTGCACCAGCAAAGAAGAGTTGAATAGATTACAGACCCCACAGAAAATGACTGAAAAAATAGCTTCAACAAAATGTGGAATTTATAGCTTACACATGGAAACTTGCATACTAATCTTGAATCTAAAAAATGGAGGCTCCAAGCACTTGCCTCCAAACTTGCAAAGTAATCAAATTTCCTCTTTTTTAAAGGCCTAATGTTAATTGGCATTACATTATATGCACTACCTAAAGTAACATATACATGACATATGTGTGTCCCCAGTTCAAAATAGAAGATATCAATCCACCAGTTACATTTATTCTGTGAAACAGACTGTCTTGAACTCTAAGGAGAATTGTGAGCACCAAGTGTACAGATGATATCAAAACCTAAAACTGGTATAGATTATGGAAATAAGTCTACACTCTGTGAATGAACCCCTCTGTCACAGTGGGGAAAAGAGGATATATGATTCAATAAAAGACAGCAGATGCTAAGGGCCAAAATAGCTACATACACAAGGGAGATCTCCTCGTGGGATCCAGCAGATGGTTAAAGCATCCCAGAAGATGTAACCCTTATGCTGGGCCAGAAGGGAAAACTAGTATCCAGATAAGTGAAGGAGATTACAAAGCAATTCAGATGATAAAAATTGTGTGGATTGCGAGTTCAAAGCCAGCCTCAGCAATGGCAAGGTGCTAAGCAACTCAGTGAGACCCTGTCTCTACATAAAACACAAAATAGGGCTGGGGATGTGGCTCAGTGGTCAAGTACCCCTGATTTCAATTCCTGATACCAAAAAAAGAAAAGAAAATAAAGTTCTGTGGTCAAAAGAAGTGATTGCTTCAGGCTGGGCATGTCACTCAGTGGTAGATAGAGCACTTGTCTAGCATGTGCAAATAACTAGGTTCCATTCTCGGCACACATATACACAAAGCAGGTGATGACCAAAAATGGAGAGGCAAGAATATGTAGAGTATCTCTATACTAAAATGAGTCCAACTGGACTGGGAAAAGGGTTTCAGTAACAAAGTATAAAAGGCTAAGAAGCCAGAGGGTAAAGGATCTCAAAATGCTGAATTGATCAGAAAATCCTTAGTTTATTAGGAACAAAGAAGTTTCCAAGAGGAAGAACATTTTATCACTGATGTTGTTTACAATTGTCAGTGCATGGTTATTGGAAAAATAAGATTAAATTTAGTTGGCATTGTTAGCATTTTTCAATTCTCTTCAGACAATGCACCTCCTTTGCGCCTATAGGCGGGGGCTGACTGCTCCCTCCTTTTGGTACTTTACTGGTTTAGTAAAAGTTACAGCAACTTTCTTGTAAAATATGATGCTTATATTTGACATGGCACTATTTCTCAATCTCTAAGTACTTGCTAGCTAAATCTTTTACATATAGTATCTCCCTTAATTCCAAAGCAACCCTATAAAAATTATTATCCCCACTTTATGAGAAAATGCAGTTTAGAGAAATGAGCTTATTCAACTTCACACTGCCAGTGAATATTGAAACAGTCAAATTCATGTATTTCTGGTACTAAATTGTATGTCTTTAACCATTTTTTTCTGTTTTTTATTAAAATCAATAATTAATCATAAATAATTACTAGTTTTGCAACTATTTGCATCACATTCATATCATGCTTTTAAACCACTACTAATCCAGAGTTTTTCTCACACATTCTATGCTGCCACCTTCTGGTCTCATGTAAAACTTTTCAAGCTTTTCTTCTACAGTTATTCTCAGCCTGATCTGAGTTTCATATTCCCTTGTAAAAGGGCTGAAATTTGTGTAATTTTAAGTAATTTTTACATTACTTAAAAATCCCTAATTTTATCAACATGCTCCCCTCTACCCATCTACAGTGTGTAAGAGTCATATTATAAAGATTGAAATGGAAATTAATTGACTAATGAAATTTTATTGGCAAAAGAGAAATTCATAGCAAATCAGCTATTGTGCAGAAATGCTGCTGAGAGAATGTGTCAACTCTGGATTCAGAGAGCAAAGTGGGTTGGATGCACTTTTCCCTTGGTTGACTATAGAGCCTTGAATTAACAAGTAAGGGAAGATAGGAAAGTAGGAGCAAATCTACAAGACCATACAGAAGGATTTCCAGGGCAGGAAAGAACCAGAAAAGAGTTAGTGCTTAGTCATTGACTTCTAAAAGGCTGGTGGCTATAATTGGTGAAAACTAAAACATGTTCACATTTGTAAGAATGAGAACAATAAAACCTTTGCCAAGAGCTTACCATCATCTGATTTCTTCTGCCAATATTTACCTACCAAGCCACTGATCGTGTTAAATGTGATTCTCCCTTATGTGGGAGGGAAGAGAGGAACAAAAGCATGTCTTATCCCTTAAACAAAGTGAAACCACATGCTTCTGTGAACAGAGCTGAAGTCTGAGAATTGGCAGTTCTGATCTGGCATCACCGTCTTCCCTCTGTCCATGAGCCCTTAAACTGGTAGATCCCTAAGTGTCTTTGAAGTTCTCACAGCTTGATTCACTTGTTTGGGAGTAGAACCTTAATGCATTTTGAGGTTGTTGGAATAGTGAGGATGGAAAGTGCCTGCCACTTTCCAGGCACTATGTAAGTTACTTCAAATCACCGTTTCATTTCATTAATTCTCACAATAACCCTATGAAGTAGAGATTATTATATCTTACCTAACACTGTGTGTCAGACATTATTCCAATTGCTCTGATGAATTAATCCTCACAAAACCCTGTGAGGGTAGGACTATCACTGACCTAAATTACGGGTGAGGAATCTGAACCCCTGAGAAGTTGAATAACTTGCCCAAGATTACACAGTTGATGTGAGCTGTTGGACTCCATCTAGTTCCAGAATCTGTGATCTTAACTAGCACAACACCTCTTCAATACACCCATGCTCCACACACATACACACACACACACACACACACACACTCACTTCATATATAAGTACACACATATGCACATGCAGTGTGACAGTTCTTATACAAACACATGGAGCTTCAGAGGGGGTAGATTCCGAGTTCAGATGACTCAGGACATATCAAACTCTTGACATCATTTGTAACACTCCTCAATCTATCTGACAAGGAGTCAGAGGAAATAAACCAGGTGACAGAGCAGCTGACTTCAATGCAGTTAACCTCTGCCAGAGCCTGGGATTCATAAAACCTCTTAGAAGACGGAGATTGTTCTTGGAATTCCCCAGGCTACAGCTGTAACTGTATTAGTTTGCCACAACTACCATGTTAAAGTATCACAGACTGGGTGGTTTAAACAACAGAAGTCTATTTTCTCATCATCTTGGAGACTACATCTCTGAGATCATGGTACTGGCAAGGTTGGTTTCTTCTGAGACTTCTCTCCCTATCTAGAGATAGGGCCTTCTCTGCATTTTCACATGGTCTTTCTTCTGTAGTGTTTTGTTTCACAAGAAACTCTTCTTTCAAAGACAGGAATCATATTGGATTAGGACTCATCCTAATTTTTAACTTAATTATTTCTTTGAAGACCCTGCCTCCAAATACAGTCACATTTGGAAATATTGAGGGTTAAGTTATCAACAAGTGAATTTGGGAAAGGGTACACAATCAACCAATAACAATTATTAAATAAAGAATAACATCTTGACAGTTTAGGAATTATATACAATTAGAAGTAGAAGCTTAATTCTTATTGATATCAATGTTAAATGGTCTAGGTCAAATGACTATTGATATCACTAATGTTTCACTACCATTTTTATCTTTTATCTCTATAATGAAGAAAGAGAAACAATTTTAATCTGAGGACAAAATTAGATCAAGAAATTCTTAAATATTAATTTCTAGAAATTACTTTTACTTTGCTGCCCCACCAAAAAGAAACTATAATATCTGATATCTTCAGAAGTATAGTTCTGTTTCCTTCTATGAAAATTCTCATAACTTACTGTCTGAGGTTTAAACTTTCCAATTAAAAACATACCTAGACCCTGTGACTTATAATTTTAATATATCTGTTAGTTGGGACTCTAGAAAGTTTTGTTCAATGTAAGTTAATTTTAATTACTTTATTTCTTCTTGTAATCATGTGTTTGATTGCTCCACAGAAAGAACAAGATTTTCTCAGGCAAGTAATGATATTATGATATCTACAATATCCTAGCAACAGCCTGAGAAGATGCATGTTCCAACACAGTCAAACACTTGGAATAAACTCCTGTTTTCAAAGTAAATAAGAATTACTTCATCATTGTTTTTTTAATTAATTAAATATCCATGCATATAATTACCAACTTTATACATTTGGTACAAATAAAACTCCAGAGAGAATTGCTGGTAGGTAGTAATTATCAGCCTAGTATACTTAGATTTTAAGGTTTCATGAGTAATACTCAAAAATAATAATAATAAACATATCCTCAAAACGTCATATTTACCCTAAGAATTGAAGTGAGATAACAGAAATACTTTATTATTCTACAGCTAATAAGGGCCTGGATGTACATTTTATGGTTTGTTTTCATTTTTTCCCCACAGCACCCAAAAAAATAAGCACCTGAGGAAACACGGAGTGATTTGCTCACTTCTACGATTTTTCCAAGACATCGCAGCAAAGTAGGCTTATACTTAAGCACAACTAATGAGCATAGATCTTAGTTGTCTATAAAATGATATCTGGAAGAAAATAAGTCAAAGCCAAAAATCAGTCTATTCAAAGGAACATAAACTCAGAATTGTGTACTAGATGGCTACTCTGTGTGTGGAGAAGCTGGATCAGACGCCACACACTAAACCAGTGTGTCTTCCAATAAAGGGCCTCCAACCCACATGGACATCTCGGCAGACCATTGAAATCCTCCGTAATAAACTTTGCCATATCACTAAGAGAAGCAATTACTGGCCCTTTAGAATTATCAGCAGAACTAGTTAAACGTCTTCTGAATTCAGGACTAAATACATATTGTGGTAAAGAATAAAAAGGACAAATCAATAATTATACTCCCATTCTTCCAGGAGAAACTACATATGACTTACTAAAATATTACAAAAATGTTTTATTTTTCTTTTTAAGAATCAGTTAATAGTGATATAAGAAAAAATAAATTAAGGGCATATGTAAAGTATCAGATCTCTTAAAATATAAAGGCAGCATACCACCAACAACCTGTTCGCTAAGTCACTGAATTAAGTTACATGATACTTGGGCCAAGACTTGATTATAAAATCTAGGAAACAAATTATTCAAATCTTTCTCCCCATCTCTTTCCTTCAAATAACAATTCTTTCAGCAAGTCACAAACTATCATTATCAAAATGGAAATAAAAATTCTAATATGTGGACTCATATCAATTTGCTGTTTATTAGCCTCTCTGGTTAAAAGTCTGCTGTTAGTGGAGACTGACCTTGCTAATTGAGGTTTAAGATTGGTTATTAGTGGATGATATATTCATTATATCACTATGACTAATATAGATAATTCATAGTTTCCTCTATATTAAATTACTACTTTTAAACATCTGTATATGGCATAGAAGCTTTTCTTTCACCTCCAAAGTTCCATATTTCATCACCCAAGATAGTTTTATTATTTAAAGTGTTCCACATGATAGTGGTTTTGAAATACTGATTTTTTAAAGTTCTGCAGAGTGAATCATTATAGACACTGTTTTCAAAATAATTGTTCAGGGCTAAGGTATAGCTCAGAGGTAGAGTGCTTGCCTAGCATGTAGAAGGCCCTGGGGTTTGATCAACAGCACCAAAATAAACAAACAAAACAATCTTTCAATTCAAAGGTTTTTGCACTCCTTTCAATTCCCCTCAAAGTAAGTACCAGGTTCCCATATATAAGACTATAATTCCCATATATAAGACTGTAGTAGAAATAGCATAATTTAGAACTTTAACCAGTGATATTTTTTAAGTTAAGGATTCACGTGAACACATTATCTTTTTATTTTTCTGTCCTTCAGAGATATTTCTTCTCACCTATAGAAAGAAATCTCAGAACCCTGCCATAATTGACCTATTCCCCTGCTTTATAAGAAAAGCAAAAGCCAACAAGATTCTGCTTCTTATTTCAGTAACTGCAACTGTTTACGAGAGCAGCAATTGGTCTGACGTTTCTCTTAAATTTTTAAGGCACAGTGAACTGACTTACCCACGAGCTGGCCTCCAATTTCATCTCACTCTGAAAATAAAATAATGAATTGTGTGATTCTGAAGCAATGCTTCTGGCCTCCAAGAAGGAGACCTTAGTGCCCATTCTGTCCCTCGCTGACTAGAATCAAGACTAATGAAGTTCTGCCTCACAAAGAAATATTTGCTCCTGTATTAATCAGACTGAGTCTCTGCCTTTTGATTGTGGCAAACTCCCTAAGCTGGATAGTGATCAACTAATAAACAGATGTGTATGTTAGGTGGGGGAGAGCTTTGTTTTTTGTTTGTTGTTGTTTGTCTTTTTCCTTCATGTAAAGAAAATAACATGATTGGGAGAGCTGGAAATAACCTTCCCATTTCTTTCCCCTATATTAGCCAATCTTCTGAAATGATGGTTTTCCATTTGCTTTCATTCTTTATTCTTTCTTTAGTCTGGCTTCTGGTCCAACTATTATCCTTAGTCATCAAATCCTTTTTACTTTTCAAATCCAACAGGTTCATCTTAGTCTTCATCTGCCTCAGCCTCTGACATGTTCAACATTACACCTTTTAAAACCCTCTTTTCCATGGCTACCTTCTCCTTGTTCTTTGCCCTTTTCTCTCTTCCTTGCTTTACACCCATTCCCCACTGAGGGATCAGCAAATTTTGGAGGGTGATATTTTGCCTTCATGGAAACAATCTAGAGCGTGGTGTTAAGAATCCAGCTCTCGAAGCTGACACACCTGGACTTGATTCCCAGCTGTACAACTGCTGTGGCCTGAATGTTTGTGTTCCCCCAAAATTCACATGTTGAAACCTAACTCCCACAGTGACAATATCCAGAAGTGGGCCTTTGAGAGATGATTTGGTCTTGAGAGCTCAGGAATGGGATTAGTGCCCTCCTGAAAGAGACTTAAGGGAGTCCCCTGGCCTCTTCTGCCAGGAAAGGACACATCAGCAAAGTACCATCTATGAAACCAGAGACCTTACCAGGGACCATGTCCACTGGCTTGATCTTGGACTGCCCAGCCTCTAGAACTGTGAGCAATAGAGTTCTGTTGTTTATAAATTATCCAGCTTATAAATTACCCTCTGTTACATCAGCCAGAAAGGAAGGAGACAACCACTTACTACAAGTGCATTACTTTATTTCTCTGAGCTTCTCTTTCCCTCATCTGTCAACTTTGATCACAACAATATCACCATTTGTTAGGCTTGTTTGGGAAAGTTCAAATAAATAGTGTTTGGAAAATATTTACCAAGTTTATGGCACAATTTTTTTAGGTAATGGTTACTATTAATCTTTCTAATTTCAGTGGACTTGTATAGACAAAATTAGAAATAGATCAGCACTGAGATCTAACTCAACCAAAGAGTAACCAAAGGACAACTGAGTTTTAATTTGCTCAAATATAATTACAAAATTGGGCCTAAAAAAGACCTCTGACTTCTGGAGTAAGCAAACTATGCCCTGCAGGATAAAAACAGCCCTGTCTTTGTGAAGAGAGTGATTGGACCAGGGCCACGCCCATTCAGTTATTTATTTATTGTGTATGGCTAATTTTGTCTTTCAACAGCAGCATTGAATAATTGTGAAAGAGACCATATGGCCTGCAATGCCTGAAATACTTTTCAGAAAAAGTTTTCAGGCCTTACTCTAATTCAACCCCTCTATTTTTCTGATGATAAAATTAAATACAATCATTTAATTCAGAACTTTGCTAAGAAAATGTCCTAATATGTCATATTTTTTAGTTTACAGAAAACTTATTTGTATGCAGACTATTTACTGATATAAATAAAACCTGCTTCATTAACTTGTTCTTTCTCGGGCACAATTATGGTTGCTGGGTGCCCCACAGAACATGGGAGTTTATTCTGACACAATATGTCTAGCACTTGCACTGTAACAAGGAAAGTAATTCTCATTAGGACCAGAAAAACCTGAAGTGAAAAAAAAAAAAAAGAAGCAGTATAATCTCATGCCAAAAGCTGAATTTTAGGTGATGTCAAGAAAGGTGTCAGCTTCACATTTCAGCACAAGGTAAGAGTATCAAATGGCAGGAGAAACTGCTGTCCTTCAGAAACTGATTTTTCTATTCTCATGAGACGCCTTGCTTAGATATTTCTGGGAAGGAGCAATAGGTCTTTAGAGAAGTTAGAATGCTGTTGTTTTCTGGTAACTACTTGCAAAGGTTGATAAAAGTCAATGAGACTAATCGAAAAGCAGGAATAGGGTGAGGCCATGGCATTTCAGTCAGTGGCTCTAGAGGGTTATCAGTGACTTTTTCAGAAAGAGAAACATTTCATGGTTGAAGCTTTGATTTGCTTCTGTTAATTTCACATTCCTAATACAGTTATAAAAATCAAAAATAGAAGTTACTCCTGGGGATCCCAATGGTAAAGCTTAGCTTCAACTTAAAACTTCAGAGTTAGATGCCACATCTTTTTTTTTGGTAGTTGTAGATGGATATAATACCTTTATTTGATTTATCTTTATGTGGTACTGAGGATCAAACCCAGGGCCTCGCACATGCTAGGTAAGCACTCTACCACTGAGCCACAACCCCAGGCCCTAGATGCCACATCTTTTAGGAGTGGCAGTCACCAGGCAGGGAAAAGGAAAACACTATTTCATTTTTAGGGAAACCAACTTGATTTTTCTGTAGGCTGCAAGGAATAACATTAACCCTAAATTGCATAAAATATTTAAATCATACAGGTAGTAACCATTAGCTTTTGCTATCAGAAGAGTGGTCTATGATCCTAGTGATATTGCCCTACAGTCACCTAATTCAGAATCACCAATGTAGCTGTTAGATTTCTGGGCCTTGGACTGTGCATTGTGAATCAGCACTTCTGTGTGTTACCCCTGAGCATATGCATTTTTAACAACTTTCCCATGTGATTCTCAAGCATATTAGAGTTTAGGTATCATGAGTTCATGGAAGAAACAACTAGCACTAAATCTTTTGACCTTGTGACTCTGAGCAATTTACTTAAAAATAAATAACAAAACACTTTACCCTGATAACCAACAAGATTAATTAGTTTTGAGAATTTAAAATGGAAAACCCAAAGTATTGTATCAGTGCAAAGTATAATTACCCACAAGATTTGTACGCTGAGCTGAAACAGCCAACTTGCTTAAAGGCAAGAGTATGCAGAAGGCACCATGTTTGACAACATTGTTTGGTTTTTTTTTAATTTTTAATGTACTCAAGGAAAAGCATTTTTGTTGTATAAAATGTTACTTTTTCATGTTATATAGTCTCTACCTTTTATCCTATAAATTTGAAAGGGTAAACTAAAGACTAATATGAGTTTTCCTGAGAATAAAGAACTTCTCAAATAAGCAATTTAAGGATTCAGGCTAGTCATGCCCAATCAATGTAATTTCCACAATTAAAATGTGTTGGGGTAGAGCTTGAGAAACCCCAGATGAGAAGCCATCTAAACATTTGAATGTTTCTAGAATGAACTAATGAATATTTTATTCTCACCAGCTGCTTTATAATCCTCCTTCTGCCTAAAAGCCATGAGATTGCAAAGTCCAATTTCTTCTTCTCTGGGGCTTTGAACCCCAAATAGAAAACAGCCAAATCCCTCTGATATTTTACGGACAAAAAAAATAGAAGAAAGAAAAGAAAAGAAAGAGAAGAGAAGAGAAGGGAAGAGAAGGAAGGGAGGGCGGGCAGCAAAATCAGTTGTAATTGAATTCACTGCTATTAGATAAAACCCAAACTTGTTCATTTTCTCTTTTCTGCTGCAATATACAGTTTAAAACTGGCCTTACACTGCTGTCCACTTGATGCCATACTAACTCCAAAGAACAAGGAACTAAGTGGCGACCACAACTAATATAGGTATGTTGAGAAGAAATATCCCCTTACATTAGTGAAACAAAATTGTGCATGAAAAGATAAACCTGAACCTGTTAATAATAATAATTATATAACATATATTGTTTATATAATTGGTCTTAAGCACTTATAAAGCATCGTCTCATTTACTCCTCACAACAATTCTATGTAAAGTAGATATTATTATCTTCATTTTGCAGATAAGCAAAATGAAAGAGTTCAAGATAACAATGAATAGCATAGTAAGTATAGTTCTGAAAATAGCCAGTTAAGTAGTTAGTCCAGGCCTAACTGGTGTGTTAGTCAGCTTTCCATGACTGCAACAAAATTCCTGAGATAATCAATTTGTCAGGAGGAAAGATCTAATTTGGCTCATGGTCTCAGAAGTTTCAGTCCATGGTCACATGTCCCATTGCTCTGGGCCTGTGGCAGCACAGCACATGGTAGAAGCACATAGAAAAAGGCCTGTTCACCTATGGTGGCCAAGAAGTGAGGAGAAAGACAAAAAGAGGACAAGATCTCAATGGTTATTCCAATGGCACAACCGCAATGATCTAACTTCTTTCCATAAGCCACACCTCCTCTAAGGTTCCATCACTTCCCAATAGTACCAGGAGCTGGGGTCCAAGTCTTTAACACATGAGCCTTTGGACACACTCCAGATCTAAATTATAGTACTTGGGTCCAAGTATCACAATTTCCACCATTATAAAATAGACGACATTTTTGATGTATCTATCTGTGGTAGCAAAGTAATTTTTATTTGAATTAAATCATATTTCTCTAATAGTCATTATTATCATTTTTCTTTAAAATCTTGGCATCACCCCAATTGAAAGACTAAGGCACATAGTAAGGTGCTCACCAAACATTTGCTGAATGAGTGAATGAATGAATACCTCAGTACATAGAAGATTTGCTAAGTGTTTAAAATCCCAAATTCTTTTTCCTTTTAATAAGCCACATTCAGCATCATCCTCATGCCAGCCATTCAAAATAGCAGTTTATCACAGATTAACTTGTCACTATCAGTAACCATAGAAACACGGTTTATAAATTTATTTTTGCATGTGAAGTTAGGGGACAGCCCACAAGACCACCCTTGCTTCTGACATCAGTTGCAAGTTCACGATTCTCAAGACCATTCTTAAGTTGGGTAATTCACTAGAAAGACTCACAGAAGTCACTGGAAGCTGATATACTCACAATCATGGTTTGGGATGCAGATTGGGTCAGGTTAAAATATTCAGATTAAGCTGGGCACGGTGTCATACGCCTGTAATCCCAGCATTTAGGGAGGCTGAGACAGGAGAATAGCAAGTTCAAAACTAACCTCAGCAATGGCGAGGTACTAAGCAACTCAGTGAGACCCTGTCTTTACATAAAAAACACAAAATAGGGCTGGGGATGTGGCTCAGTGGTTGAGTACCCCTGAGTTCAATCTCCAGTAACAAGAAAAAAAAAAAATATATATATATATACACACACACACAAATTAAAACCAACAAAGGGAAGAGGTACATAGGGAAGGGCCTGGTAAAGTTTGAAACACAGAGCTTCTAATTGTTCTCTCTTCATGGACATTATTACTGTCCCAGCAATAACATACAATAGTACACACAAAATTTTGCCAACCAGGGAAGATCACCCATTCCCTGGTGTACCCAGTCTTTATTGAGACTCTATGGTTGACCGTCCACATGGCTGACTTCAGTTTCTGTCTCCTCCAGAGGTCAAGTTAAATCCATCTGACTCAAAGCTCCTACCACAAATTACATTATTAGACTGTCTGTGTGGCCCACAGGCCCCAATCACATATAGACGACACTCCTATCCATCATGACATTTTGCCAAGCACAGTGGCGCACATCTGTAATCCCAGTGACTTCAAGGCCGAGGCAGGAGTATGACAAGTTCAAGGCCAGCTTGGGCAATTTAATGAGGTTCTAAGTAACTTATTTAGACCTTGTATCAAAATAAAAATTTAGAAAGGGCTGAGGATGTAGCTTAGGGGTAAAGCATCCCTGGGTTCAATCCCCAGTACCAAAATAAATCAGTACATAAATAAATAAATAAACATCTAAGTTTTTTCAAGAACCCTGTTTTCACTTGCACATACTTTCTGGAATAGGAATCTAGGGGCCCAGTTGTAGATATGGTGCCAGGATGCAAATCTGAACATCTTTCAGGCATGCTATTATTTCAGTGTTTCTACAAGTATAAGCATAGATTAGCATCAAACTCCAATAGAAATATGCAATTATAACTATTTCATGTGACTAAATTAGGGAATCTAAGTAAGGTGGTATATTTTAAAGTGTCCTTAATTTAGGATTCAGTCCAATAACTAGACCAAAGCCAAGCTCATCCTGCATGGTTTTTCCCAAAGTTCAAATTCCTTTCAATTGCACCATCCTCTATCCCATTCCAGACTCCTGATTCCTCACTCTTTTGACCATCAAGAAAATAAGTGGTTTATTCATCTGGACTCCAAGTTTCACTCCATTTTGACACCTTCCAAGACTGCTAAAGTCCAATAGGCCTAAATGTTCAGTTACTTGGTATTTGGGTTGCATGTAAAGGCAATTAATTGCAATAAATTTGGGCAAAATATTGGACACAGACATGCACACAGAGAGAATCTCACATGAAGATGAAAGCAGAGACAAGGATGATGCACCAATGCCAAAGAATGCCAAATATTAACAATAAAACATCAGAAACTAGGAAAGATGTACAGAACAGATTTCTCCTTCACAGCCCTCAGAAGTAACCACCCTGCTGATACCATGATATCAGACTCTCAGCCTCCAGAACTGTAAGACAATAAATTTTTGTTGTTTAACACACTCCATTTATGTTATGGTCCACAGAAAGAGTTCCCTCTGTTGCATGTAAGCTCCAGTCCCTTAAGTTGAAAACTACTTTTCTACCAACCTGATGTTATTGGTTTCCCTGTTTACTTTGCAGATTTCATTCTGTATGACAGATAAATACAGCTGCCATAAGGATCCAGACTTCTTAGTCATTTGTCAAACGTAAACACCTTAATTTCAAATATCATATTTTGCAAATCCAGAATCTCTATTAGATTTTAAAAATAGATTCCAATCTGTTGAACTGCTTAATCTCTATTCATTTTAACCAGCTTTTCCTTTCAGTCCATTAATCCTGGTTATTTTTTAGTTCCTTTACTAACTTATTTATCTATCTATCTATTTATTTATTTATTTAATATTTTCAGAGTTTATTCTTAAAAGCAGGCTTACCAAGTCAGTGGATGGGCACATTTTAATTTCATATAAATATTGATCAAATTTTTTTTGTACCAGGGATTGAACCCAGGAGTGTTTAACCACTGAGCTATGACCCCAGCTCTTTTTTAAAACTCTAATTAGGTATACATGACAGAAGAATGCATTATGATTCATTGTACACAAATGGAGCACAATTTTTCATTTCTCTGTTTGTACACAATATAGAATTACATCATATGTGTAATCATAAATGAACTTAGGGCATTATTGTCTATCGCATTCCATCTTTCCTGCCCCCATGTCCCATCCCCTTCCTTTCCTCCCCTTTGACCAAAGTTTCCCCATTCTTCCCATGCCCCCTCTCACATTATGGACCAGCATCCAATTATCAGAGAAAACATTTGGTCTTTGTTTTTTTGAGATTGGCTTACTTCTTTTAACATGATGTTCTCCAACTCTATCCATTTACCTGCAAATGCCATAACTTTATTCTCTTTTAATGCTGTAACTCCCATATTTATATCATCTTTAGGTCTTTCTTTACTTACTATTTTATCTCTTGATTGCTAGTCATTTTTTTCTACTTGTTTGCATGACTAATACTTTTTTATTGTATGCTTGCCATTACAAATAGACACCATAGGTCCTGTGGACTGTATTACCTTGCTCTAGAAAGTGTTAAATTTTTATCTGACAATTAAATTACAGAAAATCACCCTGATCCTTTCACAGCTTGATTTTAGTCTTTGTTAGTGTGGATCTATCTCACTTTTTTCATTATTCACAGGGTCTAGCCCTTATTCCTAGCAAGCTCCTAACTTCTTGGATTTGATATTCCAACAACAAACCCAGGGTATTCACCAGCTCCACCAAAATCTCAACCCATGTACAACCTCTGAAATCTCTGATGATCTCTATACCTCCCTATGTCGTCTTCCTGCAATAGCTTATAAATCCCCATTCAGTGAATATACAGCTTTGAGTCAAAGACTCAACATAAATTTTGTAAATTTTTGGAGCTCTTTTTCTGTGACTCTCTCCTATCTTGTATACCACCCCAGTTATTATAATTCTACATACCAGTTTCTGTTTCCTGTGACAGCAAGACTACTACTTTCTGCTTGGATTCTATTCTCCCATATGATGGTTTGGAAATTATACTCAGGGAAAAATCCCAGGCTCATACATTTCCTTTTCCTTATGGATCTCATCCTTGCATTAGTTGCTGCCCATTTCCTACAAATAATAATTTAACTTTTTTTCTATTTTATATATGTTTTGATGAGATGAAAGGTCTTATAGAAGCTATTTAGTCATAGCTAAAATCTAAAACCAAACATAAAGTTCTTAAATACAGAATTAAGTCCTAACTGATTTGAACTTTGCTCTTCCACATTGTTTATCTTCTCCCCATAGCTTACTAACTATAACATAACAGAGACAAATTTCTAGTAGATAATCTTCACAAACAGCTCTAATCCTACTTTAGGAAATATCAACACAATATCAACCTAGAGAAGAAAATCTGTAATATAGTGACAGCAGTAATTTCAATCAATGAACAATTAGTGTCTAGACTTCTCGCTTTCTGTGAGGCTCTATGGAAGAAATATGTATTTACAATTGCTTATTTACTTAAATGCAACTTTGTGGAAAGACAGAAACAGGCAACGTGTCTTAAGACAAATACTACAAAGAACACATCGTGAAGGAACACATCAGATTTCTTAGGCTAAGTTACAGTTATGGAGCTAGTAGAATTCACACAGTTTCCCAGATTTCTTTCTTTTTTTTTTTTTTTGGTACCAGGGATGGAACTCAGGGTAACTCGACCACTGAGCCACATCCCCAGCCCTATTTTGTGTTTTATGTATAGACAGGGTCTCACTGAGTTGCTTAGCGCCTCACCGTTGCTGAGGCTGGCTTTGAACTCGCTATTCTCCTGTCTCAGCCTCCCTAAATGCTGGGATTACAAGCGTGAGCCACCGCTCCCGGCTCCAGATTTCATATTCCATGAAGAAGCCACTCTGTCTGGTCACAAACATACTTAGGTTTTGTCCTAGGAAAAAGATTCAGATTCCCTGTCTTCTATTTGCATAGGGATTGAGATTAGCAAGAAAATATTCCAGCAGAGTAGAAAGAATTCTTGTCTTTACAATGGGGGTGAGAGTCTTTCTGATTTTAGATGCCAATTGCCCAATAAATCTTCCATAGCCATGTGTTTTCAAGTATGTAGAAACCTTGAAGCTTTCTTGGATAAGCCAGCTAATCTACTTGATAGAAAAAATCCAAGTCATCTCTTCATGGACAGTAACTGTCTTTGGGTTATTATTTCAAGGTTATCATGAAGGAGGTTTCCCCCCCTGGCTGGGCCTTTGTTTTTGATTAAAATTTGTCTAGAGAGGTATTACAAGTTTGACAGCTACACTTTAGAATGATGTCTTTAGCAACTCCTTTTCGTATAGCTTATTTTGATAGTTTAGAGACAGCAGAATGCAAGAGCCATAGGCTAAAACAGAAAAGAAAATAGAAAGAAGAACAAAGAAGTTTGAAGGCTTGAGTAAATAGCCTCAGATTTAGCAGTTCTGACTCCTAGTGACATATTTGGGTATTTTTGTATTGGATATCTCATTAAGTGCATGTTAATAGATCAACCTGAGTAGTATTGTACATCTTGCTTATGTGGTGGTTTTTCAAACTTGTGCTACACAGAAACATCACCTAGAAAAGTTTTTAAACTACAAGTGTCCTAAATACACCCCAAACCAATTACATTAGACTCTGGAGAAGGGGCCAAGGCAGCAGTGATTTCTAAATCTCAAGTGATCCGAATATGCAGCCAAGTTTGCAAATCCCTGACCTGTGTTCTCTTGGCTTCAGCTCTTCTGTAAAAATAAAGCATCAGTTAGATGATCATTGAGCATCCTTCCAGCCCAATTTTTCAACTGTGTTATCATGTATAAAAAATAAAATTTTCCTTTAGTTAATATTCTCCTTCCATCACTCCCAAAACCATAAGAGAAATCCAGTGAGTTCTTTACTGTTTTAGCTTTGTGACTTTGGTGAATACAAATATTCTTCAAGATTTACATTTTCATAAGATGCTTGCCATCTCTTTTCACCTAGTCATCAGTAGAAGAAAAAGGGAAACAGCTATTAGCTGTCTAAAGAAAAGGCCAAGTCTAACATGAAACATAAAAATAAACATTTTAGAAATGGGACAGGTCCTGCTTATTGAAATCTTGCTATTGTGTAAATTATGTATAAATGTTTTCATAATTACAGATTTATGTTCCATATATGTGAAGCAAAGAAGTTTCCATGACTCACTTAGAGAAGAAGGCTTTGGAGTCTTTTGTTTGAGCCCTGATAGTGCTTTCCTCTCCTTTCTTTCTCCCCAAGAATAGATGCCTAATAAGAACTGCCAAGACTGGTCACATGAGCTTTCACAGGGAGGTTCTGGGCAAAAGTAAAGCAGGAGCCAAGCCATCTGCACAGCACTTACCTGCTGTGAGGCACTAATGTGTATCATGCATTTTCCCCCAACTCTTCCTATCTCACAGATGTGTCATAAAAGAGCTGCATCATATGTAAGGCACTCCAAGGTACTGTGAAGTAAGAAACTAAACGAATATGGGATGCTTACCTTGCCAAAAGGCAGTATCTCAGAAGATGCCAAACCACCTGCTAAGGTCAAACGATTTGTGATCTTCAGATCTGCCTCTGTTCAAGACAAATGGCTTAACATTCTCAGCCCCCTAAAATCTTCAATGTTGTCTACATACATTCTGCAACAGAATGTATGAAAAGCTGCATGGGAGAGCCATCTCACCCTCATGTGTACCTTTGCTCCACCAGAAAGATCTTCTGACTTCATTTTTCTGCCCTGGCTCTCCGACTCACTCTATCCGCATTTCCACCATTGAAATAACACACATCATTCAAGCTGCAGTTTAGTTAATACCAGTTACCATTATCCAGCATTTACCATGAAACAAAGCAGAATGTTTCTCATGTATTGTTTGACATGATTATTTCAACACATCTACAACATAAGTTTTACTTAGCAGAAGACAATAAAAGTTCAGAGAGCTCAAGATCACAAAGCCTGATTCGAACCCAGGCCTGTCATGATCCAAAGCTGACACTATTGCTATGACCTTGCACTGTCACTCTTACCAACTCTCCACCAATACTTTCTTGGTGACTCTACCACATAATGATTCTTCCCCAGGCTTGAACTGAGCTCCCCTCCAGTATGTTTTTATGTGCTTCATATTTTCTCTCCTACTATTTGCTTTATATTGGTATTTAATTTTAAATGAGTGTATCTTGTTTCTTTCCCTAAGCATATTATCAGCCTACTAAAGCCACAGAACTACTCAAAGAACCTGGAGCAATGTACCTACATTCTGGAGGTGCACACAAAAGTTGTTCTTATTTTTCAGTCATGGGCAGATGTTTTTGTTGACCTTTTATCACCTAGCATATTGTTATGTACAGTAATCTAGTCCAGCCAATAAACCCTTCCCATTTGTTAAGAGCCCAAATGTAGAAGTCGAATAACCAGGCATGAGGTTAGAGGACTCAGATAGGGGTAATCAGAGATGAATATACCTACTTCTGGAACATCTTAGGTTACGATTTTAAGGTTGATAAGAACTATGAGAACTTCACAAAGACTTTCTTTTTTATAACATATAGAACATTTGCCAAAGTGCTGATATTAGATAGTGTTCTATGTATGCATGAATCATAATATTTTCTTATCTGCTTGTATCTTCTTTGTCTAGAAAGTTTTCAATATGTCATAACACAAAGAAAGAGTCAAGCATAAAATAAGTTAACAACATTTTACATTTAAAGAATAACACACCAAGTTTGACTATACAAAGTGATTTGGCAAATTAAAATTAAAAAACAAAATACAGACAAAAACCCACCCCAGGCAGACAAACTTAGAAAACTGAGGGAAACCTTTTAGAGTTTGAATTAAGTAGATAATTCCTTTAGAGGAAGTTATGTAAATGAGTACCCATTGGTGAAATAAAATAACTCTGATCCTAAGAGATAAAGATAACTGGCACACAGGAAGCAGTGACCCCACAGAGACTTCCTGCATCCACCACAGGGCAGATTTTTCTAATACAACAAGAGTAAAGGTTACATGCTATGGTTTTCCAGTGAGTATAAAATTACTCCGGTGCTCATTTTTCTATTTCCAAACTCTTGGCTTAGAATGTTCAAGCTCTCATTTGGAAACACAAAATGGACTATGGGAAGAAAGAAGTTGGGGAGCACACCCCTTGGTGAGAAGTGCATCTGTTCTCTCACCCACAGAGGAGTCCTGGCACCTCCCCAGCAGCTCATCCTGTTAGGGCACTGTGAGTATAAAGTCACCACATGACATGGGAAGACAGGAATGTGGAATTAGCTTGCTCCAGTGGACTATGATGGTGTGAGAGAGCACCAAGAGTATTCTTCCTTCATTGATGAGTGTTTCCCTCTGTGTAGAATGACATGTTACCCACTTAATTTTCTTTGAAGGTCTCAGGAATGACTCATGAAAAAGCTCTTAAATTTAGCCAGTGCACTGTTTTATATAAAAAATAATTTCCTTAGGCCTGCAGAATTTTTCTTCTGCTTACAAAACCTATCTAGAATCTTAATTGACATTTTCTATTTCTTTTTAACACCTATGAAATTTTTAGGAATCCTGCCTATAGGTTCCCAGCATTTCCTGGCCTCTCTATACCTATAGATTTTCTAGTAAGGTGACCTTAAAGCCAATTTAGTTTAGTAAATGGAAGAAATTTCAGATATAGAGTCAAGTGACCCAAGTTCAAATTTCAGCCCCTCCTTTCATCAGCCTTGTGACCTTAACCAAACTAAGCATCTCTCTGCACCTCAGCATCTTTATTCACAAAAAGGGGAAACAATACCTATCTGTGGTTACCTGTAGGATTGTAGTAAGCTCAAGTTAAAAAGAATACAAAAGTACTGTTTAATTCATACTTCTGTAACAGGATTTTTCATGGTATTTTAAGTTTCGTGGCCTTTCTTCTTTATTAGCCAGCAATAATTACTACTGAGATTTGCATTTGTTTTCTTCCATTCTTTTTCTAGAATATGTACACAAGTGTTTGTGAATGTATAGATTTACCTTATTAAATATAGGTATTTTATTATGATACAAGTGTGTATCATGAACTCAATGTGTATCTATTTTATAAAAGTACATAATTTTAAAATATGTGTTATAATACAATTACATATTATTATACTTGCATATATCTACATATAGATTAATAAAAGTTCTTCCAAAACATGGCTATTAACAGCTTAACTTAAGTTCATTATATGTAATATAAAACAAAGCATTATGTGTAGGTGTATATAATTTTATGATGTTAAAAATTATTTCCAAAAATGGTTAAAATTGGCTGCTTTTAAAAGTATGGTACTTAATGATTCTACCACATAAGTTAAACACAACTTGTTTGATCATTCCCATGTTTAGCTAATAAAAACTCATTCCCAGGTTTTTATTTTTAGTTTTCCTTTTATTTTATTTTATTTTATTTTATTTTATTTTATTTTGGACATTGCTGGGTTTATTTGCTATCAGAAAATATCTCTAGTTCCATAGGGAATATTTCTAGACTGAAGTCAGTGGAATAATGTGTATGGAGTCTCCTAAGCTCCTTGCTAACATATTGTCAGATTCTGTTTCTGAACTATTGTACTATTTAAACAATGTAAGAGAGAATTAACTTTAACAAGATAGCCTTGTTGGAAATACTACCTATTTAAATCATGATTGATTTTATGGGCCAAAAATAGTATCTCTTTTATTTCTTTCTGTATGATTACATGAAAACTTGTCATGTTTATTGATTTTTATTTCTGCCTTTAATTATTTCTTTCTGTGTTTCATTTTCTTTTCTTTTGTGTGTTTATTGAACCCAGGGATACTGTACCACCGAGCTACGTCCCCAGCCCATTTTATTTTTTGAATCAAGGTCTTGTTAAGTGGGTGAAGCTGACCTGGAACTTGCAGGTCAAACTGCCTCCACCTCCCAAATCATTGGGATTACAGGCATATGCCACCACATCTGGCTATTTGCTCCATTTGCAGTATTTTCCTTATTGATTGATGTTATTTATACTTTAAGGAAATTAATTTCTCTTTTATGATAACTCGTAAATTTTTCCAAATTTTTCATCTGAATTTTAAGGTTGTTCATGAATTGTGACATTGTTTTTTGAGTTTTTAAAAATCAAATTTACTAGCCCATTTTTCATTGCTTTTCTTTTTTTGTGTTGTGTGAACTAAGTAGAGGAAATCCCTCCTATATCCATATATCAGTTCATTCTTTCAATTAAAAAAAATAGTTCCTATATTCAAACACTTAGCAATCTAGACTAAAATTAAAACTGATGATACTGATTATTGCCATTCTGTTAGAAGCAAATTTGAAATCATCAGCCAGGAGATTATTAAGCGTCTCTGGTGAAGGAGGAGTTGGCACTGACCCAGACATGGCTCTATTAATAGGCAACACAGTTATCTCTTCTGCTGTGGCATTTAGCCAATGGCGAGGACGCAGAAATTCTAACACTTGGACAGCAGGTTTGCATTGGTGCATCTGCATGTCTGAGGGGGGCAGGCTCAGGGATAGTTGACATCAGGGCAAGGATGGAAACAGGGAAGAGGACGATACCAGAATCAGTGCTGATGGAGAAGAGTGGTTTGCAAATTTCAAGACACAGAAGCTATGGTTAGAAAGGTAAGTCTAAAAGGGGTCTAGTTGACCCAGTTCTAAGGTTCTCTCACTATTCTCCAACTGCACTGAACACCATTCTGAGTAAAGGCTGGCTTTATATTTAAATCCTATACTTCTGTCTTTAGAAATATCCTTGAGCAGGCAAACTTGCCTTCTCAGCAGCATAAAATTAATCATAGCTGATAATATTTAATATTAACACCAGTTAAACTCTTACTATAGTCCAGACCCTGTTCCAACACTTTTATATTCATTGAAGCTTTGAAAGCCCTTTGAACTTATAGAAACTATAATTTCCTCCATTTTATAGTTAAAGAAACTGAAGCCGAGAGAAGTTCAGTAACTTGTCCAAAGTTGAGCCAGTTTTTGAAACCAGACAGCCTGGTTCCAGAGTTGTCACCCTTACAATATGCTATGTTATTCTATATTTACCAATAAAATGTTTGAAATAAGTATTAATTTTAATTTATGTATATGGAAAGGTATATGCATATATTTACACATGTGGAAAGATACGTAAATATGATTTGTTCATGTATCTGTTTTTATTTATTCTGGTCAATGAAGAAGGAAGGTTAGAAATTAATTAAAGGATTCTTGGTTATCTATCCCAACTTTCTGATGCTTCTACTAGAAAATAAAGAATAAAACAAAGGAAAAGCACAAACATGACAATGTTGCTACAGTTTGAAATTAGTTCTGCTTAGGATTAATTTAAAAGAGAGACCGAATGGAAAGTTCAAATTAAGAACAGTTCTAGGGGCTGAGGTTGTGGCTTAGTGGTAGATCGCTTGCCTC
The DNA here is from genome assembly GCA_028644305.1 of Xerus rutilus. Classification (NCBI taxonomy): domain Eukaryota; kingdom Metazoa; phylum Chordata; class Mammalia; order Rodentia; family Sciuridae; genus Xerus; species Xerus rutilus. The sequence goes on along the minus strand of CM053400.1, from coordinate 73,170,310 downwards.
ACATGCATGAGGCACTGGGTTCAACCCTCAGCACCACATAAAAATAAATAAAATAAAGATATTGTGTCCATCTACAACTAAAACAAAATTTAAAAAAAAAAAAAAGAACAGTTCTAGAAACCTTCCTAATCTATCCCCATCCTCACAGGGGTTTCTCTGCCTGCAACTTCTTTGAGCAGATAGCAGACTGTGCATGGGTAAATTTCCAGTAGCAACACAATTTTAGCCATATTCAAGTGAACCTTTCCAGCATAGTAGATAGACACTTGTCTCTGCAGTCTTTTCTCTTCCCACCAGGTACTCTTCCCACCAGGTACCCCACACTTTCTCATGGCTATAATTTGAGAACTATCGGGGCCCAGAAAGTAAACAAAAGAGACCACCACACTACCATCAAACTGTTTCTCATCTCATTCTCTCTACTCACCCTCCACAGCACTGTAGACTGGTATTTTTGAAGTGAATATAGTCACTTCCCTTCCCTTGGAATTCTTCCATAGATTTCCATCTCCTTTAGGATAAATTCTAACCTCGCTAACTCATAACTGTTTAAGACACTTGACCATCTAGCTCCACCTCCCTGCTTACCCTTTTCCTGTCCTCCTCACCTTGAAGTTTGCACACAGGCTCCATGACCGAGTTGCATGTCCTCAAAAATGCTTTGCTCTCTTACACAAATATGCTTTGCCTATTGTGTTTTTTCTCCTGGAATATCTCTACTGTCACTCATATAAGCATAAACTTAAATGATTACAACTTTAGATATCATTTTAAATACTGCCTCCAATGCAAAACCTTCTGAGGCTTTTAAGTGATTCATATAAACTAATTGTGTTCTAAATCTGCCCCCATGTGCGTTCCTCACATTGTGTTGTATCTTTCATTTATATGTCTGCCACCCATCCAGATTGTGAACTCCTTACAGTAAGGAAACCCTATTTTTCACCATTTCACAAATAGTTAATGAATTAGCAGATGAGTAGATTAATCCAATAAATAATGAATGGAGGGCTCAATGAAAGAATAAATAAATAATACCTTTTATACAGTGATAATTTCTTATATTTACATCATTCTTTAAAATTTGCAAAGAATCTCATTATATACATTCTCACTTATACACGGTAACCAATCTCTGACATAGGTATTACTGACAATGTACACATAAAAAATAGAATCAGAGAAACTAAGACTTGCCAGAGGTCACACAGTTTTGGGCAGGCCAAAACTCATGGCCTTTCCAATTCATGGCAGCACTTTCTTACCATATATTAAATAATTTCAATGTACTTATTTAATGTTCCATACATTTATCAATTTTTATAACAGGAAGATTTTCCAAGCCAACCTTTCTTATTGGAAATATGTAAAACTGAGGTCTGGAGATACAAAATTGCCCAAATTCGCACTGCTTTTTAGTGGTAGACTTGGGACTGGAAAATTGTTTCATGGTTCCTAATTTCAACTTTTTAGGTTCATACAACCAGGTTGCCACTTACTGACTATAAAACTTAGGGCAAGTTGCTTAACCTTTTTGTACCTCAGTATCCTATACTATGAATAAGCATAATAACAGTACCTATTTCCTATGGTTGTTGTAAGGATTTAATTGAAATAATCCATGGGAAACTCTTATAAGACTGTCTGATAACAGTGAGTGCTTTATAAATGTTAGGTATTAACCCCTTGGGTGGTTCTTCCTCTTCTACAAATAAATAACATTAAAGATGTATTGGTTAGTGGCAGCAGTCACACTCAGGGGAAAAGGGGAAAAGGTGAAAAGTGATATGATACAGATGGAGGAATGGAAATAGTGAGAGCACTGGAAGAAATGGGAGAAATGGAAAACCCAGCCCAAGGTCACAGTGTTAGGTTCTTCCTTTCCTGAAACACCCACTTTATGAGAGAGAAAAATTAGCATACCTACATTAATAAATTGAAAAATAACAAAGTAAGCCCAGTGTGGTGGTTCATGTCTATAATCCCAGCAGTTTGGGAGGCTGAGGCAGTAAGATCACAAGTTCAAGGCCAGCCTCAGCAACTTAGCAACATCCTACGCAGCTTAGCAAGACTCTGTCTCAAAATAAAAAAATGAAAAGGATTGGTGATGTGGCTCAGTGATCAAGCTCCCATAGGTTCAATCTCCAATACCAAAGAAGAAGAAGAAGAAGAAGAAGAAGAAGAAGAAGAAGAAGAAGAAGAAGAAGAAGAAGAAGAAGGAGAAGGAGAAGGAGAAGGAGAAGGAGAAGGAGAAGGAGAAGGAGAAGGAGAAGAAGGAGAAGGAGAAAGGAAAAGAGAAGAAGAAGAAAGAATGCAACAGGCAAGCAGTTTCTATTACTTATTTCCCACTTTCAAACAATTAGCTCTCTCTGCTAACTGAAATAGATAAATGTACAAATATATTTTTATATCTATACATATAATATATAGACATAAAATATAACCAGCAGTAAGTGCACTGTCTTATCTATTGAAAGACCATAGTATATAATAATCATTTCTCCTATTGAGCTCCATCCACTTGGTTTTCCGTAGAGGGGAGGATTCTCCACAGTTCTCATTAATCAACCTTATCAAAATTGCATTTATGCATTGAAATTTTGCCAGTCTAGCTTTTAGTAGCAGTCAGATAAGACAGAGTTTTAGTAATAAAATTGCACCAGCTTACAGGAGCAGAAGGTCTGTGTCTCACTCATGCTTCATGTCATAATGGATTGACTGCAACTCAGCATCTCCTCTCATTCCGGGACTAGCCTCAAAGAGCAGCTTTCTTCTGGAATACGGTGAGTGTCACAGCAAAACAAAAAGTAACAAAGCGGGGGCTGAGGTTGTGGCTCTGTGGTGGAGCACTTGATTGGCACGTGTGAAGCACTGAGTTCGATCCTCAGAACCACATAAAAATAAATAAAAATTAAAAAAATACAAAGGTATTGTGTACATCTACAATTAAAAAATTTTTTAAAATAATAATAAAAAAAGTAGCAAAGCATGAACCAGCTCTTAATAGTCTGCTTGGGTAAGACACATACCATTTTTGCTAATCTTCATTGGTTAAAGCAAGTCACATGACCAAGGCTGTCTTTAGTAAAAACAGGAAGTAGTTTAAATATTGATGAACAAATATAATCTATCATGAATTCCTACTTGCTACCATTACTGCTTCTTTTAATTTTCCCCTACTGAGTTCTGTAGATTCTGTCTTTCCAAGATAAATAAGGTAAAAGTAAATTGTCTTTTACATACTTCCTGCTTATTTTGTGATTAATTTTGTGAAGTTTGTTATGGAACATGGTATTACTGTCCCAAAGAAGATACACACTATTTTTAAAACATAGTTTTTTTGGTTTGGTTTGGTTTGGTGTTTGCCAAAGTTAGCTTATCAGATCAATATGTGAATTTATTCTAAAGCAAAATCTCATGAGTTTTATATTGTTTCTCCACTCTCTATTAGACTAGTGACTATATTTTCTAATCTGCTTAGCCTTTCAGCTCATGGGGCCTCGTATTTATATTCATTATATATTTTGTGTTTTCATAAATATTTTCTAATAAAATAATTAAATGACATTGAGTGCATCTCCTAGAAGAAAAACAATAGCCTTTTAATCCTAGCTCTATCATCAAACTGTAGTGTAATTCATGATGTCATTTTTAATGGAATTGGTGAGACTGGAGAGTGTTCATTATTTAATGACTGTAATGGGTTCTGAAAGCATTCTGCAATCCATGTGACTGACAATGCCAAACCACCAAAATCAAGGGGAAAGAAAAATCACCTAATTACCTTGGAAGTCATTCTCTCCATGAGTCAGGGAAAAACTAACTTCTGCATAATTTACCTCACATACGGTTTCCAAAATTGTATTGACCAACTTGAGTTTGTGGTTTTTACTCACCTTACCTTGAATCACCTCAACTCAGTGCTCTAGCTCAGTGAAATGGACCAGAATCAGATCTGAGGTAAGACAAGCTACTTTCTTCAGGGGGCTCCAAAATTCATCATTTGACCAAAAATCCATTCACAGCAGTGTTTTTCAACTCTTTTTCATTGCCATCTCCTTAAGGAGTTTCCTGGAATCTGCTGCAGTCTTCTGTAATGGATGAGTCCAGATCTTTTATTAGGAAGTGTGGAAAATTATACTCATTTACTTAAAAATAAATCTGCATGTAGTTTCATGCTTGGGAACATAGAGAAGCAATTAAGTGGCTTGATCTTTATGCCTCTCTTATTTCAGTCTTTGAGGCCGGCAGTGTCCTGTTCTCCCCCTTCCCCACTAATTTCTCATGTGGAACTAAATGGAAGGGGAATTCTCCCTCCACTGAACTTTTGCTTTGGCAGCTACAAAAGAGAAGATTGAAGAGACAACTCTACACTGTTCTTTAGCAAGGATATCCTGAGCATCGTGGGGCTTTCTGGAAAAATCACAGCAGGAAGCCACTTACATGAGGCCAAAGAACATTTTCATATCTGAGGATTTTTCATTCTATGGTCTTTTTGAAATAAAATGGCTAAGCAGAATAGTAGGGCTCTAAGAAATGCAGCTTTCTTCTGTTTTGGAATGATTTTTCTCTTTCTAAAGCTAAAACAAAAGATCTGAATTTATAAAAGATAATTTTAAATTCCAATCTATTGATTTTTCTTTTTGGAGCTAACATAACTCCAAAAAGATAGAATGGAGCTTTATTTCCTTTTGTGAGAATGTTTTTGAATATTTTATGGATCCTCTAATGTCACAGACTTAGCATTATATTCATTTTGATGACATAATTTTCTAATTAACCAATGCTTATCCAAAGGAAAAAATGCTTAACTATATGTATACTTTGGATCTGGAATGTCCACCAAAGGCTCATGTATTAAATGTTTGGTCCCTAGCTGGTGGCACTTCTGGGAGATGGTGGAGGCTTTAGAGGGGAGTCACTGGGGGAGAGGGCGTGTCATGGAAGAATGTATCTTGTCTCTGACGGCTTCTTACCTCCTCCCCTCCCTCTCTCCTGGCCACCATGAGGTGAGAAGCTCTGCTTTTCCATGCCCTTCTGCCATGATATTATGCCTCACCACAGCCTCTGGAATGATAGGGTCAGCCAGCCATTGACTGAGACCTCTGAAACCAAGAGCTGAAATAAATCTTTTTTCCTCTAAGTTGATTTTCTCAAATATTTTGTCACAGTGACAGAAAGCTAACACACCATAACACTTTGCAAATAGCCAAGCACAATGCCAAATAGACCTGAAAACAGACTTTTATTTATAACTAAAACAGAGCCATGTCATCCACTACCTTACTGTCTTTTAGAATCTTAAGGCCCACTCATGTGAGCTTACACATCCAACGCATGCCTCACACACTTTTGTGGATGTCATCACCCTTCATCAGTATGTCTGAGGTCCCCAAATGGAAAGCCTCACTGTACATCAGCTTTGGCATGCTTAAGTCATGAATTAAGTAGAAACTGTATGTATTTCACAGGTCTTTTTGTGTTATGGGATTAGGGATGAACACACACATGCACACACACACATTTTCTGGAGGGTTTTTGTTTCTAGAAATCAAACTATCCGGCAATTTTAAAAGTTTTGTGTCATCTTTCTCATCTCTAAAATAGAAACATCATTTCTAGATGTCCCACTAAGAGCAAAGTCTTAGACATTTTCAAAAGAAAATCAAGCTGTCGAAAATCATCAATATATTGTGACTTAAGAATGTATTTCAAAAAAGTTATTAATTATTTAAAGTTTGTTGAGTATCATATAATGTGTCAAATTCTTTACATGTATTTTTTAATTCTTTCTTCATCCCTGACTAAATATTATTATCCTCATTTTGCAAGTTAGAAAATTAATTCTTACAGAGAATACAGTGTGCATGTGACAGAGGTGGTAATGGGGGAAAAATGGCTAAAGGATACAAAGACTTAGGTAGGGTAAATAATTTCTGAAGATACATTCTACAACATAATGACTACAGTTAATAATAAAGTGCTGCATACTTGAAAATTGCTGAGAGTAGATCTTAAATGTTCTCATCATAAAAAGGTAGATATGTAAGTGACAGATATGTTAGATTCATTTAATTATTTCATAATACATACACATATGAAAATGCAATATCATACAACATAAATATATATAATTCTTCTTAATTATACCTTAATAAGGCTAAGGAAAATATATACACATGGAGCTAGTAAATACTGAAGCCATGATTTGAATCAATGCTCTCTATCATTACATGATATTACATCTCCATCTTTCTTATTGGAAGCATCACATCTCACCAGCCCCAGTTCCAGTCCCACTCCCAATGTTCTAGCCCTACTCTAGAAGCAAACAAAAGTTATTCAACATATGAGGAAGAACCAGGTAGATGAAGTTGTATAGCAGGTTGATTAAAAACTATACTGCCAGCTCTATCTTACTCTTATGGGTGCCAAATTTATTTCATTTTCCTGGTTTTAATTTTCTCATTTATAAAATAGAAATGATAATAATGACATCTACTTGCAGGGTTCTTTTTAGGATTAAATGAGAGAATCCTCACAAAGCATTTAGTGTTTGCTATTATGTCAGTTATTTGTGTTAATACACAAAGACAGTCTTTATAAGTTTTATATTCCCAGTATCTATTTAATGTTTGGCTTATAGTAGGTTCTCAATAATTTTTTGGTGAATTAATGAAAATAAGGTAGACAAGAGTTCATTATGAAAGAATGTAAGCCTAAACCAAAACCAGATTTTGTAGCAAATGTGAGATCAGAGAAATACCTAAAGCCAGATACTCAGTTTCTCAAAGGAAAAATAGATGTAATCAAAATAAACATGACCATCGGGGCTCAAGGTCAAAACTAGCAGAAGTTACAGCAAGAGAGCAGAGTATTGGAATATGTGTACATGCATATAAAAGGTGACCTATCATTCTTCTTCCCTTCTAACTGTAAACACACATTTGCTAGGTACTTTTAATGTAACCAGAACTATACTAGGCTCTGAGATTACAATCAGTTAAGTCATTAGAATTGCTTGATTTGATTATTTATTTCCTAATCGTGCTTATTGGAACTACAAAGCATGTTGCTAAAATAAAGGGAGATTTCTCCTACCTTTATTTTGACTGAGGCACCAATACATATTATATTATACGCCAAATTGAGTATGAGACACATCACCACATGTACAATTTGTCCCAAAGAAAAAATTAGAGAAATTGTTCCCTAACTCACCTAAGTCACTTTGAAAATATAAAAAAGGGAAGAGAGAGGTAAAAAATGAAAATTAAAATAAATTCAAGAAGAGATTTCTGTGCAGAAAGCCATGCTTTAGGCTTCCTCTCATTTACTCAGATCAGAGACGTTTCTGGAGCAGAACAGCCTCACTTGTCTCTGACACAGTGAATGGACTTTCAAGTCACCATCTGAAGAACCAGGTGTGTCCTTCCAGTTGTGGGCACAGGACACTGAAGCCTAAGCTAGCCAAAGTGATCTATGGTCTGCAGTTCAATAGGCATCTCAACAGAGCTGGATCCACATTCCCAAAGTTTTGTTGCAACAAAGATCATGTGTTTCTGGGGGATCAGATAAGGGTTCGTTGAGAGAGCTGGCATGGTGCTGAACGGGGTACTGTAAGGCTGAACCACCTGGAGAAGACAAATAATCCCAAAGATAGAAGCTGGAAGACTTTTGATTCCTGGGAACTGTGGAAGGTAGGTACAGGGGGCTATGCAACACAGAAATGGATCTGACAAGGTTGACCATCCTAAAAGGCACAAGTCTCCAGAGATGAGAATCACAAAAGAGCCCACACAATGTGCTCACTGTACAACCACCTTTGGAATAAAGCTAGCCTGGAAGAGTAAATTCATGACCTTTCTGTTCCTTTACTCCTACACTTCTAAATCTCAACAGCATCAGAAATAAGCTCAAAAACTGGGATGAGAAGACTGTTGAGGAGAAGGAAAACAACAGAGAGAGAGAGAAGCCAACCTGCTCACTCCCATCATGTCTACCAGCTGGAAGCAGGCCTGACTTGCATAAAAGGAAACATCTGACACCAAATCAAGCTCACCTTGCTTAACATTTTACACTTGGCACCTCTGATTTATTCTTTGAAACTAGGTTTGTATCTTAACAGAGAAGGTAGGATATGCTAATATTGAAGTGTGAGCAGAAAAGTTAGGAACTTACCCAAGTTCTGACTCAATAGCAAGAGATAAATTACTTTCATTGAATGTCTGAAATAGAACTGAGGGAGACAATGTAAAGTTATGTTTATGCTACATGTCATGAGTCATGTTTATATTACATGCCGTAAGTCATGTTTTTCCACAAAGGTCTGAATTTCGCAACTAATCAGTTTCAGTCTGTCTCTGTCTCTCCCTGCCTCTGCCATTCTCAAGGATAGTTGGATTTATCATTAAAAGGAATTGAAAAAAATATATAAAGATTGATACACAACACTCTCAACACAAATTTGTATCCTCTGATAGTTGGTGTATTTCAGAAAACAGAACTTGCACATAAAGCACCTAACTCAAACAGCATCTTACACAAAGTGAGTGTTCAAGAAACAAAAGTTGTTATTACTTTAAACACCTTCTTGGGTGTTGTTGAGGGAAGAGTCATTCTTAGAATCACTTCCTTTTTCCTCTATATACTGTTTTATCTGCTACTTTACAAAGAAATGGATTGTGTTCTGCAGTCTTTCAACTCTTTCAACTTTTATTTGCCGATACCAAGCACTTTCCAATCATTAGGAAAAATAAAGCACACTCTTGCATTCCAAATCCTGATGAAAGTTAAATATTTACAAAGTTCTGGATGGCAAATAAAGAACAATTCATTGAGACAGGCCCTATAAGACTGATTCTTTATATAAGTTTGGAAAACTTCATCAGGAATTTTGGCCTCAACATTAGAGCAATAATTCATCCGACCTTTAATGTTATCACTGCTTTTAACATCCTCATGGATCCATAGAAGAATAAAATGTAACAGGAGATGCTACTTAAGCTAGTATTCTTCTACAGTCTAAATTATTGGTGGTGCCAATTATGTCCAACTGGAAGACATAATGAATGGATGAAGTAGAATGTTTTTTCTATTTTCCTTCTGTCTTTCCTTGTTCCAAAGTCAAATGTTTAAAGTGCTCAATTTTTCAGCCACCTGATGTCACTACAAAATTTGAAAATCTTCAATTTTCTGAATTTCCCGACAATATGTATCCTCAACATCAAACACTAGAATAATGACTAACAATTTAATGAATCTTTGTGGTCTTCACAGCACTTCCATTATTCATTACTCTTGCTATGCCTCCACGAGCTAAGCTTTTTTAATCCTAACTTATGAATTAGGAAAACAAAGCATAGGGCCAAGTAACTAATCCGTGCTAGAGTTAAAACTTAACCATTAGACTTCTGAACCCAAACTCACTTTTTATTTCCATATTTTATACTTTGAGTCTCATCAAAGAAAATGCTTTCTGCTCTTTAATGGAAGTCTGCCATCTATAAAGAAATAGAGGAATCCAGAAGTTAGGACATATGAGGAAACATATGGTCTTTTATAGTTATCGAATGAGCAGGAGATGCCTCTGCACCTTCAGTCTTCCTCCTGTGAACAGACATTCCCATAGACTTCCAGGGAAGGTAGTGAGACTGGAAAAGGAGGAGATGAGGGAGAGGATTAGTTATCACATGATAACTGATCTTGCAAGGAAGGACAGCCTTTGCCACTGTGTGGTTTAACCATAGATGTTGGAGGATAATGAGCCAACTCAGGGAGGCCCTGGAGAGGTGATCAGGAAGACTGAAGAACACTCAAAAGCGTGCCTTGCTAACTGCAGCCCAGCATAAAACAGGGCTGGGACAGCCTCATATACTGAGTCTATTAATGAACAACCCTGTTTGAATTCTCACTGTGGTCTGAGTAGGTACAGATGCAGTGTGGGCTTATCTGGGATGGTAAGGTATGTGAAGAAATTAGAGAACATGTCCATGAAGTGCTTTGAACTCTGAAAATAAGCACTACTACTGTGAGGTGCCATCAACAAAGACTGTGGTACTAGAAGGGAGATGTTAATTGTGCTTTGTAAGTAAACTTGCTTGCTTCAACCTTACAAGAACAGTAGGTAATAAATGTGAACCCCCAGGTAGATACAGCTCTTAATCATACTGTCACTAAGGAAAAGAGCACTGTTTGCTCTCTTTCTGTGCCATACCTCAAAGATTGCTCACCTCCGTCAGTTGCTTTGTGAGCTTTATTGTTCCTTTTTTCCTAAGGCCTACAACGAAACTCTGACTGCAAATATCATCTGGCCTCTTTAGCTACCTCTTGACCTTGCCTTTTACCTAACATTCTCCATTATTAATAAATAGAAAAAATATTGAACTTCAAAATATAGTGATTATGAGTGATGTTTCTCAAATATTTCTATGATTTATAAAAGATTAACATTATATAATTTATTCCAAAGTGCATTTTAATATGTATGACCAAGTTTCTTGACAATTACATAAAATGAGGTCACCTTATGTTATCTTCCTTTAGAGTCATTGACTAGAAAAAAAATAGAATTCTCACAATTGCATTATCATGTTCTTGTTCCTTGTTGGCTTCAACAACATTATGAAATGCATGCTACTTGGTCAGCCAACGGATTTAACAAAATTGTAGCTGATTTTTCATTTGAGCTTCTCTATAAAAATCATTTCAGGCCCTCACTGGCTTTTGGCATGGAACAACTTAGTATTTTCTCAACATACTAATAAGCCTCATGATTTATTTATAAAAAGAAGAGATTGAATCATTTTAGTGCTCCTCAGTCTACAAAAAAATCCACTCAACTCAGCCTATCCTTCAAAATTACTGGTAAATCTTTGGGAAAAATACACCAGAGGGAAGATTTGTGTAGTTGTTTCCTAACTATTTGCAAGTCAAAATGTCTTAGAATTCTTACAACACACATACTAAAAGACAGCTTTAAATCCAAATCCCCTCAACATGCCTCTTCTCATAAACCCCACCCACGCCATGGAGATAAGTTGCTATTCTTGCACCAACAGGTCTAAAATTCCATTCCCAGGGACAACATAGGTAAGCTGTTGCAGAGAGAGTTGAGTTTGGCAAATACATATAAGCTAATTTATTAAGTCAGCAAAATAAAAAAAAATTACCCTCCTTGCAAAAAATCTGTGCTTAATGTGAAGCTGGCTTTATACCCTCAATTTTCTTTCCCTAGAAGACTGCAAATGCAATAATCAAGGTGCTTTGAATTAATTAATAAATATCAGGCCAAGGTGAGGTCACTGTCTGCTAGAAAAGAGAAGCTCTGTGGCATTAGCATCACCCAGTCACCTTGTCAGGAGAAAAATAAAGCAATCCTAGTCTTTGTCCAGGCTCCAGGCCTAATGGGCCTTGTAGGAAAAACAGTGGGAGAAGGGGGCAAAAAAAGAGACACTTCTAAACTGCTGGAAAGCTTCAAAACTGTACTCATAATCCACATCACACATACAGTCTATTTCCTTAATATGAGATAGAAGAAGAGGGTAGACACGATAGGACTTTTTTTTTTCACTTCTCTAGAGATCTGACACAGTATTTAAACCTCATAAATTACTATGTAATGTTTTTATTTTCTCTTTTTGGACTCTTCATCCTACAATTACTAAATAGCCAACAACACTCAATTTTCTTCAAGTATTCCAGAAAAGCTTGCTTAGGAGAACCAGTCATCCTATGTTTTGATCTTTGGAAATCCATCCAGATCAAAGGTATCTGCTACCAACAGGTCCAGACACACTTAGCACCACCCTTTATAGTTGCAATCATAGTATTTATCACTTTTTCCCATCCATTGTTCTAGCATAGCCTAGCAAACACTTAGACTTGGGGCAAAATCATCTGTATCTAAATAAATAAATAAATAAAATTAAAACTACATATGGCAGATCCTCCCCCACATACATCAGTCTTTTCTTTCTTTTCTATGACTACAATTCACATACACCAGTCTTTTCTTTTTTTCTATGACTCTCTTACATGTTCAAAAAACAATGAGCAAGACTTTCCACATAGCATTTGCCCTTTAGCTACCCAGGTGCCACTTGGTAGTAAACAGCGTGACTTGGTCAAGGTGGAGCAGGCAGACACAGCTGTGTGGTACATGTCTGGGGACTCTGCAACAACTTGCTTCTGAGGTGCCTTCTAAAAGTGCATTACCAGCCTCACATCACTATACAGACAGTAGGTCCTAAAGTAGAAGAAGTTCCATTTTTCTCAATCATTCTCTGGGAAAGAGAGCTCAGAAAATATCCTGTATTAAGTCCTCATCCCTTCATTTATTTTCTCTTTTCTCTAATACTTTCCACTCCAAGTCTCCATTTTCTCTTTTCTCTGGTGACCTCTCCCATCTTGAGTTGTTTCCAGAAATAAAAGTAAGTTCACAAAAGAGAACAGGAGACATAGACCTGGAAATATTTTCTTCTGGGGATTGCTCTGAAGGAAGGAATGTCAATCACTGATCTCATCTCCATCCTGAAAAGCACATAATAAAGTACTGGAAGGTGCTGTGCAGAGCCAGAATTTGTTTGCACAATTGATCCCACTAAGCTTCAGAGATTCCAGAGATGCCTCAGGGACCACCATAAATGCAAAGGTAGGACAAATCTAACAGGACACCTGCCCTAACCCATCATACACACACACACACACACACACACACACACACACACACACACACAAAACATAGAAATGCTTTTATTTACAAAGCTGGCCTTTCATATCCCCAAACTTCACACCTGTGCATTCAACCAACCAAGGATCAAAAATATTAATACATCTGTACTAAAGCATGTACAGACTTTTATTCTTGCTTTTATTCTCTAAATTATACAGTATAAGAACTATATACATGGCATTTACATTGAATTAAATATTACAAGTAATCTATAGATGATTTAAAGTATACTTGAGGGTGTGCTTAGATTATGTTCAAATACTATGCCATTTTATATAAGGGGCTGGAGTATCTGCAGATTTTGATGTCCATGGGGTCCTGGATTCAATCCCCTATAGATTCTGAAGGACAACTTTATTTTAAATTTTGAATCTCTATATAATATTTTCTTTGAAAAAAGAATTTCTTTCTCCCACACCCACATGCAAAATTTTTCTGTTCAACCTCTTTTTTTTAATTAATTAATTAATTTAAATGCATTTCAAGTCATAGTACATATATAGAGCTCAATTTTCCATCTCTCTGGTTGCAAACAAGATAGAGTCACACCATTTGTGTCTTCATACATGCACCTAGGGTAGTGATGTCCATCTCATTCAACCATTTTTTGCTACTCTCATTCCCTCCCCCCTC